>VXBB01004571.1:503561-841457 GCA_013399915.1 Illadopsis cleaveri | reverse complement strand
GCTGCGCCGCGGGCAGTAGGGATGCACGCTCTGCCCTGGAGGCGGCTCTGTGGTCCTCTTCTAAGTAGATGTTAGGGAGCTGTGTGATAATGGATCTGTATGATTATAGATATGCATAGTGATAGACCTGTATGGTGATAGGTCTGTATACAGAGATCGGTCACACCGGGACCGCGCCGCTGCCGCGCTGTGCGCTGTCCTCAGGCTCATTGCCGTCGGTGCCGGCGCGTGCCGAGCCTCAGGCACCACTCACCGCTGCCTTTCCAAACCGAGACACGATTTCTAGCGCAGCTCGGGGCTGGCTCAAGCCTGGGTTGTGAGAGGAAAGGAAGGCGAGGATGGAGGAATGGAAGAGAAGGAGGAAAGGTTCAAGGTTAAGTCGGAAGGGCAGAGGCAGAGTACTTTGGTTGTGCAAGCGAGGTATTTTATCCTAATGTTTATCCTGCTTGCCTTCCATGTCTTTACGTGTTCTCCTCTGTCTTTCTCTGCATATCCAGTACTTGTCTGCTCCATTTTACGTAAGAAAAAAAACCCCATACTATTTGTGGTAGATTAACCTAGCAATCTTGCCGGCTTTACGAGCTCTCAACACAGACAGAGTCTTGTTAAGAAAAAAGACATTGTTTATTCTATGCAAGCTACAAGGTGTAGGTTTCCACAAATCAAGCACCATAGAGAATGACAAATTTACATGAACTTGAGCCTGGGGACAGATAATTCGACTTGAAAACATCAACTCAACCTTTTAAGTCATTGAGCCAACAAAATTATTCCAGTGAGAAATAAAGCACGCTAACATTGAAAATCGTAATAGTTAGGCAATTAGCACACAGGAGATGGAAAATGAGAAATAACTAAAACGCAGGACATGGTGTCTTGCAAAGTCTTGGTAACATCTGAGGGAATGAGAGAAAAGGCAAGGTAGAAACACGCACAGAAAGTTTCCACCTGAACATGAAGAACTTTACTGTGCGGGTGCACTGGTACAGGCTGCCCAGAGATGTTGTGGAGTCTACGTCACTGGAGATATTCAACAACTCTCAGGTCGTAATGCTGTGCCATGTGTGCTCTGGGATGATCCTGCTTGATCAGAGAGATTGGACCAGATGACCCACTGCGGTCCTTTACAACTGGACTCATTCTGTGAATGTGTGGAATGTGAACAAGAGTGTGACAAAGGTGTAAAAGTTAAAGGGGAGTAACTTTGGCGTAGCATCCATTGTTCTAGGCATTTTGTGTTTTCACCTTGTTACCACTTTCCTTTCTGGGGAGAAATTACAAACACGTGTTACTTTTGTATGATACACTGTGCACCAGTTCTAGAGAGAGGTACCGGAAAGTGTAAACCAGGCCTCTGTGTCCGCTCGTTTCTCGCTCCGGATCTCGCACAAGACGAACAAAACTCTCTGTAGACCAAATACATAAACTCGGGCTTGTGCGGCCTCCCCTAGCCCGCCCCGCGAACGCTTCGCGTGCTACGGCTGCGGGCCCTCGGCGCTCGCCGTACCCCGCAGCTCTGGCCAATCGGTGCGCGGGGGTGAGGCGCGCGGTGGCCATGGCGACGCGGGGCCCCGAGGCCGCTGTCTCCGCGCTGCTCATGGCGCTATCGGCGGCGCTGCCCCCCGTCCGCGGCTTCTCCGTCCCGCTCCAGAGCCCCGCCGACTGCGGCGCCGACCGCTACTTCGACAGCTCCCGTCTGGCCTGCGCGCCCTGCGGGGCCCACCAGCGGCAGAGCGCCGGCGGTGAGCGATGGGGGAGGCGGGGCTCGGGCGGCTCCGCGCTGAATCCGCCCCCAGCAGCGGGAGATGCGCAGTCGGGGCTCGGGCTGTCGAGGTGGAACAGCCGCTCTCGGGCGCGTCTGGGAAAGGCGCGGAAGAGCCAGGATCCCGTAAAGACCTAAGAGGCCTCAGCACATCTGTGATGTATCTGAGATACCGCTCATAGAGAAATTACTTTCAGCCATTTTCTAATAACCTTTATTTGCTCAAGTATTATACTGTATTTGCATTTTCATATGTAAAATTCCACAGGACCCTGAAATTATGTTCTAGAACACTTCTGTAACTTCAAACTACTTGTCAAACTTGAGTGTCTGAGATCTTCAGGCTGTGCCTATGGCAGTCCGAGTCCCACACAGGAACTCGGAGCAGATACAACACAGCCTGACAGTACTAAGTGGAAAGTACACATAGTTTTCTATGTGGCTGCTTGCTTTAGGGCATAAGGAGGTATTAAAGAGTCCATCTTTTATAAATACACAGTCCAACAAGAGTGGGAGTTTCCTGTTGCATGTACAAATTTGAGACTGAGACCCAAGAACATCTCTGTTCAGAACTGGTGCTTCAGTCAGAAGCAGTGATGTGGAGGGCTGTGTTCACAGCTGCTGTGTGAAAGCTGCTCACCCTTTCCACCACCACCATGGTGCCCTAAAGACTAATCCCACAGTTCACTTACTGGAAAAATATACACTGTTTTCAGATCCACTGATAAAGTGGATGTCTAGATCCATAACTCCCTTTTAGGCTGAATCTTCCTCTAAATAAAGGGCATCAAGGAGAGGAAAATTCCGAGGGAAGGTCGAGGGTTTATTTTTTCCTGCAGATGTGACTGGAGCAGTGTAGGTAGGTCCCACTCAGTGCTGTTTGCATCTTGACTGAATTCCACTTGTGGTTGCCTATACACTCCCTGGCTGGCTCATCAGTCTAGATTCTGCTTTCAGGTGACATGCCTGAAAATCTAGGTATTGTCACTGTGAGTGCCACAACTCAGACTTTTCATTGATCTAATCCAACTGGGTTTTTTCTTCTTTAGAATTAAGTAGAAATGGTTGATCACTTTGACAGATGTTTCTGTACAACCAGTCTCATTAGAATGTGCTTTAATGTTATAAAACTTTCCACAGAATTTGACATTATTTTTGCCTGCACAGTTCAGTAAGCTTAAACAATAAAAACAGTTTATTAATACATATAATCAATTTTGGTTTGTGGTATTTGTTTAAAAGCACACAGAGAAGTTCTTGACACTGAGTCAGGAAAAATTTCTTGAATGTTATTGAGCACTAGCAGATGGGCATTATACTGTGCCATGAAAACAGTGTTAAATTGCATATAAAATGTTAAGTATGTTCAGTTCACTCACTGAAAACCATTCAATATAAACCTTGATCCCCATGCACAATTTTAAAAGCCTTGAGTTTAAAACAGCTTTTCATACTACAGCTATATTTTGAAAAACCTTTTCATAGGAGTACATTTTGGTTTTAGGACTGACTTCAAATTGAAAAAATAAAACCTGTATGCAAACATATAATGCTGGTGTTGTAGGGAGGAAAGGCTGTGGCAAGATTTAGATGGAGAGATTATATCTATTACAGACCAACTGGTAAATTATGGTTTAATTAAAAACCCCACAAAATGCAAGCTCTGGGTCCCTCTTCCACCCTGGTAGATCAGTCAGCATTGTAACATTCTCCTAAAAAACATCTGTGTGCAAACTGTAACATGGGCATTTTTTCAAAAGCAAGATGATTTTCATTCACATCTCACTCAAGTGTTTTATGTGTCTGTCTAATAATCCATCCTGATCTCTTGAGAACAATAACAGTTGTTCTTAGTATTCTGTTGCAACCAGTCAGTTTTATATAGATTAAAAGTGGATTTGTTTTGTTTTCTTCAGGTAGTTCCTGTGTGTGTGAGCCAGGATACAGGGTGGTTTCTAGTAATGGTGGGTTCTCTGTTACTTGTGAAAAATGCCCAGAAAACATGGTAAGTATTGAATGTTTCATGTTTGCCATAATGATGAAATACTAATCATAACCGTTATGGGTTTTTTAATTTTAAATTTTATCCTGACTGCAAGCTATTTTTCAATAATTTAAAATATTTTTCCTTAATAGTCTTTGATTGGGAATTTTTAAGACCATGCTTATATGTAGTATTATTTTCAATTTAGAATTGTCTATTTTTCTATTATTTTGTAGGCTATTTTCTTTACAAATTTGACCCCACAGTCAAAATAAGAATTTTTTTAAGTGTTTAAGTTCCTTCCACTGCATTTCTTCTCTACTTTGTCCTTGCCCAGAGAGCACAACTCTGTACAATGTTAAGGATGCTTTTCAGCTCATAGGTATCTTAACTGTTATTTATGTAAATACTATTATTGTAATATTTAGCCTGTATCTTCATAATCTGTGATGTTTCATCTTCTTACTTCAAAATGAGCTTCTCCTACTGTGTTACTTTAATTATAATTGTAGCTTGATCAGTTCTTCTGATCTTCCTTGACAAGTTAAGCTCTAATGTCATAATCTCAGTATCGATCCAGGGACACCAGGCTAAACCAGATTTTTCCCACTATAGTAAGCACAGAAAGGCATTTTTCCAGCAAATCAACCTTTGAGGGTGAAGCCTTCCTGAATACTTCTTTCTCTTCAGTAACTATAGAAGAACTCTCAGGAGAGCAGCTTACTTGCCTGAGTTAGGTGTTCAATGGCTAATGGGCCATGTAGGTAATTTCCCTTTTCTTTCCATCTGCTTGCTGTGTTAGACAAAGACTTTGGCACATATCCTTTCATGTTGTGGTCTTTTGCTGTTTCTTCCTCTTTCCTGCAGTGGTGGCATTTGCCTTTGATCTACTGCCAAGGCTTTTGCAAAGATAAAATTATGATAGTGGAGAGGGGAGTAACATCAGTAGGACTTGAGGAGAAGCAGTTGTCTACATTTTCTTCAGTGGTTTTTATCTGTAGTGCAGTTATTTCATATTATAAAATAAATGTGGATGTGAAGTGTCTGGATAGATACAAAATTCCAAACAATTACATAAACTGCTTCACTTAGAACTCTTCCATTTCCATTACTTCTGTATATTTATATGCAATTGCAATATGCAATTTATATGCAAAATGTCTATGTATGCATTATTATGTTTATTCAATGTATCTCTTTTTAAACATTCTACTTTTAATTTTCCCTGAAGGATGTAAGCTAACAGGTTTGGAAGAGATTAACTTTTTTTGTGTGTCTGCTAGAAGTTACTTTTGCCAGATTGTTTAGCCTTTTTTTATCTTTAAAAGCTTCATGAATGTTAGCAATGTTTTATCTGAACACATTTTCTAGTAACTAATGGCTGGATAAGGCATCCTTCACAGATACTAGGTGATCTCTATATTTTTGAACATTCTAATGGTTTTATGTTTTATTTTAGAGCGGAGTTACTCAAGATGGATGGAATTGTATTACTTGCCCCAATGGCCTGACTTCAGAAGGAAATTGTAAATGCCCCAATAACGAAATACTAGGTAAAAAATATATGTCACTTATGAGATGATAGCGCTTGTTTTAGGTGTTTGAGTTTACTAAGATATCCTCTTCTGTTAAATAAAAAAGAATATTTAACATTCATTTTCATGTCTAATGTAAAAAATCAACATTGCTCTTGATCTTAATAATCATTTCTGAAAGACAAGGGATAAATCTATACCATTGCAATAACAAACTATTATGCAAACATTCCATAAAGGAATACTGGTGTATCACTTCCTTCAACCTCTTTGGCAATGGAATTAAAGTTCTATTGTCATTAAAGTTGGAATAAAAGCAATGTCATTGTAGACTTTAAAAACATTACATATATATAAAGAGCAGTAAAGGAATTATACCTACATGATTAGGTGGAAGAGAACAGGCTGAGCATACCAAGCAAATGGCTGTGCATTAGTGTCAGTGGATTTCGTGCCTCCCTGAGACACCTGTACCTCTGACTTCATGGGATGTGCTTCCCTATACCTGTGCTGCCCTATATCTGTGCTTGATGCTCTCTAGTAGTTGCAGATGTTTTTCAATAGACAGAAAAATAATGTTAAATGTCGTGTTTGTGTTAAATGGATTTTTGCTTGTTTTGCATAGTAGAAACCTAAGAACAAAGTACAGTTTTCATCAGTGGTGTAAAACATAAAAGCTCTTGCAACCTCTAGTTTTCCTTATTTTCAAAGACATGGAATGCCTATAATTCTCTGAATAAGTATTATAAATGTCCACTTTGGTTACATTTCCAACAGAGTATATTGGAGAATCACTGTTTTCCAGATCAGTAATTTTAAATTTTCCTAGCAATCTGTGTAGTGGTTTGAAAGCAAACCAAGTGAGAGGCTCCAAGCCAGAAATACAATTTAATAAGAAGAAAAGAAAAAAAAGTAAATAAAATAAAATAAATCCAATAATACAAAAAAAACCCAAAAACCCCCACCCACTGACAGAGTCAGAATACAACCTGAGCAGGGTTATGGAAGCAGTCCAGATGAGGTGGACTTTGTGAAGCAGTGATCCTGTAGCAGGGTGATGGAAGCAGTCCAGATGAGGTGGTCTTCCTGAAGCAGGGATCCCATAGAAAGGTCTGGTAGCTCTGGTCCTCTGGGAATCCAGTGTCTGTACTGTTCCAAATCCCTGATTATACCTAGGTGAGAATGCTTGGCTCCTCCCCCTGGGCGGAGCATCTCGCAATGGGATGATGAGTCATACAGGGAGGGTCCTTGATGGCCCATTAACGAGAGATAGCTTATCTATGAGTCATGGGCAAGGCATTGATGGGCCATTAACAGAAGACACATTAACAGAAAAGGGAGGGGGGCAGGGCCTAGGGGGAAGACTACTTCAACAATTGGATTCAACAGTTCATGAAGATGGTGATAGAATACTTTGTGTACATCCCATAATACAACCCAGGACAATCTGGAAAATATAGAATACCAGTCTTCTATCTTAAACTTTATGAGAGTTAGAAATTCCAGGCCTTTATGATAAAATATTGAGAGGAAAGCTGATTCTGTAATTTGACATGCAGGTACACTAGTACTGTATTTTTTTTGATTCTCTTAGGTTTGTTTGGGTTTTTTTGATAATTAAATTTGAGATCTCTTGCCAGATGATATAGTTGATGGAAGATGCAGTTTTGAAAGCTGGAAATTGTGACATTTCTGTGAATCATTTCAGATGAAATGCGATTTTTTTCCCCAGTAATTTGCAAACTTGTTGTTTTAAACTTTTGCTTTGCAGTGAGGCCTTTTTTTGAAATCTTATTCAGAATAATAAGAGGAACAGCCAAACCAGAAATGTTGCATTTCTCATTTAAAACTAAACTGCATGTGCACATACATACGTACATGAAAATGCATTTATAGTGGATATTATTTGCATGTTGTGCTTTTGATTTTTTCAAAACAAACTCTTTGAATTTATTTTAGATCTGCACAGATGCTGATTTTTTTTCACACTTACCTTAACCTGTGTGACACTTTGCGTCAGGGAGTTTTATCACAGTTGCTTTTCTTTTCTGCTTAGTGGAAAGAGGCATCGATGGCGTTTTGCTTAATGAAGCATTGTGCCTACAGTGTAATGGAAGTGAGCATTCCTTCTCTGCCTCAGATGCATCAGGAAGCAGGTAGGTGCTCTTTGCCTTTTGTGATGATAAATTTGAACGTGTCATGCTACTTTAAATGGAATATTCCTGAGGAACAGGCTGTATCTTTGGGGTGGCAGTTTTGAAAGCAGGGAATTGGAAATCCTGTGTCAAACCCACTGTGTTTTGTGCTCACTGAAGTCCTTATATGGCCAGCAGCTTGGTTTTTTTGTCTTGCAGGCTTTGGATTGGAAGCAGACCAGAATTCTTATTCTGACAATTAATTATTTGATTTATTTTCTACTTCACTGATAGTAGAAACAGATCAGTAATAACTTTTGAATTTGAGTTCAAACTAGTGAAGTTGCTGATGCTGTTCCTGGGCATGCTATGTAATCAGCTTTCACTGCGACTAAATATCATACTTAACTACATTTTAAGTACATTCTTCATGTTTGTGATCCACAGGTGTGTAAGATGTGAAAACACATTCATCCAAGTAAGCAAGTCTTGTGACTGCAACAGCCCAAACATTCTAGTAAGCAGAAAAATGGTTATTGTATTGAAGTTCAGATAAAGAATAGTTATTTTGACAAGTGTATAAATATCTTATCAATATTTTTTATTCTATTTCTTTCAGACTGGGGGATTGTGTTTCTTGGCTCGTGAAGGCTTGCCCCCAAAGGGAGTTGCAGCTGTTCGTTTTGCACAGCTAGTAAGTGTGTTTTTTCTAAAACATTTTTAAGCTTTCTCATTACTTACTTTCAGTAAGTATTTCAAATTCCTCTTCTTGGAAAACAAAGGTGGTACTTTTTTGTCTGATCCCAGTGATTGTAAGGTCATTTGCATCAAGATAGAGTGTTGGTATGGACACCAAGCAAGCATTGTTCTAATGGAGGAAGCTTTTAAAAATTCATACCCTGTTGGAAACTGAAAAAAGGAAGTCATTTACATGACTTTAGTATCAAAACAAGTAACCTGGCCTTTTGTCTTAATTGTGTGCATTTAAAGCATACTCTTGTATCACAAAAACGTGCTGAAGTGTTCATGAATGCCTCTGGACTTTTTTACCATATGAAATTTGTATTTGTGTAAAACATTTGAAATAAGATATAAGGCTTGAGTTTACTGCTTGATCTTAGAGCTTATAAAAGAAAATGGGCACCTATAAAGTTTGAGATTGTGTATGAAATTTCTGAAGTTCTTGAATTGGCTAATGAATGAAAATACTTTCTATTGAGAAGATTGAAGGTGTTTCATTGTTTTAACTAATGAACTTTCATTAAATGTGAAATGTGCTCAAAGTTAGGACCATTTTCCAAGTAGTTCTGAATTCAGGAAATGCTATCTGGCTAAGAAATGTATTTTGCTTCTAAATGAATTGATGTTAAAAGCTATCACTTGAAAGAAAGTAAAAAGCAGTCTTCAGTTTTTCTGGTATCAAACATTGGTTTGCTCCCTGAAAATGCCATCTTCTAACTAATATTTTATTGAAAACATGTCTTTTCAGTTGCTTACAGTATGTATGAATGCTGTGTGTACTTCAAATGTGAGTAGTTATAAAAAGGAGGTTGTGAAGTAATTAATTTGACAAATTTGGTCCTGAGTTAGACTTTCCATCAAGTCAACATCTTACCCTTGAAACTGTTAGTACTTCCCTTGTGTGGTAAAGAAAACTTCTGCGTCACAGAATCCATTTTCAAAGCTTAAATATTTCAGCTCTTGCCCTGAATACTTTATCTAGTTCAGTGAAGTGAAAGAAATTATTTCATTATGGTTGTGTTTTGAACTGATATTGTTAGACTGAGATATTTACAAAGGACAGAAAGCTCTTAGAAAAAAATGAATAGCATCTTCTAGTTGACATAGTTTTCCAGACTGTTACATTATGGATGAGTTGTTGTGAACAAAGACAGTGAAAAAGTTCCTTATTTACAGGGTATAACACTGACATCAGCATGGTTTCTGAAAAACCTGCAGTCCTCAGCCTTTGCCTGTTGGGTGAGTTTCATTAATGTTTACAGTTTGCTTTTTTGTACAGAATATGGTACTCTATAAAACTATGTCACTTTTATTTTTTGAAGTTACCTTGCTTATTTTTAAAGAATTTTATTTTGAAATGAGACTAGAAAAGAAATAATTATATATACAGAATGCTTAGAAATATTGAGGGCTAGTCAATGTTAATGCAAGTCTACAGCTTTGGAATTTTCACAAGATGAATGGTGTTAAAGAAAAAATCCTTCAATATTCAGTACTTTGTGACCTACTATCCATGCATTTGGATATAGATGAACCTATCCAGTAAAAGATCACTCAGAAAATTAACTTCTTACCTATCCAGTATTCACTGGCACCTGCTCTTTACCTCTTAGTTGACTTTCAGTTATTCATAACCATGGAGCCACCCTTTTTAACTTTGCTTTGCTTTCTGTATGGAAGTGTTATTTACCATTATGTTGCTCTGGGTGACAGTAACCATGGGTGAAAGAGTGGCTGTGGCAGCAGAATCACAGAGGCTTGTGAAGGGCATGTGCCTCTGCCTCCCTTTTACCAACTCTGTTATCACACATTCTCATTTTCCTTCTGTATGGTTCTCCTGAAGATCAGATTTTAACTTCTCAGGTTCTGCTTTTTGCTCCTATCTGTAACAACCCAAAGGGTTACCTGGTCTAGAAGTCTCTAAAGATCACAATGTGAATTTGCAGGATTCCATAAGACACAAGCACATGGAGTCTGTATTTCCTACATTTTTTATTAGAGTTTACTGCAAATTATTACTAGTGAAGTGAGTATAGTTATGATTAGTAAAGCAAGTGTATATGTGTATTCCAGTGGTAGCAGCAGTCAACAGTAGCAGCAGGCATACATTTCAATACTACAAGTTGCTACAAAATGATCACTAGGAAAGCAGCAAATGCACTTATGATGAATTACCCATATGTGTGGGTATTATTCCAAATAGTACAAGTACTGTACTCAAGAAACCACTCCCAGGAGTGGGGCCTCAAAACTGGTGACAGATGAAGTTTCACTTCAAAGATGATTGATGTTGCAGAATCTGGAGGCAGTCAAGCATCCCTAGCCACAGTCTGGTAACTTGCCTAGGAGAGCTCATAATAAAGTTTCTGTAGGGGACCTTCTCTGTGTGTAGAGGTTGAGAGAGAGAGATGAAAGGCAGGGAGAGATTCACTCTCCATTTTGGGTAAAAAGTAATTTTTATATCAGAGAGACATAAGGTGGTATAAGGCAGCACCACCTGGAGCAGCCAACAGATGACATTGTTTTATATCTCCAGCTAGTTTTTTGGTTTTTTCCAGACTTTTTCTACTCTTACATGTACAACCATCAATAGCACTTGCCTATTCCTACTCTTTTGGAATGTTTTCCCTCTTCTACACCCTAACCCTCTTCTAGACTCCTTTTCATCTTTCCAGATGATAGGTTGCTGTTACAATTCCTTGGGTTTGTGCTTATTGATGGTATCTCAGGAGGTCTCTGAAGTTCAGGTACCCAGCTGCACTTCTCAAGGATGTTTCAGACTCCCAGGCTATGTTCCCAGGCTGGCAGATGTTCTCTCAGTCAGTATTTCAGCAGACTTATATTCAGAATTTTCCCACATCACCTTTGCTCCTATCACCATCTCATACACACAGCTCTGAGATGTATTCACCCACTGGTCCCATTCTTTATCACTGACATCAGTTTATCCTGTTTGCTTGCCTCACCCTGCTCAGCCATTCAGAGGTGCTGCCTGAATGTGATGAGCAGCTGCTGGCCTGACCCACATAAATGGGGGTAAGGAAGTGGCAAGTCAATACCAGTGCAGTGACCCCTGCACACAGATGCCAGGTGTCACCTCTGCATACCACTTGGCACTGGTGTGTTTACCAAAACTGAACAAGGTACATAAAACTGAAGGGAAAATACTTACACTACATGCATCTGTGGTTGTCAGTCTGAGGTCTTGTGAGTCTTTGAAGGAATCATCTTTGCTATACAGTCTCAGTGATATTAAACATTTTGATTCTTACTTTGTTTTCTAAGTGCAGATTTTGACATTTCTGTCCCTTTTTACCATCTAGTGGATGCAACTAAAATAAGCTGAAAAAGTGAGAGTATTGATTTCATGCTGTCAGATCTATAAAAATATAGTACCTGAACACCTGGGAGAAAATACTGGGTGTTGACAAAATGAAATTACTTTTAAGTGAAAACAAAGGTTTCGGAGTGGCTTCTTAAAAATGACATTGATTTTATGACTGCCTAACAAAAGGGAGGGGTAATTAAATACCCTTTTTCTGTGTTCTTGTGTTTCTCTACTGCAGTTGCACTCTAATCTCACAGCATGCCAAGCTCTTGGAAATATGTGTGTGATGAATATGAACTCATTGAGTTCTTCAAGTACTGATGCCTGTGGTTTGTTTCAGTATATTTTTGTCAGTACAGCAAGGGTGGGCATCATTCATTCAATACCCTACTGGTAAGTTGCCTTTTCCATAACTTTTGGTCTTTAATACCTTTGTATGGAAATTATTATTCTAAATGTTCTTTGATGAAAATACTATGTTTCTTTAGTGAAAACAATGTAATTCTTTTCAGGAGGCATAATCTTCCATGGCTGTATTATGGTGACCAACCAGGATTAGCATCCCAAGTGCTTGAGAAAAATCATTTTCCTACAACTTTCACTTTTAAGGGAACAGATAAGGTAGGTGTTGGGTAGTAGACATAGGGAAGCATACATTAGAAAGAGGACATAACCACAGAAAAATGTTTAGATTTGTTATAGATGTGACTCTACTAAAGGTAAATTTTAGGCAGTTAGTGTAACAAAAGTCAGTGTGAGATCATACAGAAGAGGAAGGTGATATTTGCGTAAAATAGTGTCTAGTCACTTCCTTTGCTTACACTCTCATACCCACATTCTCATAAGGCCAAGCCTGTGTGGTTTGACCAGGGAATAAGGAACAAAGGATGCCAGTGTTCATTGTGTCCCCAAGAATCTGGATTGGCAGTGGTAAACTAGTAATTAGATAAACCTTTTAGACACCTTAGGAACTGTTTTGCCACTGTCTTTTGCTTCAGTCTTGTTTACTTCCATCTTCATAAATCTGAGCCAAAGTTGGTCTTTGTCTTTTTTGCATGTTTAAAATATCTACATCTTCTTATCAGATTTCATGGTGAACTAATGTGAAAAAGAGGGGTAAATGTGATGTACTGTATCTTTACTGCCACCCTCCTGGTGTGCCAAAGTGCAGGGACTTTTGCTGACAAGTTGTCTGTGCCAGGTTTTTACACAACCCATTTATCAGCTCTGTAGCTAAGAACAATGTTCTTCATCACTGTAATGTGGTGTTTAATGCTTTCTGTTGCTTACACACACATTTCTCCCCCTACTCAATTTATTTGTAATATTTCTGTTACAAATATCTGCAAGCTGATTGTGTCAGATTGTATTACTCCAGCCTTTTCCTCTTACTGCAGTGAATTAGGAAAGAAAAAATATGAAGTGAGAAAAGTAATTTTAATGTTAACAAAGCCAGATATCCATCCCTGGGAGGGATGGACTGCTTAAATAGTTTGTTGACACATTTTTATGAAGAAATTAGATAGTAAATCAAACAGTAAAGCGATTTATTTTTTCAAATTCATTGTAAAAATAGAATAGCTGGAATAGGTTATTCAAGTTCAGCTAATCACAGAAAATAGTACTAGTGATAACCTGTTTGTCAGTTATACTGCCAAATTTATCTAGAGTTTTCTTACTGACTCAAAAATAAAATAATAGCCTTTTTCAGCCATATTCTGTAAGGCTATTTTTTAAGTTAAACAATGTTACAATGTGGCAGTTGTTTTAATAACTAAAATACTTGTTATTCCTCCTAACACTGAAGGTTCTGGAAGCCCTCTAGATTCCAGCATAGTATACAGTAGAAATCTGCATAGATTTCTGATTAGTTTAGGGCATGTCTACATGTGTAGAAGTTACTTTAAAATTTTTTCCATGTCACTAGTGAAGCTGTAGAAGAATTGTATGGTTTTTTAAAAAAGTAAACTACCAAACCCAAGATTAAAAACAAAATCAAAAGGGCAAAAAAATTAAGGATTGTGCTGAAAATTTTAGGAAACATCAAACGATTAGACAGCAGTCTCTTAAATGTGAATATCCACTTCAGGGCAGTTTCATTGGTCTTTATCTTTTTTCATCCACAGGATGTAAAGCTGAAATTTATTGCAGCCTCATTTGATGCAGCAGGAAACTTTCTGAAGTGGCAAAGTTTGGAAGGAGGCATCTTACAGGTATGTTTGATTTTAGTTATCTTTTCTTGATAACACAACGTTCTGAGTGCCTTTAGCCAAATTAAGGCAAAAGCCAGGAGTTTGGTTATTACACTAATGATAGTTCATAACAGTAGAGCTAGGTTAGGGAAGATAGCCCTTTACTTTTGTTCACAATGATCTCTACAAAATCAGAAGTATAAATTAATCAACACTGCCTTCATCCTTTGGACCAGTATTAATTTGGCATGTTGAAGAGCTCTGAAAACTAGTGTTAGTTATTTAGAACCAACTATCTCTGTCTTCCATTCAGCATAGTTGCTCATGTGTGTAGTTTCTTATTAAATCTCTTTTTCTTGTTGAGAATAGTATATTCTTTAGCTCTTTGTCCACATATGTTTATAGATGATGCTATGAGCATGTCCCTATTTGCACACATCATGGGGGTGACAATCAAATCAGTGGTTATGTCACTGTCAAGGGAGGTAGGAAAGCTGATCTACACCATTTTCTTAGCATTGTCTTGGGGGGTTTTTGCATGCTTATTTGTTTTGGTTTTAAATATAAAATGTACACTATGACCAGCATGTGCCTGTTTCATAACAGAAAGTTATAAATACCTGGTGAGAGACTTTATATAGAAAGGGGGAATACTGACTGGAAGTACCCTTGGACACTAAACCCTCGGATTTCAGGGACACAAACATTCTACTTCAGCAGTACCACACTGTGTAGTTAGGCTGTGAAAAATGCAAGTAAGCAGCAATTAGAAAGTGCAATAGTAATTAGTCTATCAGGGAGAACAATTGGCAGCTGCAACATGTTAGAGAATAGAATTTGTTTAGCAGTCCAGTGGTGTTCTAGGCACTCTCAGTATTTCTCTAGTCAGACAACAATAGGAACACTAGCAAGAACAATTGGGAATTCTTGGTTCCTTTTCTGATGTTGGAGCACATCACTTCAAACATTCCAGTGTCTACAGAAGAGCAGCTGACATTCAGGATTTATTTTGTTACTGCCTCAGGATGAGTCATCTTGTGTCTGTGTCTACAGTTTTAAGGAAAACTAGTGTTCAAGAGAACAGGTTACTAAAAGTTACTATGCATAGGAAATTATATATTCTGACATACAAGTTTAGGTTTATTGGGGCACATTTATTTTCTAGGGCAAAGCTTTTAACAGCTATCAAGAACCAATGGGAAAGGAACAGCTTTTCCATTCAAAGCCTCCTTTAATGTAATAGATTGTGCTAAAGTGGTCTCAATGCGTAATTGTAGCAATTCCTGGCACACTAATAGAATTGTATTTTATGCAAATTTAGACTTGATTCTCATTTTGGGAAAATGGCTCTGCCCTCCACTAAATGCTATGCTCATTTAGTTAGACTTGGACCATTTTTTTCTGGATTCAGCTGAATCTGCTGTTCTTTGCTGAAAATATAAGTGTTGTATAAGCAGAAGCCACTGATTGAGCTTGAGGCAGCACAGTGCATTGAGCATTCAGTCCACAGAAAGATTATTCTTGCCTGTTTGGGTGGTGCTGTCCACAGGTTTCAGTAATGGAACTGAAAAATACTATGCAAGTATGAATAAGCTAAACCAGCATTTTAAGAACATCAATATTAGTGAAATAAATAATTGTGTTTACTCCAAAATAAATCCTTCTCTTATTAAAAATAGAACAAAATATCTTTTGTGAGAACTGAATACATAAGTGCTTATAAATATTTTTCACATGAGAAGACAATACCTTTGAATTAACCTAATTATAACTGTTTTATTCAGCTTTGTCCTGACACCCAAACTAAATTGAATGCAGCTTATGTTTTTGGAACTACTTACCAACAAAGTGTAAGTATGATATAAAATGCTATTTTGAATTTTGAATTAAACTGCCTTACATGTTATTAGTTATTCAGTGCATATTGAAGAACAATTGGAGTTTAGGCATAAGCTGCAACATGGAGTTCTTTCTTGGGAAATTGAGTGAAATAAGTGTGGGGTTTTTGAGATCACTTAACTACATCACAGAACTTGTTTACTACATAGCATAATCACAATAAATTAAACTGCCATTTGTATTTGTGAGGTTGCCGACTTAGTGGAAGAACACAGCGCCTGAATTATGACAGCCATATGCTTTGTATCATATCTCCTAATTTTCCTACCACCATCTTTGGCCAGTTTTCATAGGGAAAGAAGGCAAATCCAGTCATGCCATGCCTGAATATTGTTCCCATTTACTCTTTATTGTATGCCCTGTTTTTAGTGAGTTCAGTAAAGATATTGAAAACATATTTTAATTGAACAGATGACTCATCAGAGGAAAGAGATTCTTTAACTGTCTTAACTATGAATAAAAACTGTTGGGGTTTTCACACTTTACTAAACACCAGGAAAGGAAGAGGGAATAGAACACTAAATTCTGTCAGCCACAGAAACGATTCTGCCAGTGATAAAGCTTCATTAATTTTTTGTCACTTAATAAGTTAAATGGGAAGATGGTAGTCTCCTCGGCAAGGGAGTGGAGAAAGAAACATCTTTATAAAACTTCATATATGTGCACAGCATCTCATACCTATATATTACTATTGTTTATTAACTCATCTAACATTGAAAACCATTTCCCACATTATGTGTTGAAGTGTAAAAATACAAAACACTGGCTGCTATTTAGGTGGTGTGAAAGTCTTGGAAGGTAATGGCTGTCAAAACGTAGTCTGGGAAATTTAAAGTGTTTAACAAATAATATTGACAAATCTTCATTAAATATTTTTACTTTTCCATATTGTTTAATGTTGTTTAATCCGTATGTCAGTATTTCAGACAGGATGAAAACATGTTCTATTTAGCATCATTGAACTAGTTGAGTAGGGGCATTTTTTCTTTTTCAGATCTTGAGTATTTGATATTGAGTCTTTATTACCTGTTGTTAAATATTAATAACAGTTAATATTGTTGGGTTTAAATAGATACCTCAGTAACTGAGTATTTTTTAATATAATTTTCATCCATTGTATGCATTATTTTTTTTTCCATGTGGCTTTGTAGAAAACATGATTGACAAATTATATGAGTATCTAAAGAGGCATGGTTGTTCACATTTGCAAAAAGTTACCTGCTTTCACATCTAATTTCTTCACACAATCACAGAGTAGTTGAGGCAGTCAGAGACCTCAGGAGGCTCTCTTGTCCACAAGACAAGCAGGGCCATGTAGAGCAGGTTGCCTGGGACCATGTCCACAAGGGTTTTTATCCCCAGGGAGTGAAACTCCACAGCCTCCCTGGGCAATCTGTGTCAGTGAAAACTTGTCTTGTGATGCTCAGAGGGAACCTGCTGTTTCAGTTTATGCCTGTTGCCTCTGGTCTTGTCACTGGGCACTGCTGAAAGGAGCCTGGCTCTGTCTCTTACACCCTCCCTTGTACAATATTTGTACACATTGATAAGATCTCCCTGAGCCTTCTTACCTCCAGGCAAAAGAGTTTCAGCTCATTGTCGCAGAGATGCTTCAGTCTCTTCCTCGCCATAGTGGCCTGTGTTGGACTGTATCAAGTAGTTTAATTTCTCTCTTGTACTGGTGCGCCCAGAACCAGATGCAGTACTTCATGACTTCAGATTTATGTTCCTTGACTTTAATGTTTACATGTTTCAAATTTTGTGTCTGTGAGGTTTGCTAGGATATTTTTTCCAAAACTGTTGAAAAATTTTAAGAGCTTCATTCTCCACATTAGTCATTCCAGTTAATTGCAGTTATTTCCAAGAAGTTTGCATAAAATCATTAGTACTTTGTAATTGCATGCAGATAGCTGGAATACCTTGTCTATCAGTACTTCAGGAAAGCATTTGACACTGTTTGCCACAGCATTCTCAAGAAGCTCTATGCTCGTGGCTTGGACAGGTGCAGTCTTCATGGGGTGAAAAAATGGTTGGATGTCAGGCCCATGGAGCAGTGAATGGAACTAAACCCAGCTGGTCACTGGTGGTGTTCCCCAGGGCTCAGTACTGGGGCTGGTCCTGTTTAACATCTTTAGCAATGATCTGGACAAGGGGATCAAGAGCACCCCTCAGCAAGTTTGCAGCTGACACCAGATTGGATGGGAGTGTTGATCTGCTGGAGGGCAGGAAGGCTCTGCAGGGGGATCTGGACAGGCCAGATCAGTGGGCCAAGGCCAGTTGTGTGAGGTGACAAGGCCAAGTGCCAGGTCCTGCACTTGGGTCACAACCACCTCATGCGGTGCTCAGACTTGGGGAAGAGTGGCTGGAAAGCTGTCCAGCAGAAGAAGACTTGTGGTTTCTGGTTGACAGACAGCTGGTCAAACATGAGCCAGCATGTGCCCAGGTGGCCAAGAAGGCCAATGGCATCTTGTCCTGTACCCAGAATTGTGTGGCCAAGAGGAGCAGGGGAGTGATTGTCCCCCTGTGCTTGTCACTGGTGAGGCCACACTTCAAATGCTGTGTCCAGTTCTGGGCCTCTCACTTGAAAAGGACATTGAGGTGCTGGAGCATGGAGAGAGGAGCAACAGAGCTGGTTAAGGGTCTGGAGCGCAAGTCCTGTGAGGAGCAGCTGAGGGAGCTGAGAGTGTTTAGCCTGGAGAAAAGGAGGCTCATGCAGGACCTTGATGATTCTGTGATTCTCTCTTTTGTGAAGAAGTGTGACATATTCCACAATGATTTTGTAGGGAAGGAATCCACAGCTTGACAAAATAACTAAATGGTTAAAGTGATCTTTCTATTTTCACATTTTTTTCTTGTAGTGCAAAATTTCAGTTTCTAAGATTTTACTGGATTTTGCTGATCCAGTCTTTTATGACCTGTTCCTTGAATATAATGATGGCAATGGACAGCAATACCTTTGGGCCGTGGCAGTTTTAAATTTGAATCTTCAATACAACGAAAAGTTTGTTAATCAAGGTAAGATGGTGATAGTAACATCTCTATGAATTTATAAACAATCTGAAAACTTCAAATAGAAATAATCTATATTAATTACTGTTACTGTGTTGTATTGAAAGATACCACAACACACCATAAGTTGTGTCCATTTTAAAAATTTAGTATTTGTGGGCAAATTCTGATCATTTAAGTGCAAGCTTTGGTTGCATACACCATTCCAGTCAGTAATATGCACAAATAAAATAATCTCCTTTCATTATATATTTGTATAAGTTGAAAATAAACAATTTTATATCCTTAGTAGTTACTATGTGTCGTACAATTATGTGTTGTTTCTAATACATTTCATTCTTTTTGTGTGTTGAATAAGGCATGTGTGAAACTGTCATGTTTTTTACTAGGCAGTAATATGAACAACTGGCTTTTGACTCGTCGATTTTTTTTGGTGGATGCACTTAGTGGAAAAGAGAATGACTTGGGAAAACCACCAAGGGTAATTCGGATTGCCAGCAAAATAACAATAAGGTGATTAACTCTTATAATACATATAGCACATAGAAAATAAAGCCAATGTTGTACAGTCTGCATTTTATTGTCTTAAAGCTGTTTTGTTATGTATTTTCTAATATGTCTAATATGTAATATGCTTTTTCCATTGCATATTTGGAAATGGCATGAATTTCCATAGGTTGTTCTGATGAGTGAAAGAAAGCAACATTGACCTGTGGGAATTAATCACCATGATTCCCTTCCAAGTGCAAGGATCAGACCATGTTTGCATAATGAAAGTTAGCAGGTATAATTCAGTCACATCTTAAAAGCAGGTGTTGTCTGAAAAGACCTAAAAGCTCCTCTGTTAATTCTTTTTCAGCGTGTGTGTTGCTGACTATACAAGGATCTTATTTCATACTCCAAATTCTTTTTTGCAGCATTTTTACAATCCATTGCCTATTCTGTTATACAATCCAGAATAGGCTTGTAGTCATTTAACTAAAATTGTGAGACTGCCTGTTAGGGTCATTGCTGATTGCTCATCTCAGTTGGAATATATTTTGGAAGGAACTTTTTTTCTCTTTCTTTATGTGATGTCCTCCTGTACGGTGCAGACAGGTAAAGATCGATTCAGGTATTTTCTTACAAGTAAACAATCTTTCCCATAATTTGTTTTTATATATTTCTGTACATGCCTTTGTGCACTCCATTTGCTTTTAAAATGTGAAGTGCCTTGTCATTGGGTTAGAAATTCCCATTTTATTTATCAGGTTGGTCTGTTCATTTAGTATTTTCTTACAAGTACAAGTTTCAATGATTGCTTTCCAAGCACTCGTCTATTTTTTTTTTTTTTTAATAAAAATCATACTCTGTATTTCTGCAGTATTCGACTGGTATCCCATACACAGAGAGGAACTATCTACCCTCCTCTAATTACTGTTGCTTACACAGATGTGCTTATCCAAAACCCTGAAACCCAGAGTGTGATGGTGAGATCTTTGTGCTGCCTTAATTATACTTTCAGTTCTGTTGGAATTCCGGGTTTTGCTAGTGGGTTATAAAAATCTAATAAGCAGCTTCTAGTTCTGATCAGTTTTGAAGTTACAAGTTTTCACTAAAACCTTTTAAAACAAATCAGTTAAAAGTATTCTCTTTTCAATTTATCTTCAGTCTTTTAACTAAAACACTTCAAATTTAAAGTTGGTTTTATAATGCTGAATTGGACTACAGCTGAAATAAAATTATACACACATAAAATAACAGATAAGGACTCTATGCAGCACTGCAAGCAATTTATGCAAGGAATTAGTATTTTTGTTTAGAACAATGCATTAAGAGGAGGTTGTGATGACACAAACATTTCAGGTTACCTGTAGCTGAAGTTAAAATATTGGTAATATATTTAAAACATCCTTTATTGTTTCATCTTTCTGTATGGAAAACCACCAAAATCTGCTGTAGCAGATGCAGAAGGGGCATTTCCTACTTGCCCTTTCGCCTGCCTTCCTGGGCAGCAGCTCAGATGCCCCATTATTCTGTCTTGTTTGTGTGTTAGATCACACTACATTAAAAAGTAAAAATGTTGATCTTACAATGGTAGAATTAAAAAAAATAATATTAGCATTTTCTGCTTGTCAACTTTCAGCTGTTTAGACTTCCAGTACACAGACATCTGACTAGAAGAAATATGTGGTGCTAGAAGCATTCCCTGAGTTCCATATTAGTTACATGAAAGTAAGAGAATTAGAAAGATAGGAAAATTAATAATTTTTTTTCCTCCCTAAGTGATGTCTCTATTTAACTGCTGAGACAGCACTGTATCTAGAAAGTAATTCTTTCAAATAGTGATGGTAGGAACAACTGTTTACAGTTCCTCAATTTTCTGTCATATTATTTCATCCTTACATCTATGTGAGATCTATTTGGATATTGTCAATTTTGGATGTCTTGTTGCAGTTAACAAATTTTATGCAACTAAAAAGATACATTGAATTTTGTTTCCAGTTTCTGTAAACACTGAGCTTGTAGTAACTGAGGATATTTCCCCTTAAGTCCAAGTACAGTGATGGAAGGAGGTCTGACAAAATGTTTGGGGAAGACAAGGTGTAGGGAAGAAGGGATTGTTTGAGGGGGGGTGGGGATGATACTTCTTTTAATCAAAAATACTATTTATTATCATGCTTGTGTTAAATTTAGCTGTGCAGTGACAAAGACTCAGGCCAGAATATTATAAAACAAAGCCATACATTTTCTCTTCCATGTACAAATCTTTCAGACCAAAGTCAAAAGAGGTCTTAGGTTAAATTTAAGCTAGAGGGAACAATTTTGACACTGCATGACAATTTTTATTTCATTCAAGCTGAGAAAAAAACTAGTATCTGAGCTGTGCAAGCTTACCATATGATTTTGCATGTTGGTGTAATTACACCAGGGTTATCTTTAATCACTGATAAAAGGGAAGGTATCAAACATTCAGTGTCTCCTTTCAGTAGGAACAAAATCATGCACATTTGAAAGAATTACAGATAGATATAGCTGGTAACTTGCAGATGACAGGCACCCATCCCCAGCATCACTGCTGGTAAAATCTGCAGGAAGAGTAGCACAGTACATGCTGGTACTGAGCCTGGCACCAGAGCACAGCAGGTCATATGCAGTAAAAAAAAATGTATGTGGTACTTGTATAGCAGCCATAGATGGGCATTCCCACCAACTAAAACTGAAAACTACTACTGTCTGTAATGGTTGTAGCACTTCAGAATTTCTGTACATAATTACTTTTTGTATTTTAATATTCAGGTTTCTTTCGCAGTCAGCTATGAGATGAATCAGTCAGAGGCTCAGATTCAGACTGATGTAAGTTGTAATTCCCTTCAGTTTCTTGATAGAATGATTTACTTCTATTTTTTGTGTTTTAAAAATATCTGCAAATTATTTTTTGTTACTTTCAGATTGCACTGGGTGTGTTGGGTGGACTGGCAGTGTTATGGTCCCTCCTCAAGACTGCAGGCTGGAAGAGGCGGACAGGAAGCTCTATAATTGACTTGCAGGTATGAACAGCTGGCAAACTGAAACATCCCTTCCTCTCTTTAAGGGCACCTTTGCTGTCATTGCCTGTGATTGTAACAATTAGTTTTCTTGAGGTAACTGAAATAATTTCTAGTCTAGCTGCAAAGAGCAGTGCCCCAGAGTTAGGCTCACTTGGGGAAGTAGATTTTTGGCATTCTTTTTGATTCTGATATTGTCATTCAGGAAATGCGACTCTAAAAAGAAAGGCATTTACAAGGCTATTCTGATCAGTTGAGTGGACTTGGTTTTCAGATTAATTCTTCTTTGAACAAAGACCAGCATGTAGGAGTTTCAGCTAGTGAATATACCATAAATACATAACCACAGTGGAAAGCTTTTGTTCAGGGCTACTTTTCAGTACTAGAGTTTCCTATGTGAGCTACATAACATTTTATATGAATGCATTATGAACATATGCATTACTTATTAGCTTTACAGATGTCTACAGCATGGTTTTATAATTGCAGACAGTTTTCAAGTTCTTACTGTTCTACGCTGGAGATCTTGCCAACGTTTTCTTTATCATCACACTGGGCACAGGGATTTATTGGCTTGTATTCTTCAAAGTAAGTGTTTTTCCAGATTTGGCTGTATGAAAACCTAAAATATTCAATATATTTTTGCATGGACATTAATTTTCTTTTTTCTTCTTTTTTTTTCTTTTCTTGTCAGACTGTTGAGGCAAGTTTAATATAATTTTCTGGTTTGTGTGCTTAAATTTTGTGTTCACCTGTTTCTTTTCCTTAGGGTTTGTTTCACTTGTAGTCTGCTTATTAGTAATTTAAAATATTTTACACGTTCATTGATCTTTTTCTGGAAAAGCTTATTCACACTTAAGCATTTATTATGTTGTCACATATGCCACGTGTACTGTTTCAATGTAACTTCTCGATTATAGGCTCAGCAGTTTGTATCTGTCCTTTTACCTCTTCCATCTCAAGAAGAAGATTTTGTTACATACATAGCATGTGCATTTAGTTTAAAGGTAAATAATCTTTTCCTCTCCATAAAATACATATCACCATGCTTCTGTATATTTTCAGTAGGCTTGTTTTTAAATACCTTGTACGGTTATTAGTTATTAGTGTGTAGATATTGTGTCCTAATAATTATGTTCCTCTAAGAAGTAAGTCATTTTTCCATAGACATTTATTTTGTGAAGTCTTTATAGGAAAATAAATATCTCAAGAAGGTCACAAAGGAAAGGCTGAAAAACCATTCTTTCAAGGATAAAGGTATAAAGAAACTCAAATAAAATAGCATCCTATCAAGAAAGCAAGTACTTCAATTTAATGCAGAATATAAGAGCTGTAAGTTCCTGATTAGAAAGAAGACAGATCCAAATCTGTCTACATTCTGCATTCAAATGTGTAGAATTCTAAGATCACTGTTCTGTCTTCATGGCACATACAAATATTATATGAATTGTAGGTATATATTGGATTGGAACTCATAGTGCAGGTTAGTATGTTATGGGGAAATTTTTTTTAAAATTTGTTACTTTCCTGTATTTTCTTCATAATTTTGGACATTGTCACATGACTTACCATTATTCCAAGCTTTTAAACAAACAAAAATTATCAAAACTTGGTAATAAAGTTGCAGTCTCATGTATAATTAAGCTGTTGTTTGTAGTGTTTAATGAATAATCCATGCAATGACTGTTCCTCCATCTTTGTGTATATGCTGTTTCTCTCCTTACTTTTCTCTCTTAGGCTCTGCAATTTTTACACTTGCTGGTTTCACAACTTGCTGTTGATATTTTTTTTATTGACTGGGAAAGACCTAAGGGCAAAGTTCTTAAAGCAGTTGAAGGTAATTCAAACTATGCTTTTTTGTATAAGGAGCTTTGGTGAAATTCAGATATTACTGATATCTGGTGATGTTCAGGTATTAAATTTTAGAGCTTTACTGTATGTACTCTTTTTAGGTGAAGGTGTTATTAAAAGTGCTGCTGCACCTGTGAGCATATGGAGGACATACTTTATAGCAAATGAATGGAATGAAATTCAGACAGTGAGGAAAATAAATCCTCTCTTTCAAGTGCTTGCAGTTCTTTTTTTTCTGGAGGTAATATTACTATTGTTATTATTACTATTATTATTGTCCTTGCATTCTGTGTGGTAATAACGAATCACCTTTAAATTCACTTGAAATCATGTAACTTAGTAAAATAATTATTTTAATGCATTTTTTAATTTATGTGTATGTATAGGTCATTGCAATATTTCATTGAGGAAGACCTAAAAAAAATTCCAACCTTTAATTACCTTAGAGATCTTTGTTAGTTTTGTTTGGGGATTTTTTTTAAGGTGATGAGTTACCTTAAAGGGCTTGAGAGACTGATAAATCTGTGTACACACTCAATTCTTTATTTGCCTACTAGCACCCTCCTGCCACAATCTACAGCTTTATTTCTGATTTCATATTTGTCTGAACTGAGCTTCCTTCCTGCTAATTTGCTGCAGTGCCCTTTCATAATGCAGGAAATAAAATGTGCCATTTCTGTTTCCAATGGCAGTATGCCTTCAGTTACAGCCTCAGGATATGTGAGAAACTGTGCTTTAGCTTTTAAAAAATGTTTGGGCTTGTTTCTTTTGTAGTTTAGTAATTTTTTTCTATCTTGTGAAGTATTCTTAAAGTGTGGCATATAGTTGTTTTTGTGAGGTTCTTATACATATTTTAACACTTCTATTCAACTTTATAGTTATTTTTAAATTTTTCCTTTAAATTAAATAATGAAAAGCCTGAAACTTTCTTCAATCATTATGTGAGCATTTTTGCTGTTGCCAGATACAGGTCAAGACCAACTTAGGTGCAGTGTTACAAGAGAGCACCTATTCTTACTGCACACTGCAGCTACGTGAAAGGAGGGTGTAGTGAGGTGGGTGTCTCTTCTCCCAAGTAACAAGCACTAGGACATGAGGAAATGGTCAACCCACCGCAAGTTTATTTTGTTGCAACTTCTGTTCTGAAAGATTTTCACCAATTTTTCCCCTCTTAAGTGTTTCAACACATAGTGTTCCTCTCATGTTTTTTATTTTGGAACTTTTTTTAGATTTTTTGTTTAAAATAGATTCAGCCATAAGAGGGTGGGGGAAAATATATTTCTATTCAATAAAAACAAAAGAAAACAGTCTTTAAGAGTTGCAAAACACATTAAAATTTGCTTTAACAGTGGAATAAATAGGACCAAAGAGCTGAAATTTGGCAGAAGTTATATCTCTATGGAGTACAGCAGTAGAATCTTTTGGAGTTTTTCAGTAAAAGCCAATACTGACTTTTTGTGAGATTTAGCTGCATGTTTTTTTAATTTACCTATCAACCCATATATGTACAGGTTATGTTTTAATTATGTTTCTCAGTAACAACACTGGATCACACTACTGATCTTTTTCATAGTGAGCAGGCCACTATTCCCAGGTCC
Source organism: Illadopsis cleaveri (assembly GCA_013399915.1). Lineage (NCBI taxonomy): Eukaryota > Metazoa > Chordata > Aves > Passeriformes > Timaliidae > Illadopsis > Illadopsis cleaveri. The sequence continues at coordinate 815,899 of VXBB01004571.1, read as the reverse complement.
ATTTTTCATTATTTCTTCTTACTTCCTGTAATGATGGAAACAACAGGATCCTAATTAACACTATTCATTCTCACCTGTCGTTATATTGACCTTCTTATCTCTTCAGGTGGTGGGATTTTCAAACCTGGCTTTAATGGATGCTTCTTCCAGCCTTACAAGAAGCAGTGAGAGCTATGTGGCTCCTTGGAGCCGCATTTTGAGATTCGGTGTGTCTGCTGCCCTCTGGATAGCCATTGCCATCCTACAAGTATGTGAAGCACGTGACATCCTGAATTATTATTTTCAGGCTGGTTCTTGGAAGCTAGAATAAATCACTAGACTGTCCAAAGTGCTTATCATTGCATGGGGTAGGTTCTTAACTGTTATGTTTAGTTATTTTAGCCAGTACACCTTTGGGACTCAAAATGAATCTTCTGAGATATGAAACATCTGACTTTGGAATCAGAATTTTAATCCTCTCAAAGATGTGAATTTATGCAAATATTTTGTTTTATTTTAAACAACTTTTAAGCATCTGACAAGTCCAAAATGAGAAGCAGGTCCTTACTACAACTTTACTTCTTAAAGGAAGTAGTATGTCAATCCCATTTTGTTAAGTACAATGCAATGGTGGCCACTATAGACGTCTGTTATTTGTGAGTGTTACATGGTGAAATTAATTGCTTAATAATGTCAAATAAAAGAAAATTTGGTTGATTTATTTCAGGTTATATTTTTTGCTGTGATTTATGAAAGATTTGTTGAAGATAAGATAAGCCAGTTTGTTGATTTGTGTTGCGTGAGCAATGTAAGTATTTATTTGTCTCATTTGTAGTGTGGCATTTTAAGTAGAATAGTACGTAAGATAGTTTTAAGAATATTAAATAATATTTTTTCATTTAATTTAGATTACTAGTTAACAGCCAAGGCTGATGTTTCCTTCAGCTCATTTTATTGGTGAACTCTGCAAGATTTCAGTTAAACTTTAATTGGAAAATTATTTCAGAAGCATAAGTATCAATATGTTCTTTTAGATATCTGGTTTTTTGGTTGTTTTTCTTTTTTTTAATTGGTTACATGTGCTGATACAGAATTCAAAAATAACAAGTTATAACAGAAATTATTGGAACCATTTACTGCCATTCTGCTTACTGGTTTGTGTTTTAGTCCTTCTGACTTGCAAGTTGTTTTGGTTTTATTTAATACATACATGTCCAGTTTCTGCTCCTGTCTTGTGCTTGTCCCTCAACTGCTGTACTTCATTTTGTCTTTCTTAACAGTTACCACCTTTTGCATGCATTTTCTCTTACTCACTTCTGAACTTTCTCTTCTTCACATATGGTTTTTGAAGCTTTGTGCTGCAGGAATTGCCTTTTAACCAAAGAGGAGTGCAGTCAGAACAGATTGATTGCCTCATTTGTCCAGAACTTCTTAAAAATACCAATTTACCTCTTTTATCAATCTTTCCAGCTGTGGTTGTTCCTCTTCTGTGAAACACCCATGTAGTACCTGAGTTGTAGAAAAGAATTAGTTTTGGAGTTTATGTGGTATATAAGCATTGTATCATACTGAATGAAGTTCTGTTAAATACAGTCTTTTAGGATTTCAGCTGGAATCATGCATATGTATTATGTAGCACAGAAATAACCCTTGAATCAAAATCAAATCTAGTAGCTTTAACTTCTTGGCTCAATGGAATTAAGCAGCAGCAAATCCTTGCTGTTGATAAACTAAACTGGAAGCTGGTATGTGTTTCTAGTTTCATGTAGATAAAACTAATTAGTAAAAGAGTTGCTAGATATTTTTCTCCCATATTTCTTTCAGTACCTGCCTACTTTGTATTTGCGGCAGGGCTGGCTGGTTTGACTGATCTTCACTATGAATTCAGAAGATCAAAAATAAAATTATAATTGTTGATTAGTGTTCTCTCTTCCCCCATCTCTTAGATTTCAGTGTTTCTCTTGTCACACAACTGCTTTGGTCATTATATCCATGGTCGCTCAGTGCATGGACATGCAGATACCAATATGGAAGAAATGAATATGAACCTGAAGAGAGAAGCAGTAAGTAAAAGTATTCAAGTTTATACCTTCTCAATTATTTATGTTGTATGAAGACCACACACTTTTGCATTATGGATCTGCACTGTATGGATGTGCACTGTAACATTGAACCATGTTACTTAAAGCTGTTGGTATGTAAATAAATGACTCAAATAGTTCTTTTAACTAGCTCTTTATCTTTCTTTTTCTTCACTATTTTGTCTTGTTACTTCTTCACATTTCAAGGATATAAACAGGATATACCTGTTTCTCTGAAAAGTTTTTTTTTTCATATATTTAAGAACCTTCATTTCAATATTTAAGCTTTTCATAAGGTCACAGCCACATTCAAAAAGGTACATACCAAAAAGCTTTTGTAAAGAGACAAATCTGAAACACTAATACAGAAACTTGTAATCTGCCAATCAATTCTTTTATTCCATCTCTTCTACTATGGTGATACAACCCATTCTTTATAGAAATGAATTTGCATAAGTATTTTTTCTAGTTTGTCATATGTTGTATCTTTGCTGCAAGATCGGACAAATATAAAATGTCTAATACAAGATCAGAGACTGCATTAAATTTCATGACATCTTGTATCTTTTTATGGACAACAAAGTACCTTAAATAAGGATATTGCTATCTCAATCTTAAGTGGAAGGAAAAAAATATAACCATGTGAAAATTAAATCTCAAACACTGAAATACAAAGGAATCTTCTTAATAATGGTTTTGACTTATGTGTTCCTACAGTTTTTTCCTAATTGCTTATTTTAATATAATTCTGGGAAAAACAGGGGGTTTTCCCCATGAAGATGTAAATTTTTTATTTTCTTGGGGTTTCTGAGATTTATTAAATGTGACCTTGAAAAACACAAGGAAAAAGTCAGAAATACAAAACAAAGAAACAAAAAGAAGCGGGACAAGTACAGAAGAAATTATAGACCTAAAAGAAAAGTCTTCAGAATAAATATCAGAATATGTATTATGGTAATGAACCAAACACAGGTGAAAGGAGAAACATGACTTTGTGACAGCAGGGGTCAGGATTTCATGTTCCAAGGAAATCTTGCTGCAGGAGAACAAGAGTGCAGTGGATTCAAATATTTAGATATATTAAGTATTATCTATACATGAAAGAGAGGAAATGAAAAGCTTTTGAGTATTTTTGGGTCTATGAATGACATTAATAATGTTAATTTACAATTGCTTTAATTGTATAGGAAAATCTGTGTAGTCAGAGAGGTTTGTTACCAAACACAGATGGCCAGACATTTCAGATTTCCATTTCAAGAAAAATGCGACTGCACTATGACTGGATTCATGAAACCTTAACAAAAGTAAGTGAGATATTGGTATTCTTTAAATGTTACTTAAAATATGAGATTTTTCTGTTAAAGTCTTGGTCTTGTTGTATTTCAGAAACGTGGTCCTGCCAGGCTTTTGGACTCCTCTGCAAATACTTTTGAACAAAGCACAAGGGCCTACAACGCCATGAACAAATTTCTCAGTTCTTTTATTGATCATGTATGTATATTGACATTACTGTATTAAGGAAAATACACTTACTCTAAGTACAGACTGGAAATTGTAAATCTAGAGGACTGTAATTTCTCTTTAAGCATATGTGCTTTAAGATTTGTTGTTAAAGATTTGATGGCATCCAGAACAGTGCTTCATTCACCAAAAAAAACAATTGGAGTGATGTCCAGCAATGCAGACTGCACTTAAAAATGACAAATCCTTTTTTGTTATGTACTTATTTTTGTCTTGGAATAGACCAGTGGGTTTTGTTTCATTCATAAAGGTCTAAGTAGCTGTACTCACTTTGTAGCAGATTTGAAATCATAAAACAAGGAGTGTTGTTTTTCTTTTTCTTACAGGTTCATAAAGAAATGGATTATATTGTTAAAGATAAGTTGCTGCTTGAACGAATTCTTGGCATGGAGTTCATGGAACCAATAGACAAAAGTATTTTTTATAATGGTAAAAAGATGTGTGGTATTTGTACTATTTTAAGAATCATAGTTTCTCTGTAGATTTCTTTCCCAGGATTTACAATCTCAAATGGACTTTACAGCAGGAGGGATTATTGAATGATTGCTTGTGAGGGAGGTATTTAAGAGAAGTTCTTTAGGTTACAGAAATCCTGTTTATAATTGATGTTTTTGATTTAAGGCAGCTGAAAGTGACAGATGTGCACATTTATGAAATTCATAATCATAAGCATTGATAGAAATACATTATTTCATAGTTTAGACTGCTATGGTTCCCAGAAATTTAGATATAAATCAGGATTTCATGGCACTGAAATACACAATTTATAATGAAAATACATTGTTTCCAATCAAATCTGTATTGGACATTTTTCAAAAAAGTAGGAAGAGGGAAAAGAATATGTTTCCTATAATTGTTTACATATTCTTTTCTCTTATAGAAGTGGTGCTTTCTGATAAAATAAAGAGGTAGATACATGGTCTAGAGTACTTTGGCTATGACTTTCATCTTTAAAAGACCTCTTTTCTGGGGAATCATTAAATAAAAATAATGCTAAGCTCTGAACCTCCTCCTAAATAAGGCATTAAGCATATGTTTTTATATTTTGAGTTAGGGTCAGAGCTCACAGTTACTAAAACTTTTAGTGACAAGGAAGTTACATCTGCTTCTTTGTTTAAAACAACTTTTTAAAATAATCTGATTGAGAATTCAGGAATAAATAGAGTTGTGTGTGATACATGGGTTTCACCTATTGTGTTCATCAGTATAATGCCATTTTATAAGTGAAAAGTTTGTATTATTTTTCAATAGAATGACAGGACAATTTCTGTGTTGCCATAGAGTGTCATAAATTGCTCTATCTCTGATTTTCCTTTTTCTTATCAGCTTCTACAGCACAGACTGAGGAACTCCACAGGCTTGCAACTCACAGAAATACTAGTTTTTTTAAAAAATGTTCTCTTTTCATAGATGAAGGACACTCTTTCAGTGACGTTCTCTATTATGGCAATGAAACAACACTGCTCATCTTTGACATCCTGTTTTTCTCAGTTGTGGATTTAGCTTCCCAAAGTTTTGTTTTAGCAGCTATTCTAACATATTTGCAACAAGAGGTAAATTTTTATTTTATGAATAAAGTAATCTTTTTAAATGGGAGTCAGTATGGCAGTTTAAATAGTTAACGAGATAAATGCAGTGAGTTAGCAGTGTGCAGTGAGAGAAGATTATACTGAGACATTATAAAATAGTTTTCTTATTTATTTTGTCAAATAGACTTGTGAGAAATTAATTTTGTTCACATGGCAATCCTGAATGAAGAGGTTACAAATAATTTTCAATAGAAAACACAAATCTGTTAAAATTAATCTCACATACTTCTGTCATAATTTAGGGTGGAAAGGTAGTGGAAAATGTTTTAAAAATGCTAAAGGAAATTAAGCACCTAATGCATATTACTTATTACTTAAAGATAATCTGAAATTACTGTTTTACCTTATATAGTGAAACATATTAGTGTAAGTGTTTCTTCATTAATACATGTTTTCCAAAATGTTCTCAGTTATTTAGGTTTATTCGTAGTACACTTGGGCAGAAGAATTTGGCATCCAAAACCTTGGTGGATCAAAGATTTCTCATTTAATTGAGAAGATGAAAAACTGTTAAGGATTTAATCATGGAAAGAATGAACATAATAGAAGTGTCTCTGACCTGCAGGTTAATTGTTGTGCACTTTTCAACAAGAACAATGTAATGGTTTTGAAACCTGTCATTTTTTATATTGTGTGCTATTAAGCTTTATTTTTCTGTATTTATAGGGTTTTTTTTTAAATTTGTGAACACAAAGCCATAGGCCATTAAAAAGAAAGGTACATGCAAATAAGACAGAAGTAAACTTACTGTTGTTATTATTAGAATAAGATAAAAATTATTTTATGGCTTTTGATAAGATATGGACAACTGACTTTGAGGCAACAATTTGAGCATCTGATTGACAGGAGAGGTTGCCAACTCTAAAATTCTCTGAAAATACCTTAAATCTTTTTTTTTTTTGTGAAGTTATTTTGAGGTGTAATGTTTTGCAAACATATGTCAAATTTTACACAGCACAGGATTTGTTCTGAATTAAGTTAGTATTTCAGGAGGAATTTTAAAGATCACTTATTTGCAGTGACTCAACTTGAAATTTTAACATTTCTGTCTTGTGTTATACAGTATTGTATAATTCTGCCTCATCTCTTGGAGTTTATCATTGTTTTTCTTGGGTGTGGCCTACACATGACATCCCAAAGATGTATTTGAGGTACAGTGGTGTTACAGTGATGTAGAGAAAGAGGCTATGATAGAGCAGAGGAGACGGTCATCAGCATTTGGCATTTGTTCTTCATCTTCTGTCTTGTGATGTAAGATGTTTAGGGAAACAACAGTAATTATTCTGTTCACTTTTTCTACACAAGTGAAATGGAAGCAATTTTTAAAAATCTTTTTAGAATTGTTTTCATAGGTGCTCATGGTCTCTTTAGTTTTCTGATTTTATTATCTTTAGATATAACAGAGACCATAATCATTTTACCATCATCATACTTTTGGAATATAGACAAGTTCATAATTACTCAAGTGCCAAGGGAGATTGTGAATGGCCTTCAAATCACCTTAAACTGAGGTGTCTACCTCCCATTTTTATCACTGAAAAGTCTCCCTACCTTTTTATACTTAATGTTTTTTTCAATAAATGGTTAAACGTGAATAGTGTTTGCTGAGTTTATTGCTGTTACTTGTCTTTAGATATTCAACAAGAAACTTACACGAGCAAAAATACCAGAAAAATATCAGTCAGCATCTTCTCGTGTATTCTGAAACAGAGACTGAGGACATGATTAGTTGAATTTAGCAGATTTCCAGTGCAGACATGCTTATCTGAGTTGAAGCAACATTGCATTTCAGATGTTTTTTGGCTTCATAAAGAGGAACAAGTTCTCATGTTGGTACTATGTCATAACATACTAAACTGAGAGTAACATGGACATAAATCTCACTATTGCTCCATTGCATTTGCTTTTGGTGTTGCAAAGCCTGTGTCACTTGCTAGTCCAATACAGTTGTATTGAGTGATAGAATGTGCCTGCCAGTAAGGCTGGGACCAGAGAGATAACTGAAAAGTTGATTTGCAGTGAGATATCCAATTATTAATGTGCAGTTTAGCATGGGCATTTCCATTTCATGCTTTACTTGCTTCTGTCTGCTTATGGACACAATTCATTTTGTTGGTGTACACTGGACTCAGAAAAGGTGTGCATACAGAATTTCTAATAGAGTGAAGTGTTCAGGATAAATAAAATTAAGGTTGTGGCATTTATGGTGAATGCAGCAATTAAAGTGTCCATTAGGTTCTGGATCTGTTTAAACAGCAAAAAATCGTATTTCCACAGGGAACCATGACTGTATGACCAACCTCATTAGTTGTGAGGTTTTTTGTCAGTGATCTACTGAGAGCCAAAACTGTAAATTAAGCTAAGGAGCCATCTGAAAAAAGAGTCTGCAGTAGGACATTCACAAGGCAAAGTTAGCCTCACCTGTTGTCCATGTATTGCTTTGGATATCTTTGCCTGGCTTAACTAAAGTTCTTACAAGTTCTACTGCAAAGTCCATGTATTGAGAGGAAATAAAATCTTTGTCATGTGACCATATTTACTCATGCTAATGATGTGACTAAAGGGTGTAGGGAGTTGCTGTGGTCCATTAATGAGCAAGGGTGACCCTGGTGAAGTGCCCTAATTGTGGTCTTTAGAGCAGTACAACTGTGAATAGAAGTGGGCATCACTGTCAGTGATCACAGGCACAGGCTTGTTCTCTCTGAATTCCGGTGATGTGTTCATGATCATGAAGTTTTTCCAGGGAACAGAACCACATCTCAACCATGCCTCCTCCAGCATGGTCAGATTTATGACCAGCTATAGTCAGAATAACTAAAACAACTAGATTTGAGTGAATCAGAGAATGTCTGAAAGCAGAATGAAGATGTGGCTGTGCCATCTGTAGATGTGTGGTTTTAATTAGTTCTGTTCTTATCCGTTCAGTGCCAGCAGAAATGGAGACATTTTAGCATGTGGGCTCTCACTCTGCACCCTGTTCTCAATGCTTATGCTAACCAGGTACACCTCTCCATACAAAACTCCTGCTTTGAGTTTGCTTTAGATATGCCTTTAATTATCTGCTGCACAGCAGGGCACATGAAAGCTTTCATGACCTTGCATTTTGCAAGAATTATTGCTAAAAGCAATTTTTCTTAACCGATAAATGATAAAATAATCTAAAAACATCCTGTCAAAATAGTTCAGTCACTTGGTCCTCTCCTTCTCCTCAGTGTACACACTACTCTGTTTTGTTTTATTTTTCCAGATAATTTATCTAAAATGTTGATATATCTAACATAGGCACTCTACATGATTTAGGACATAATTGCAGGAGTCAAAAGCTCCAGAAATTCATAGCAGCTTTGTTTCACTCTTGCTGTCCAGTGAATACTTGGAGCGGGTTGACTGAGCTTTGTTCTCCTATTCCTTGATATTTGTTCAAGAAATACCAAGCTTGGTATTTGTTCAAGAAATATCCCTTGTGATTGTATTTCCAGCTTAATGTTTTGTTTGTTTTTTTTTTAAATTAATATGCATCTACAATGTGTTGTTCATGTGATGAGTGGCTTTCAGGTTTTTAAATGTTCTGTTTGCCCAACATGGCATTTCAGTCTCTCCTGTCTCTTTCTCTGAGCAATAAAAAAAAGTCAAAGAATTGAGATGGTTTTTTTTCCACTTGTTAATTGAGTTGACCCAAACCTACAATGTTTCTTCTTCCATGCACATGAGAATAGGGCCAGAGGTTGCTGCTGGCTCTATAGTCCAGAGAAGCTCTGTCAGAACAAGTGTGAGAAAGAGGTTTTGCAGTCCGTGCAACAATGGAGGGTATTGTTTTGGATAGCCAAAACTAATGGAATGAGATGGTTGTTTTTTGCCTAGTTAGACACCAAACAAATTATTTCTAGATATAATTAACATTTGTATGTACAAACAAGGTACAGTAACTTCAAAAATACATTAAAATTTACAAGTTTCATGTAGTGGTGAGGACTTGCCATTTTACTATGACATTCATTTGAGTGGTAGAGGCAGGTATGTGACTGAGGTAAACCCAACCAGAGGTGAGAAGTGGAGCTGGCAGAGTGCTCAGCTTCCACCCTCCCATCAGCTGCTGCAGCACAGTGATGCCAGCCAAGCCCAGCTCAAGGGGTTTTGGTTTGTTTTCAGGCTCAGCAGGAGTGTTTGAGCAGTGGATGAAGGGGACAGTGACATGGTGACACACTCCTAAGGAAATCACAAGTACATGGATGGTGGAAGGAGGTAACTAACCAAACCTCTCAAAACTGGTCTCCCTCAACACTACCTATTTCCCCCTGACTTTTTTTCTCTACCCAGTATCACACCCATTTCTCCTGTACCTTTTCACTAATTAAAAGCACTGTTCAACTCTCCTGTGTCCCAAGCCACTGCCTTCAGGTAATGCCTGACACAACCTCCTCCATCACCCCATCACTGTCAGCTGAGATGCAGATCCTGCCCCTCCCTTCCCGCAGGTCTGGCACCCAGGCTCTGCCGGGGCAGCTGCTGCCTCTCTCCACTTCTCTGGGTAAATGAGGAGAGCTGTGACCTCAGCAGGAGAATGCTGCCAAGCTGAGCAGCACTGTTTGCCAAGGTGTGCCTCAGGGTTGCAGCACAGGTTCTTTGGTGAGAAAACTGAAAATCCAAACATAGCCTTAGAAGTCACTTTAAAAGCATGAAATCCCAACTTCGTGTATGGCTAAAAGAAGGAATGAAACCAAGACACCTCCAAAAACCCTGCTCTTTGAGCACTGGCTTCCTCCAGCTTTGCCTCTTCTATTGCCTATATATCATCTCCATCCCAGAACACCACCTTCCTTCCTTCCTTCCCAGCCTCTTACCATGGCACAGCAGACAGATGACCACTGTAAGAAAGTCCCAGTCCTTGCCAAAGGGAGCAGGGCTGTGGATGATGTCCTGCAGGCAGGGTGGCCAAGATGTGCCAGCCGCCATGGGCACAAGGTGTGCAGGCACGTCTGGGCTCCAGTGCCCATGGGGAGGACCCAGATCCACAGGTTGGGCTGGGGATCCTGGAGCCTGTGGGACATTCCCCAGGGAACTCCATGGGAGATGCATTTGCCTCTCTGCAAGCTGTTACATTTTACCCTGGTAGAGTTTCAGTAAGCTGTGATAGTCCAGAGGCCTGACCAGCTGTATCCCTCTGTTCCAGGCTGCTTTACCAACCTACTGATACTACTCGAGACTTGTCACTCCTTAAGTTTTCCCCTATGACTTCAGTCACAACAGGAGTAGCTCCAAGCCTGGGAGCTGGGGAGAGGTGATGCAGCCCTTGGAGTTAATGAGGAAATATCTGATGTTCAAAGCTCATCTATGGAATAGCTCTGCAGAGGTCAGGAGGCAGCACTGCATTAGCTGGCACGGAGAATTTCCCTTTGAATGTTCAGAATTGTTCTTTTGTTAATCTGTGAAAGCTGAGCCCACACCTGTGAATCTCCTCACAATCTGTGGTGCTCATGAAATCAAGCCAGGGGCTGAATCTGAGCAGAGAGAAGGAAATGTACTTGCCATAGCACTAAAGCAGTTATTGCTAGAAAACCTGCAGCAATTAAGAGACAGATCTAGATGGTTTATTTCAGTTATTGGGTTTTCTACATAAGTGCCTTTTATTAAGGAATTATCAAATTTCCATTTTACAGCTCTGTGTCAGAGTAGCAGAAAGGCTCATGCAGCATGGAGGAAATGGGAATGGTGCCATGGTCGCCATAATTTTCTCACCCTGGCTTACAGCTGCAGGAAAATAATCCCCTTCAAATCATACAAGAAATAAGTCTCCGTTTCTTCCTGCAAATGCTGAATGGAGATACTTGCTTTTGGCTTTTCCTGATCTCTGGAACAAGAAGAGTTGCACCAAGTGACCTCCCAGAGCCGGATTCCCCTTCCTATCTGTGCCCTGCCACTGGCAGCCAACCTGGGATGAATAAATTTGAAACTTTCACGTGCTCCAGTTCCCCCTGAATCCTCTACACACTCCATGGAGCTATTGGGGCAGTATCCCCCCTCCACAGCCTCCTGGAAGATGAATCTGGGCATTGGCCTTGGGGCACATTCCCAGGCTGCTGCCCCACCTGCACCAGCCCTTCTCCTCACCTCTTCCTTTTCAGGCCCACCTGGGCCTACAGAGAGCCAAGCCCCAGAAACATTGTCAAGGGAATTGCAAGAGTTAAGCTGAAATCTTTATGTTGAGTAACAGCTGTGCTGAAATCTCGGTATTTATTGCACTATCCTGGAAGGTCAGAGCAGCAATGACACCGGGAGAGGGACCCCTCAGGTGTTGATTTCTCCTAAAAGCATACAGTCAGGAACTAGTTTCTGTTTTTTTGACAGTTTGAGACAGGGAAGGAAAAGGTTGCATTTCCCATTTGCAACATTTTCTTTTTTTCATGTGTGTGAGTATTAACAGCTGAGCTTCACTGTTCAACAGACCAAAATTACTTGGACCTTGCAGTGCAAGTTATTCTCTCTACAAACACTGGAAAATATTACTGCATGGTCAGGCACATGACAGGACATGCAGATTGCTTTCTGTGGAGATTACAATGCAGTGAGTGTTGTGACATGGGGCACCCAAAAGCTCAGTCCAGAACATGATGAGACTCTGGGTTCTCCCCACAGCATCCTAAATCCACAGGGACAGGGAGATACACCTTTTCATAAGGATGGAGGCAAAGCCTAACAAATTCATCTCTGTAGACATGGTTACAGTTCTTGAAGAAAAAAAAAAAAAAAAAAAAAGGCTGCCCGGTTTGGANNAAAAAAAAAAAAAAAAATATGGCTGCCCGGTTTGCACAGGCAGCTGCAGCTCACTGGTGGCTAACACTGATCTTACTGCATATTATTTCTCTTAGGTGACACCCTGTCTTTGCATTTGCAGAAACCCCAGCACCATGCCATTTGGAAGGCAACACAACTGAATTCCTTTGAGGGCTGCAGATACTGTGATGAGTCTCAGAGATTTGTGAGCATGGTGATGGGAAAGTGCTGGGTCTAAAACCTGTGGATCAGGACCATCTGGTCTGGCAACAGAAAGAGCAGGATCCTACAGTGATGCTGTCTGGTTTGCAGCTGCAGATGTGCAGCTGTGACACACCTGTTATACAGGTTGTAAGGAAAGGTTAGCTGCTGTGTCAGTGAGGAAGTTTTGCTTCCTCACCCCAAAATACTGTGAGCAAACCACAATTTCCTCAATCTCTTTAGCTGTTTAGAGTTAGCGTTGCTCTCCAGTAGTTTATTTCTGACAGTCTGAATAAATGCAGAGAAATGCTTTGATGACACACTTCTTTGAAATAATAATATTCATTGCCCATACTCAGCAGACATGAAGCCAGAAGAAACCATGAGGTATTGGAACCTTCCTTGGTGGCCACTCAGAGTTCTTGGCCCCTCTGGCACAGTCACACTGATTCCCCCTGTCCCTTGTCATCAAGGGAAACGCTGCCTTCTCAGCAGCCATTGCCAGGAAACGGCTGGGATTCTTTACCATGCAATTAAGTAGCAGACATTTAAATGTATCTAGATTGGAGAACAGAAAGGAGCTTATCTTCTCTGGAGAGTGACTTCTGTCTCTTGCTTTACCTGGGAGAGCTTGAAATGGGTGCAGTAGGTAAGGGCAAAAATTAGAGAATTCGGAAAGCTTCACCTCCCACCAGTGATTGCCATGCCATCCATACTTATAAAAGCTGTACTGGAAACCACAGTGTATAATTAGAGGAGGTGGATGTTTTCACATTCTCTGCCTGTGTGTATGCAGGAGAGTAAAATCCTGGCTGCTCTTCACACCCTTTGTCAGTGTCTCAGCTCAAGAACAGCGTAATAGACATCTGCAACCAGCATGAGCCAGCTCTGCGGATGCTTGTGCCTGGAAATAAATACCTCTAGAACCCAGCTCACAGCTGGGGACAAGCCTCAGCCCCTGATATTATCTGTGCAGTGGCACTGAAATGGATCTAGCTGGACAAGTGTCTCAGAGGGTTGTTGGTGAGCAAGGAACCCTGGCAGGGTTTGTTGTCATGCAGGGCCAGGATGACGCTGGGGGCATCAGGTAAGGGGAGGAAAAAGTGGAGGAAGTGGAGGAACCAGCCTGGGAAGAGGTGCCCAGGGCAGCAGGCCTCAGTTTTGCCCAGAGACACCGGAGTAAAGTGCAGCACCAGTCCAGGATCACAAGTTCTTTCAGCTGTGTTTTGGCATTGCACAGGAAATATAAGGCAGTCCATTCTTGTGTGCTCCTTCTGTGCAGCCCCTTTGCCGCAAGGAGAGCGTGCAGTAAATGTGAACGCTGAACACACAGTACAGCCCCATCCCTGGCTGCCAGCAATCCAACGGGGGCAAGCTGGGACTACAGGCAGGGTCCTGAGCCAATGCAGTGGAGACGATCACCCAGTGATGACACCTTCTCACATGGTTTTGTATTCAGACCTAAGCCAAGATTACCAGATTCCCTTGTCCCAGCAAATACATGAGAAAGGCATTTCTTGAGAAAAGTGCCTACAGTCCAGGAAGTTGCCATCTTCCAGCTTTTCCATATGACAATGGCGCAGGAGTCCATGGTACAGAAGGCTATATGCACCAAATTAAACTCTGTGGGAGGACTGAAGCCATCAGCAAGGTGGGGAGTAGAGAGCAATGTAGGGAGTAGGGCCCCTAGCAGTGGATCTGGGTAACCCCAGAGTGTATTTTCTTCCTGAAAACCACCTCTGCAATCAAATCCGATGGTTCCCAGGAGGGTGACCACGCTGGCAGGTAAAAGGTACTGGCCCCCAGGTGTTTGTAACCATTAGCCCAAGAGTCAGTAGGGACCAGTGACCTTCCTGGCCCCAAGTCATTGCTTAAGAGTTTTAAGGAGGGCTGTAAGCAAAGATAAAATGTTCCAAAGCTCATATCCCTGTCCAAAGTCTGGGGATGCTGTAGGTCTGTGTCTCCCTTGTTGCCAGGGAGTGATTTAGCTAAAGGAAAGGGGAAATCACCTCATTTGCTTTGGCTGGAAATGTTTTTCTCAAAGAAACCCACCAAGAACATGCTGAAACCCCACTGTGGCCTGATTCTCCTTGCTGTGTCAGCACAGGCTCTTGCACAGTTTGCTCCCCAGGTAATTCTTTTTAGGGTTAATTTCTGAGCAGGGGAAGGTACTCATGCTCCCAATGAACTACACTGTTAAACATTATTTTCCTCTGGGTTTACACATGCATAAAAAGGTTGTACTCAAACCAGACCTGGAATAGAAATATTTCAACCAACCTCTCTCTTGTTTGCTCAGTCCCAGAACAGTATTGATTTAAGAATATTGTCTTGATGGTAACCTGTTGGGAAAGTTTAAATTCCTTTCACAACCTGGAGTGAAAGGGGGCCTCTAAGTGAAGGTTCTTCCCAGCAATGGCAGGTGTTGGCACTCCCCAGGCAGCCATCTGTGCTCATTAATTCTGCTGGAAGGCTGCACTGGCCCATCATAGGAAAAAAAGAAGGTCTATGGAAAAGCACGAATTAAAGTAGCTGGTAATTCCCCTTTTGCCTATACCTGAGCATGCATGTTTAAATGACATACAACTTCAAAGCAGTGATTTTGGAAGGCTGTGCCAGTGCTGGAGCCCTGCTGGGGTTGGGCTGGCTCCTGAATCAGGGGGCTGCACTCTAAAAACACGGAAGAGAGCTGAAAGGGGCAATGTATGTAGGGGCATCTTTGGGAGCGTGTAAAGCTGTGGGACAAAAGGCACACTTGCGTAAGCCGTGGAGACCGAAGGAGGAAGGGTGTTTTCTGGCATCCCTTCCTCTCTCCAGCTGCTGCTCCCAGCTCAGCCGTAGCAGCGCTCGCACACCCCTGCGCCACCCATCCGCCTCCGAAAGGGCCCTTTTGACAGGGAAGCGTCGCGTTAGGACCAGAGCATTGCGCAGCAGCAGCTCTGCTGTCAGGCTGAGCTCTGCTCAGCGGGAAACTCCTCGCAGCTGCAGAACGAGGAGCCGCAGAGGCTCCGGGCACCTGGCCCGGCGCCCGAGGAACAAGGAGCAGTTGTCACACTGGTCTTGGACATGCTGCTGGGAGTTGTTTGGCTGTCGCCCCAAACTCCCTTTCTAAGCTCACAAGTCCACTCATTCATCCTCTCTAAGGACACTTCCTCGCCTTACGCACCTGCCTATTCCCAACACTCCATCTGATTACCACCATATTGCAAGACTCCAAGTGTCTCCCTGTCCTTGTGTCCCACAGCAGGCAGTCCCACTGCCTTGCAGTCTCTTCACAGGGCCAGTGCCAACCACAGAGAGCAGGTGCTGCTGGGCAGCTCTGGCTACCACCATCCTGTCCAGTTACTCTCAACTGCTGACAGCAGTCAGGCCAGACAAAGACAAGTTTTTTCTTGGACAGAAAGGAACTATAGGACCACACTTGGCCCAGGGAAATTCTCCATCCAAGACCAATACAGGATATTGTTTTGTTTCTGGGGATAGAGAGGACTGAGCCGAAGAGGGTAAAAACATCTGGGAACATAGGAGAAATGCCTTTTGATGAAATTAGCTGTTGTTTTTAAAAAAATACCTGGGTTGAATGCTGAAAGTTTTGGTGTGGCAATTTAATCTATGTGATGCAACTGTAGCACAGAGTTGGGAATGTTCACAGAGAATGGTGATTGAAACACTCCAGAATACTCCCAAATACTTTGCAAAATGTTGTATCACCTCTTTGCCATCAAATATCTGCCAAGCACTTGGAGATCCTTGGCCCAAGCCTGCTCTGTGCAGCCTGCTCTTGTACAAGGACAAGTTCTAGCCTAAACACGGCCTTCCAACAGCAATCTCAGCACTGCCAGCAGGGTTTCAGTGCTGAGGCTTCTACACAGTGAACAAAACTGTGACCTCCCTGGACCACCCCAACCACCAACTCTCCTTCTGCTGGCTGCCAAGGGATCAAAGCCAAAAGAACAGCCTTCAACTTCTGCTTGTGACAATCTCCCCACTGAACTCCAATCAAGTTATTTAAGTGCCCAACAAAAGCATAAAATATATATTAAAGGGACTTCAAAACAACATAGGAATAGGATCTCAGTGAGGGACAGCATAAACATGAAAGTATAGTCTTAATTAAAGCCAATCTCCCTGTAATTATCTCAAGTTATTGGTCATTTTGTAATGTCATGCCTACAATAATCTGAGTTCATGTTCCTTCATGTATATATTATATATATTGTTATATGGAACAACATACAAATCACTTCAGGGTTATCAGCTTCTTGTCATCCCCATCTATATTTTACAACTTTTATTCAGTATGAATTGAGGCAAAATAGCTAGACCTTACCAAAGCACTAATTATTTTAGATCAATTATGATCAGAAATTCACTTCCATGAAACCACGGAGCCATATAGCCACCTGCATACATGTACATTCCCTGGTCATGAACTCAGTCAATTCAGGGGTTAAAACCACATTTTTCCTCACCCCCAGCATAGCCAAATTTAAATAGGCCACTTGTTTTGCTGCTCTGTTCCATGTATCAGCCACAGAGGGTCCAGAAGTTAGTGCTTAGCTGGCAATTTTGCTTATAATGAGGGAGGCAGAGCAGCGTGTTCATTTACAGCCACATCACCTCTGCTGACAGAAGTAAAAATGAGCTTTTGTCAACATCAATAAACAAATCAGAAACTACTCTGGAGAGATAGAGTTCTGGTAGCCCCATTGCATCAACAGTGAAAGGAGGAGAGGGCCAGGCCCTTCCAGCCACCGACTGCAGGGGATGGGAGGGACCTGGCTGCCTGTAGGGCTGCTCCTCTCTGCTGCTGGCCTGGTGTGAAGGCAGCTCGGGGACCCTGGCCAGACACAGAACAAGCAAGGCTATGCTCCCTGGATATGGTGGCTCAGAGTTGGCTGGCCTGGCTTGCATGGTCACTGCAGCTCCACCAGGCAATAATGGGTGTCCCACAGCTGGCAGGAATTTTCATCAAAACAACAGGTTTTTATCAGAAAATGCCAGTTCATCAAATTCAGCAGGCTTTGAACCTGTAGAGCAGTTTTTAATGAACTTCTGAAAAAAAAGAAACATTCTTTTCAGGACCTGCCTCATACCTTCCTGGTTTTTTGAGCTGCACAATTGCCAAGGACTCACACATCCACAGCTCCACAGGGCTGCTAATATTTCAGACTTTTTATTTTCCAGGGATGAGAAGCCTGGAAAGGCCTAGCACAAATAAGGCTTATAGGTCTCTGCAGAACAGGACAGAGCCTGGCATCCTGGAGGATATCCTGTCACACCAAAGACATAAAGGTTCCAATGCCCAGGGAACAAGGAGCCTGGACACATTGATGAAGACTTGGATAACACAGAAAGAAATTCCTGGACTAAAGGAAGTTTATAGGAACACGAAACCCTAAAGCAATTAAAACCCCAGGATCTCCATTCAGGTTTCATACTTTCAAAACTTCATTTTGAAATTGAACATCTCCTTTGTTTTCTGTGAGGAACAGACCCACTACCTGTCCTCCCACCCCTGAGAAAGGAGAATGCTTGTGCTTTCTAACTCTCCATCTTTTCCTCTCACTTCTTGCAGTATCTGCAGGTTTTCCTGCATATTTCTTATGGGAAAATACATTTCCCTCAGTGCTGTCTTCGTGATATTGAGGGCACACAATTTGTTGTTTTATCCAAGTGCTTATCTCTCCTGTGTTTGATGTTTGTAAGAGCTATTTGCCAGTGATTTCCAAGGTGTTTTAATAACAGGTGTTTCTTCCTTTATGTATGCCAGAATGAAATTGCCTGAATGAGATGCAGAGGTAGGGCAAAAAAGGGACACACTGCTCTGGCTATAATAGTGCCTTCTTCTGGATAAATGTTTCCTTGCACCACCCAGGGCGAGACTGGATATTGGATTAGGTGGGTCATTTAATGCTGCTGGAGGGAGCAAAAGCTACTCTGTGCAGTCCAAGGGCTCTTCATGCAAGGTGACAAGTCCACAGCCCTCATTGTGTAACCTGTGCAGAGCTGTTTGGATGCCTTTCCAACCCTCGGCTCAGAGAAAACTGGTCCCCAGGGCTCATGCTAGAGGTGACATTCAGCGCATTTTGTAAACATGCAGGTACCTAGCTCTGACAGACACAGTTCCCAGACCCAAAAGGCGCAAGGCACACACTTACAACCTTCCTCGCAACTTGAAGTGCTTCCATTGCCGTTTCTGGATTATTATCTGTGGCTAACCATCTGCTTAGTTATAAGGACCAGCTTGAACTCTTCATTAACAACCATATCAGATATCCACACATTCCTCCAGAGCTCTGGTTCAGCCTCAAATGGTGCTGGTGGGCATAAAGAAGCAGCAGCTGCAAAGGTTGTCAGACCCAAGCTGAGAGCAGAAAAGGTGTCTCATAGTTCCACAAGGTTTGGAGAAAAGACACTAAATACATTCCTTTTCTTTGGCTTGAGGGAAGTAAAAGCAGCGAGTGACATAGAGAACAAGAGAACATGAGGGAAGACAATGGGGAGAGAAAAGGTTTCCCCATTGTCACCACTGAGGCTTTGTGCCTACAGCAGGGATTATGAGATGACTTCTGATGTCAAATAAATCATGGCCTGATGCACCACCCTATTTTTCTTACAATTACTTGATTACCAGATCACCTTGTGCATTAAAAGCACCTGCCTCAAGGTTGTAGTATTGTATCTTGAGCAGAAACAAGCAGAAATCATCACCATGCTCAGCATGGTGCTTTTTTGGGTCCAAAAAACATCAGAACCACAGGCAGCTCAGATGACAATGCTGCCCTCTGTAACCAGGTGGCTACCCCCTCAGAAACAGAACAGATGCAAGAAAATAAAATGTTAAGAAGAGCTTAGGATTCAATAAATGGAGAGACAAACACTTTGATTTGGGGACTGGCCTGTCCTTTTCCCATCCGGATGGCAGATGTTTACTGAACTCAGAGACAAAAGACTGCTCAGTCCTTCATCACTTTCTCTTTGCTTGTCTGCTTTTGCTGTGTTTGCTGCTGGCAGAGGAAGTTCTGCACTCAGTCACTCCCAACCAGTTGGAGTGCACAGAACATGCCTTTACTGACTGACTTCCACCTCCAGCAGTACTTCACTCTGGGAATCATCAGATTTCCACCACAGGAAAATTTGGGCACTCCTTCCAGTGCTTTGATTTTGATTAAAAACATAGCTTTAATTCTCCTCAAAATTTTGAAGAACTTGGATAATTTTAACAGAGCTTGAAAAAAAAATCACCTGATTTTTCATCTTCTCATTACTGCATCAAAGCTTGAAAAATTAGATTTGCTATGGTCTATGTTTCAGCTCAGTGCCAGTTTGCCACTGGGGACTAAAGATAAAGCAAAGATGAAAGAGTAAATGCAGTCCTGCATGTTCAACACAGAAGCCAACCATACAGTTTCAAGGCACATTTCAGACACAGCCACAACTGATTGGGAAAGGAAAACTCAGCTACAGTTTGAGAATTCACTGCTAGCTGGAGCAATGATCACTTGCTCTCTTAATGGAACTTTACCAGAAAAACAATAACATCCTTAATATTTCTAGCACAAACCAGGCATAGATCCAAAAATATTTAACTCTGAGCAACTGGGGAAGTGAGCTTTTTCCACTGTGCATTCTACTGCGGTGACTCACCGAGGAACTCAGCCCCCAGTGTAAGGCATCCTTGCACAGTGATCCATCAGGAGTAATGCTCAGCCAAGCATATGGCATCACAATCACAGGCAGCAAGAAAACTGAAGATTTATTTCACCATGGGTATGAAATGCGTATTTCATTATGTCTACTATGTAGATAAACTGGGCATATAACTTCAGAGAGTTTGATTACAACACTAAAGCATGGTGAATGCTGATTTTCCTTAACGTTTTACCAGTATTGTATCAAATATTCAAAACAAAGCTCTGTTCATGTCAGTTTGTGGTGGTTTGTCCCAAATGACATGGGGATCCCTGTTGTAAGATACACACATGCATAATCCGGCCTTGGAAAAAAATTACAGCAAAATATTCACAGGACAAAGGTTGGCCCTGCCCCATCTTGTGCTGTGAGTGTCCCATCCACCATTTCATCAGAATAAAGCGTATTTATTCTCACTACTGTATTAAAGAAGAGATGCTGATTGTTTAACAAATCCTTTGGTAACACATACCTTTAAGCTTAAGAGGCACAGCTGGATGATGGAAAAGAGCCAAGAGGACAAGCCGACCTGCTTTTTTTGTTCTCTTTTACTTCTCCCCAGGCCAATGGCTCCCCTCGCCCCAGCCCAGCCACCCCCCGCCTCCTCTATGGGCAGATTCAATTCGCTGAACCAGCAGTACACAATGCAGGGGGGGAAAAATTAAAAATAGCCATCTATTTCCAGCTTTGGAAGTTGTGTTGTCCTGGCAGAGGGTCTGTGAAGCATGACAGCCGGCACAAGGAAGGGGGCTGGGCTGCAGGTGAGGAATGCGGGAGCGCGGTGAGGATGGCTTGTCGCTGCTGTGTCGCTGACCTGCTGCCCCGCTCGGGCCCGGGAGCAGGGGAGGCGTCGCTCTCTTCCGTGAGCACTGGGCAGACCCAGATGTGCCGAGTCCTCACCTGCAGGGCGGTACGACCCAGCTCCCAGTCTGCCAGGTAATGACTCAGGAGCCTGACAAAACGCCTGAATCATTGCCAATTATCCATGTGTCATTTTTGATGTGTTGGAAAGCAGATCATGGAGACAAGTTGTTCTGACGGTAAGACATACCTTGTTGCTGCCCAGCTAGGGGAGAAGGCATTTGCTTTTCAGAGGATATTACATGAAGTTCTTGACGATTCCTGCTTACCAGCCACCATCCTGAGACCTATCCAAACCACACAGAAGTCAGTGTTAAGACCTACCAGCTCCAGGTCTTAACACTGGGACTGTTGAGACCTCTGTTTTTTGTCAAAATAAATGCCAACATAATGCAGGTCTTTACATGCAATATATCCTACATAAAAGGAATCCGTCGGTGTACCTGTTAACTTGGTGGTGTATATTTTTGCAATGAATTAACATGCCAAACTGAATTTCAAGGACTGGGCTGAAGATATGCACAGAAGGTATCCAGACTGAGTGCAGGAAGTACCATGTCACTCACTGGTTTTGGGGAAAACAAGACAATGGAAAATGTCCCTCATCTCACAATTTCTCAAGCATTTTTAAATGAATGTGCAAGATCTTTCACACCACAGTTAATTACAGAGATGGAAATGTGTCTCTCACTGTACCAGTGCAAAAGAAGCAAGGTAAGAAACCAGAATTACAATACAATAGTGCCAGTTTCTGAACTCAGCTGTAACTATGGCAATCTTCATTCATAGTATTTAACTGACTCTATAGAAAAATAGTGCACTTAGCAAGCTTGAATAAATCACTAACTCACCAGCTCACAAATGTTTCAAAGATATGAAATTTTACAAAAATGAAACCTCATAAGAAATTTATAGTTGCAGAAATCATTTGACATTACTTCTGCATTGCCTGTTCATGTTGATTACAGGGACTTGGCTTTTCAGAGTAGCCAAGAATTATGGGAAACACATTTCAAGGGGACAGGCAAAAAAAAAAAAAAAAAAAAAAAAAAAAAAAAAAAAANAAAAAAAAGTATTAACATAAATTCTAATACAATGTCCTGTTACTGTGCAATTACTGTTAAAAGCTGGTAATGTCAGCAACCTTATTTTACTTTTCCAGGGTTGTATAAAGTCTAAAGGAGACACTGGGCCAAATTCTTCTCTCACTTATATGTGTATTTTTCCCTCCTACCTTCATTGGCGTCAGCAGCCTCAGCTTGCTGCATTGTCACAGTTCCCAGTGCTCCCCATACGTAAGCTCAAATAAAGGAGTAGTGTGGTATTAAGAGAAAACAAAACAAGGCAGAAGAAGTGGATCGACATAGCACATTTCCTCTCTGCATCCAGCTCCCCTGATGTTCTGGGCTGTCAGGGAGTGTTTCACTCACCAGCTGCTCCCTGGTATGTGGTACAAGCCTGTTCATCTCTGCTCCATACAGCATTTTTCTCTACTCTTCTGGTACAGAAAGTAAAAGCAAAAGGATGAAAAATAATAATTTTCAAACATCAAAGCCAAACCTTTCTTAATAGAGGTGCTTGGTTTGAGACAGCCAGTGAACAAGTTTTTGCTTGCTATTTTATGTCCAAGAGAAGCCAGAGAATGCTCTGGATGCTGTATTTATTTCAATGTTCCCTATACCAATGCATCATGTAGAGCAACTGCACCATACATGTGTTTGGCAAACACTTAAGCTAATCCACAGTCACACAGGTTTGGTTAGTGGTGCTTGGAGGCAACAAAGAAGGCATTTCTAGTTCACAGGGATGGGCACATTTCTGGCAAGACTCATCATTGAATCCCAACTACATCAGGGACATCTGACTTCCCAATATCACACTACATCTGGTGATTTGGCCTTGGTAGCAAGACCAAACAGGCTTGGCCACAGTAACGAAACAAAAGGTAAAGGTGGCAAGGCACTTGGCTGAATTATGATTGCTGCAGGCAAGATAAAATCATGAAAACATGATGGCCTGTACTGTGAGTGCTGTAAAGATGGCCTTAAGGAATGACTGTGGAAAATGGTACAGTGTGGGAAGAGACTCAGTTAGGCTATAGCCCCTTTTCCCTTAAGTTTTCTTTGAAACTTTTTTTTTTTTTTTTAAAGAAAGACCTAGCAGCAAAACATTTTTAAAATTTTCTTTACTGACATGACTGGAATGTTTGGGTGTGAGCCTTGCTGCAGTACGTGCTACAGGCTGAACACTCTGTAGCAAGTCCCATGCCTTTGAGCACAAGCTGGGCACGGGGAGGGCACTTCTTGTGCACATGGGAGCCCTGATATTTTGCTGTCTGGAAACAGTTCAGAGTTGTCAACGACGCAGATTTGCTAATCAAAACTCCACATGGCTGAAGGACACACACACATTGACCTTTACTACAGCCCTGGGAATGCTGCAGCAGCCTGAAATGACTTTCTAGAGTTGCTCCCACTGTTTGAGTTCTTTGCAAGTACTGGCAGGGATACTGTGCCTCAGAACAAAGCACCTTTTAAATATGTACTTTTCAGAGAGAAGGGAGGAATTATCTCTGATTCAACAAGGCTTTCAGATACCCTTTCCAGATTACTACAGTGGTTTCATTCAGTTATGCAGACTTCAAATTAAAAGTTAATGAAAACTAACACGCTTCTTATTTCTCCTGAGGCACATTTGCTCTCCTATTCAGATGGCTGAGAAAAGTAAGTCAGAAGAAAATGCCTCCTTGTCTGACAAAGGATGCAGGGATTCTGGGAACTGCCTGGCAGCAAATTCCTGCATCAACAGCGTTTCTGTAATTTGGAATCAGTTGTGCTCATTTTCCAAGTGTGCTTTATAGCCATCTCCCACATGGCAACGCATGAGCACGTAAAGTATCATTACCTCTGATGGGTGGCCTTTGTCTTCCCAGGAAATGCCAAAATGCTATCCTCAAAAAGCTGACCATTGGAGAGAAATTACAGACTCATGTTTGGCACAGAGCGTGGCGTTCACAGCTGTACTGACTGCCTGCCAGGAGCTGTCTGCCTACAGAACATGCTGTCTTCCAGCTGCTCAACCCAAGATAGTCCAAGAGGATAAGAGCAGTGTTACAGAAGTGAACAGACTTTCTGTTTGCAGATTTCTCTTGCTTGGTTTTCTGGGGAAAGTGAGCTTGTTGCCAGTCTTCACATGATGGCAGATTCAAGAAGTGTTTCCTGGATTAACCTAAGGCACTGCTTTTTGACTCAGGGCAAGGTGTCCATTATTAATATGCAAGAAAAAAAACCCACCCTGTGAGTCATATATTCTACCCACTGATACATGCAAATACAAACCAGAATGACTTGAATACAGGAAAATAATTGCAATTTTCTTTTTGCTAACATCTTTAAACCCTTAGGCTTCATAGATCCTGTCCTTCTTTATTCCAGCTCTTCTTTTAGTTGTTTCTGTTTAATCCTAGCAATCACCTTGAGTCATGACACTGGGTATAATGCAATAGACTCACATGTACAATTCTTGCATTTAAAAAGTGCTTGTTTTTCTGAACACAGCAAAAAGCAGGTGAACAGCAAGAACCCACCTGTGCTTACGTTCAAGCCCTTTCCAGGAAGCCCTTTGCCCCAGTGTTCTCCTTCCTTTAATGTCATGTCCCTGAACTCAGTTTACTGTGCTCTTTGCAATTCTAGCCTTTTTTTAGTAGGGTTTTTTTCCCCTCTCCTACACGCACATGTATGACTTCACAATTTCTGGCTTAAGCACTTTCTGTCTGTATAATTTACAAGTACACTGCATTGCAAGCCTGTATGAGGACATGCTATTACTTAATTTTGTGACATTGGTGCAATATTTGGGGAGGTGGATTGTACTGGTTTGAGCTTCAGTAATCAGAGTCATTTAACTGCTTCCTCATGCCAAACCAATTTAATATATTTTTCCCCTTCACATAGGTTTTTCTTAGTATTTTCAACAAGAGTTGATGTGATCACAAGTTGATTACATTTTGCTGCATGAAAAGGGAAGTAAATTAGAACTGCATACATGAATTTTGCAAATGGCCAAAATGATGCTGGGATATCTCTACAGGCTGATGGAGAGAACAAAAATCACTCCCAGGGTGTGGTTTTGTATTTCCTCCTGCTCCCCTGGCCCACTGCAATGCCCTTCCCTGCTGGCAGAGACTGCTGCTTGCCCTGCTCTGCGTGCTGAGCAGTTGGTGAAGTCGTGCCCTGAACTGCTCTGTGAAATGATCCAAGTTCAAAAGTGCTTTTGGGAGAGTTAGAGCACTTTCACTTTAAAGTATGGCTGCATATACTTTTTTATGGGTGGTGACTTGGAGGGCCTCGAAGGGGACATGAAATAGGAAGCAAGAAAGATCTTTCTATAAATGAGGGTACAGTTGGATGGCTTAAACCAGACAGCAGACAGAGTGAACAAAAACATAGCAATCTGCCTTAGAGACCCCAGGGTTATCTGTTCTGGTACTTTAACCTGCATGGCATCAGTATGACTGAGCCCGTTTACACAAGGGCACAGTGACACATCACAACCCAGTTGTTCCCTGGGTAGATCAAAGCACTCTGTGCACTTTCACCCTGGATCTTAGGTCTTCCATTGGGATCAAATGGTAACAGAGATTAATTGCTGGGAGCACCAAAAATGAATGAGCGTGAAAACGTGCCTATGATGACAATATTTGTGAATGCATTTGTTTGCTAGTATTGAAAGTAAATATTTTATTCATTACCTCATGGGAATGCATGATTATATCAGCAACACATTTAAAAGAAACAAAAATATTGTGTGGCTACAGCAGTTTGCTAAGGAAACTGAAATAGTGAGCGAGGTGAATCAGTCCTTGATAACCCAAACTGTAATTTAAAACGCAAATGCCTTTCTGAGCTCATCTATTCTGGGCTGGATGGAGCCCAGCATGTTTCAGTTCTTAAATAACTCATTCCCATGACCTTTGCAATTCACTACCTTACACAACAGTGCAAAAAAGAGCCTCATACACATGACTCAGGCTGCCTTAGGGTTCCTGAAATTTAAGAAGGCAGCCTACATAACACGATCACAAGCAAAAGGAAAATAAAAGACAGTTTATATAACACCCAGACAAATTGAACAAACCTCTGCACTTACACAAGGCTGCAGGCTGCAGAGATGCATCCAGAGTTTGAAGAAGTTTCAAAGAAACAGCCTGATGTGACTAGTGTTTAGCCCCAGTGTTTAAAGTCAACACTAATAGAATAAATAATCCTTATTCTTAAAATACTACTCTAAAACCCTTAGCTTGCAATCTGGACTTGCTCCAGGGCATTTGAAACACATTGAGTAAAATGATCATGGGGAAGTAATAAGGTGCCTGGACTGCTAACTTGCAAGCCCAAAAGTTTTGCAGGAAACATGCGTCCTGAGCTTCTGAGAAGCAACAGGGTAGCAGTCATCTTGTGCTTACTGAATGTTCTCCCAATGCTCCTCGATCTTTATGGAGGTTCCTCAGAGGCACAGCCCATCTGTGGGGGAACATGTGATCTTGCACCACCTCCCTAGCCTCTGCCACAGGGACATCACTGAGCTGTGCAACAGAATATGCAACAGAATTCAGACTTGCAAGCCAAAGCTCTGGGCTGGAATCCAGATTCAAAGAAAGCACTCCAGTGCCAATGCAGGGCAAAATTAGAATGGGGATCGCTAAATGACCTTATAAACATTCCCTAGGAAAAGAAAGGCACCCCTAAAAGCAGGCCTGCTGGAAATGATCACAGTCAGGCCTTCTCTTTTGATTAAAGGCCTGGCACAGGAGCACAGCTTTGCTCTGCTGAGATGGCCAGGATCTCTCAGAGGGAGTTGGCTGCCTCCAGTTCCTGCATACCATAAACAAAGCTCCAGATCCACTTGTAAGACACAGTGTTGGTCCTTTTGCTTGTTGCTATCTTACCATATAACAGCCTAATGCCTAAAGCTTTTAACTGTAAAAGGCTGGTATAATTGTCACCTTCATTCCACAGTGCCTCTTTTTCCAGGGGAGTCCTGTTATTGTCTGGCTGCAGGTCAGCTGAGGCAAGGGCAATGCCTTACCATGAAGTGCAGACTGGTCACTCACACAAGAATCCACCACTCCTCGGCTCAGAGGCAGAAAATGAGACTCTGTAACCTTCTGCTTGGGACACCTGCCTGAAAGAACAGAATACTTGATCTAGTCAGGGAAGCAAAGAGGTTAGAACAAATACATGTTTGGTTTGTTGTTTAAAAATATAAATTAAACATATAGTATAAAGCAAATGGTAAATATTTATGTAGATGGGGTCACTTGAGATAATAAGTCTATTTATCAAAGAAGGAAACCAGTAACCTAACTCATCTTTTTTCTACAGAAAAAAATCCAATAAATGGTTATTTTATTTTATCGTTAAATACAAACTCTAAAGGATGCAAGGTCTTACTCTCCCAGCATTTAGGTAAGGCTAAACTGAGAAAGGCAAAGAGGAATGAGAAGGAGGTCACTTTGGTGTTCTTTCTAAACTTCCCTGTTACAAGTGGAAATGTGACCTGATCTAGCCCTGGGCCCTAAGACACCTAAAAGATTGGTTCAGAGCCTACTGCTGGTTCTAAACTGAAATTTCTAATTTTATCTTCCATAACTACTTTTCACTTCAAAGTACCCCCTCATGCTAGGACAATAACACCTCATGCTAACACAATAACATACTTCTCGTAGTTGGCACTGGTTGCTCTTCCTCATTGCTGGAGAAAATATTAGTCTTTAACATTTACATTTGCATAGAAAGATCTCAATTCAAGCCAGCTGTTTGACTTCCATCTCTTGACTCCAGTGACCTCAAGTAAAGACAAAAGGCTGTATTTGATTACTAGTGTCTGAGCAATCTTTTATTTCATGGTATCGTATCTGATAAAATGAACCCAGGATATCATTGTTCCAGCAGCATTAGGTAAACAATATTTTATCTGTTGAAAAGTGTAAGGTATTCTCTGCATGGAAAAATGCAGGCAGATTCCCCTCCCAAGTTTATTCTCCACTCTTTCCCCTGAAGTCTGTTGAATCTTTTGCATGGCAGCCATTATAACTGCAAATGTAGTTACTTTTTTAAATGACTGTAACAAAGAAATACGAAAAATGCACATGATGAACTACAGCTGGAAAAGGGATCAGACTCTTCTGAACCAAGGTAATTGCTGGATCCAACTTCCTCATATCCTGAAACTACTTCCTCATAGCCAGACACTGATAATCTCCTAAGTATCATTCTTGAAGCCGGCCAAAAAATTGTTTTTCTACAGAATTTCCCTTACTTCATCAAGCTGTCAGAATGCTGTATTCCCCAAACTGGATACCAGACCCAGAAAAACCTACCCAGGTGAAGAGTGCAAACTAGTGTACAACCACTACCGAATGAAAAAACTGCATTTACTTCTCTGCTAATGAGATGGGAATCAACATACAGGATGGTACAAAGAAGTCTTGAGGGACAAGAGGCAACAGATACAAGATTAACATGGCAGATTCTGATTAACTAAAAATTAAACATCTTCAGAATTAAAGTGGTGAAGTACTGGAACTGGGGCCCAGGCAGACTGGTGAACCTCAATCTTCAAAGACGTCCAAAATAGGACTGACCAAGTCCCTGAACAACCTGACCTGGCTTTAAAGATGGCCCTGCTTTCACAGGTCCTGTCTAACCTCAATTACTCTCTGAGTCTAGGAAGTTGGATCTGAACTGTTGAATGAGTCAGGCCCATTCCTTCATTTCAGAAGGGAATTAAGAGTGAAGATACAAAGGGCCTCCAGGGTGGACAAAATAAATTAAACTATGCTTGAATCCCACAATGACAGCAAAATACCCACTGAAAGCAATTGTCTGTGATTTGCCATTGGACTTGCCTTTAGAAAGGGCAGGGGAGACATGAATCATGTGGCTCAATGCTGCTGGCTTACTCTAAAGTTGTTACAGTTGAAGTTGACGTTCTTGAAAAATCACCTTTTGCAGGGCTCATTGTAAAACTTCAGAAATGTTCACTGTACTCAGGAACCCAGCTGTGTTCAGGCAGGACAGATGCACCACCCACAGCAAATACCCCCTGAGAGGGCAGCAGAACATTTGAATGTACAGCTGAACTCTCCCTTTGAAGCAGACTGAAGAGCACAGGCCACCGCTGTTTGCAGGTACTCCATCTGCTCTGAGCTCTAGTGACACGTTTATTTTTGCCACATAATGCTCCCGATCTCCACAAAAAATAAATTGCTGCTCTGTGGAACAGCATACTTAGATTGCTGTCATTGCTTCTGTAATGCTCTCAGGAAAGGAAAGAACACAGTTTAGTCCTGTCCAATCCTTCCTGTTTATTCCATACTTGGCTTGTTTGTGTCCCTTATTTTCTCTCTTGTTAAGCTTTTCTTCCTGCTCTCAAAACTTATCTGACTCTTCTGCCCTTTTTTCCCACTCCAGGCTGGTATGACAGCCTGCCAAGTGTTTGATCCGTGCATTCAGTTTTAAGACAGGTTTTATGAGCAACTGCTCTTTTCAGCAAGCACAGGAGAAACAGGGCATTTCTGTAACATTATGTGCAAGGATATCATAAGAATATTAATGAGTCAAGGGATATAAAAACAAGTGAAATATTATCCCATGCTCCTGAACTAGCTTTCAGTAAAAATGAGTCAATAAAAACGAATCAATAAAATATTTATACATCAGGCACAAGAACCTATTTAAACTAGAAGGTTTTTGCAAACACTTGATTTCAAATGAAAATGGATTTTGGTGATCTGTAATAGAGTTTCTCTGGAAATGTATTTCTCTGGAAATGTTTTTTTTTTTTTGGAAACGTGTGTTAGCGTAAGTACTGCAGTACTTTAGCTGCAATGATAATGCATAGCTGCCTGTTGGTTCTGCAGTGCAGAATTAGCCACTGCTGACAACAGGCACATTAAGACAAGAACTGATGTCTCTTGTTACACTCCATTGATAATCCTTTCATCCAGGGAAACAGGGAGACTTTGCATACCTTCAAGTAGTTACAAGTAATTGCTTTGCCATCAGTCTCTGGTGTAAAATGTTAAATGTGGAACAACATGGTTTTATTCATTAGAATATTTTTTATTCTTTAGAATCAGCAAAAATGGACTGTTGCTCAAAGTGCACAAAAAGTGGCAGCAGCAAGTTGAAAAGAAGGAAAATCTAACTTTCCAGTTAAATTGCAACATCCAACTTCTGGCAGCACACCAGCAAACTCACATAAGCTTGAAGAGCAAAATGTCAGCCAAATTTTAGCATTTTGTCTCTAATTTGTGGGATTTATATGTGGCTGCTAAGACTACAATCTTTTCTCACGCAGTATTTTAAAATTCAAATTTTGTCCAATGTTCAAGTATATCAACAGGATACTGTGAGACAGGGAGCTACAACTTCCAAGACCAGCTCTAGAAATAGCTCCTCTCCTGGCCTTAAATCAGGAAGAAAGGGATAATTAAATTAATAAACAGGGAACTGTACCACTAACCTTTCAATTTCACAGCAAATTACAGAGAATTGCACTAATGGGCACAAGATGTTCTGAAGACCAAAAGTTCTAAATGCTAACTATTTTGTGGATTTTTTTTTTTCAGGTAGGCAACTCAAGACAGCAACATTCTCTGTGAAAGTCACACATGAAGCCACTCTACAAACTCCTCACTTAGAGGAATATGACTTCATCCCAATACATTTCTGTGTATCTACTCGTAGAACAATGACTCAAATTCACCCAGGCAGAGGTCTGTCTTCCCACAGCCTTCTTACTTCTGACAAGGTAAGAAGGTGGCTTGATAGTGCACCTTTACATAGTCTATAAAAAATTTCTAAACTTGGGGACCTTACAGTCACTCTTGCTGCAAGTAGAAAATTATGTAAATGGTTGTTATTTCAGCACATGCTGGCAATCTATTTTTAACCACATGCTACCGTTAAAAAGGGATGCAAATAATTTGTTTTCCATGCTGTTTAATGAAGTTTTTAATGTATAATGGTGTCTGTCAGATGCCTTTTTTTTCACTTCTAAAATAAGCCTCAAAGAGAAGATGATGGTGTGTTATTCTAGATAAACAAATAAATGTCTCAAAAGTCATCCAGGACACCAATAAATGAAAATTTTAATACTCTGTGTTTTCAGCTACTACCATGAAAGACCTGCATGTCTAAGGATGGCACCATTTTATCTTTCTAACTGACTCTTACACAGAGGGTCATGAGGCAATACTTCCCACTCTTACATTTCAAGTAGAGCTCTTGAGTCTTCTGGGCACTAAGTGCAGATTTTCCTTAGTTTTCTTCTCCTGTTTCTGGTACAGAGCTGTACACATCCTACCAACTGAGTAAAGACGTAAGCATAGTCAAAAATCTATGTTCTGTTACAGCTGCTGAGGGAATGCTAATTGCAACACCCCAAGGCCTGCTAACATCTGCTGCCAATAAAACACAGCAAAGTGGGCATCCCAGACACCCTGAAAAATAGTAAGGAGTGAGAGCACAGGCATCTATAAACAGAGAGATGATCAAGGAAATCAAAATACTGTCAAATTTACGTACTTTCCATATTCAGAAATGTACATGATTAGTAAGTCTAGATCAGAGTACCTCAGAAGCACATGCAAAATTGAGTGTTGCCCTAGAGATATGGAACAGGACAGTAACTAAGAGACGGGAGAGAAAGGAGGGAGGGGAGGCTACTGCTGCTGCTGCACCGGCAGGACCCACAGGTGTGTTGCCCTTCTAGGGAAGGGCTGCTCCTTCTTCACAGCCACTGCCCTCAAAGCATTCCTTGCTGCCAGTGACAGCAGCAATGTGGCCACGTCAGGGCAGAGAGGTCCCTGGTCTTTGGCGCTCCACAGCAGCCTGCTTTGCCTGGAGGGATTCTGGAGAAGACAAAACACCACGGGGCAAATTAATAAAAAACCCCCCAAAACAGCAACAACAACAACAAACAAACAAACAAACAAACAAACAACATGAATCCGCTCTGTTTCAGTATAAGCTTCAGTAGCCTCTTGCAGAGCTAACATGCTTTGTGACTGCAAGTCAACTCGAACATTTGAAGGGGGAGAAAAAAAAAAGCGCACCACTCTTTAACAGATTAAATGCCCATACACCACACAAAATTTAAATATGCTCTAAATATTCGGTCTCTATAACAGTCAGAAGTTGTGTGACTCTGACTCCTGACCAAAGGAGTGTGGGGGGCTTTCTGAGGGCAGAGAGGTCCATGGCTTAGGGGACAGACTTTAGCCGTCTCTTGCGGAGCTAACGTGCTCCGTACGTGTTAAAGACACTACACGAACATTTCAGGGGAACGGCCCCAGCCCTATTTCCCATTCCCAAAAGCGCTCCGGGGCCGCTCCCTACCTTCCCCTCACGGACACCTTCGGGGGAGGGGCGGGGGCACAGCGCGCGCCACCGCCGCCTTCGCGCCTTCCCGCCCCTGCGCGTGCGCGCGCACGCAGAGCCCCCTCCTTCCCCCGCCCCCCGCGCGCTCCCTCAGCCTCCGTGTCACGTGTCCGCCTTGCCCTCCTCACCAGCCAATGGGTGGCGCGCCGCGCGCCGCAGGGCCCTTTATAAAGTCGCGGCGGCGGCGGGCGTGAGGCGGCGGCTGTCGAGGGTTTGGGAGTGGTGGGTGTGTTGGGGGCGGCGCGGTCTTGTCCTTCCCCCCGCTCCCCTTCCTGTGCCGCACGGTCCTTCCACCCGTCTTCCTGAGCCGCCCGGGAAAGGCCCAGGTCTGTGCCCGGGACGGGAGGAGNGGAGGCGGGCGGGCGGCTGGCTGGGGAGGGGCGGCCATGTCGGGGCCGCGCAGCGCCTGAGTGGGCAGAGGTATCCGCTGCAGCCGCGGCGCGCAGCGAGAGCGGGCCCTGCCCCTCGCCCTACCGGAAGGGAGAGCAGGGCCGNCCGGTCCCTGCGGAGCTAGCTCAGTCTCATCGCTGGGCAAGTGGCAGCAGCGGCGCCGTGCGCCCGCAGAAGGGCTGTGTGTGCGTGTCTCCTGTCTGCCGTCCCACCTCCATGCCGGAGCTCTGCGTCTTCTCTAACAAACTCTCTGCCTTGCTTCTCCCCCCGCCCCCCGGGCTTCTGCTTTGTGGATGTTGGCGGCTTCATGTTGTGACAGGAGAATGTGTGTATGTCCTGGGCCCAGGCGGATTGGTACGTATCTCCCTTCGTGGAGCGACGGGCTCGGGGGGTCGGATGGGACCCGGGGAAGGGGCTGCTAGGCTGGGCTGTGTCTGAGGGCTGAGGCCGGAGGGAAGGATTAACGGTGCTGCTTGTGTTGAATGCTTCTTATTCCTCCTCCCCATCCTCTCGAGCTGGCTCATTCAGCTCTGTCAGGTGTAGGAAAGGCACCCGAGTGAGTGTTTTTGCCTGAAGCCATGGCTGTCTTTGGCACAGTGTTTTGGAGAAACCTGTGCAGTGTGATTTAGCCCTAATAGCATGGCTATAACGAACCTTTATTAAGAACAGATGAAATATTTTTCTGGTTTTTTTAGTGTAGTACTACAAAACCTGTAAGTTGACCATCTGGTTCATTATTGGTTATATTACATTTACGGTTTGAAAAATAGCACTTATACTCTGCTCTGGGCTTGGAGAGGTATTTACACTGGATTGATTCTAATATCTTGACAAATTTTGCTTGAACTGTAAAATGTCTTTTTTTTTTCCTGCCATCTTTTGATCAACCATAATGATCTTGGGATTTTAATTATTTAAAGGGTAGGTGGAGTGTCTGGTTATATTTGGGGCTGCTGTATTGGGGGTAAGTGGGAGTGACTTTAATTTCAGTTCAGGTTTAGACATTTGGAGTTAGGCATTTACTTAATCAACTTAGAATTATTGAAGCTGGCACATGAAACAGACTGATCTCTTAAGCTGGCATAGATCTGCTGTAAATTATATGAGCCATGGAAAGTGTGAGGCCAACTTCTTACTACTTCCTCTTGCATTTCATGTAACATTTGCTAAACTAATGATTAAAAGTCATAAGAATATCCTCTGGTGGCACTGCAGAACTGTTACAGCAGCAATACATTTGTATTTTTGCTTCATCATAGACCGACAAAACTGTCAGAACAGTTGAGGCACCACTGTGGGTCAGCACTGAACACAAATGCTGAGCAGTCAGGACAGCTTGATCCAGGTGGAGTCCAAATGGGAGACCAGTGCTGAGTCTTCCTACAGGTGCTGCTGTAGGCCAGGCACATCCATAGAACCTTAAGCAAAATTGTTGCTTTTAAATGTCACGTGAAGAAATATACATAACTGTTACCAAAATAGCTCCCATATAATTAGAAGGCAGTGAACAGAATTTAAAATCTATATTTGGAGTTGCAGTCTACTGCTGTCATGCCATGTGTATGTGAAGCCTGGACTGGAGAAGCAAATGGCTAACATAAATTCAGTATGCATCTGGAAGCTTCAGCCAATTAATTCACTGCTCCTCTTTGTCTGGACTGCAGCCCAAGCTCTTCCTGGTACCTGCACAACAGAAAACTTCAATCTTCAGCTGTCAGTGGGAGACTCAGGAGTGTTTTTGTCAAAGTACAGCAGTCACTCATTAATAGTGGGGAGTCAGCAGAGTGACAGCAACGTGAATTCTATTCTGCTTTCAGCACTTATATATCATGTAACTAAGAAATGGGCTCTACTCTGGTTTATTTAAAAAGAACAAACAAGCTTGGAGGGAAGAATGTGATTTGCTTCCCTTTCTTGAAACAAGGAGAATGGGGTGAAGCTTCATGTGTTTCCAGACACTTCTCAGCTGGCCCAGGTGATCAGAATCGTGGCTGGAGCTATGGAAAGCTAATGGAATGGGGTGATGCCAAATGCAGTTTCTCCTATATATTGTATGATCCTTTAGACTGAGTATTTGGGCTATTAGGGTTGAGTCTCATCTGAAATACTGGTATGCCTGCTTGGCCTAAAAAAGAATCCATTTAATGACTGAAGCACCTTGCATAACTCAGCAATATCCATTTCTTCAGTAAAACAATTTGACATCTAGCAATGCTGATAGATTAGTACTTATGACTGCAGTAAGCCTTCTAATGGTCGTTTCTGAGAAAAAGCTTTTGTGATGAAACTTGATCATAAAAGAGAAAATTAGATTTGCCTTTAAATGTGTGTACTTCACACAAGGCAGAGCTCAAACTCCATTTCCACTCTGGAATTGTCTCTCAAGTATTACATTGCAGAAGACTTCCTGGTAATGAGGCATAGTGAGTCAGGCTTTTGAGAGGCACTCTCACTAATGTTGTGATTTGATATGTAAATGGAGACAAGAAAGAGTATGCTATAGTATACTCTTTTTTCAGGGAAGTGAAAACAAAGAAAACTTTTAGATGTGGCAAGTAGCAGTAAAGTATGTTGTCA
Organism: Illadopsis cleaveri; assembly: GCA_013399915.1. Classification (NCBI taxonomy): domain Eukaryota; kingdom Metazoa; phylum Chordata; class Aves; order Passeriformes; family Timaliidae; genus Illadopsis; species Illadopsis cleaveri. The sequence goes on along the minus strand of VXBB01004571.1, from coordinate 780,787 downwards.
GATACTAGTGGTTTATCTTAACACTGAACTAGCTTTAGAGTATTGTGGAAACCTCTATTCTAATCATCGAAGTAAAAAATTTGCATATAGGCTTTCAATTGAGTAGCTTTTTTAAGTGTTTTATAATCTTAAAATGTCCTGGGATGGAGTAGCTGTTGGAAAGCTGTATTTCCTTTCTACCTCTTGTACTTATATCTTAAGGTTGAAAATTGCTGTGTGGACTGTTGTGGCTATTTTGTATGTCACACGAGTTTGAAGTTTTACGTGTGAAAGGGGGGAGGGAGAAACAAAACCCACTACTGACTTTGATTGCGTAAAGAATATCAGTTCTCTATCACCTACTTCTTGCTTCTGCTGTCTAAACCATTTTTGTCATGTCATCTCAGAATTGTTTCTTGTTCCTGTTAGATGCTTTTTTTTCTTCAGCCTTAGAGTTTTTCTTCCTTGTGTGCCAGATCTGTCTCTGTCAGCTGTGAAATCACCAGGAAAGCAAATATTGGTGAAAGTCTTGTGGCAGTTCTGTGGAGTGCCCCATGCTAACCATTATGCTGTTGTTTGAAGCTTCATTGACTGTCTGGGTGATGCTTTCCCTTCCTGCCTGCTATGGAGTGGGTATAAGAGCTAAAATACCTGTGCTGAAGCACGGTGTAGCTTTTTTGTTACAGCCCAATGCAGCATCTATAAACAAGCACCTCATAATGCCTTTCTTTGTCAAGTCCTTTGAAGCTATGAACTCCATGTTAGAAGCTGTAAACATCTTAACACAGAATTTTGGGGAAGAAAACCTGTTAGTTGTCCCACTAAGCATAGTTTTCTCTTGTCTTTCAGCAATTCCAGTCCGAAGCTCCAGGCTGCCATTGTTGTCTGATGCCATGCCAGCACCAGCTCATCTGTTCCCATTGATTCGTAACTGCGAGATTAGCAGGATAGGCAGTACTGCGTGTTACTGCCACCATAAACACCTGTGTTGTTTGTCATCTCATTTTGCTCACAGTCACTTCAGATATGCACCGCAGAAGAAATTTGCGGCACTTTACAGGCCAAAGGAGCACTTTAATCATTTCATTCACACAAGGGATTATGCTTCTACGCCACAGAGATTTTACCTCACCCCTTCACAGGTCAACAGCATTCTGAAGGCAAATGAGTACAGTTTCAAAGTCCCAGAATTTGATGGTAAAAATGTAAGTTCTGTTCTTGGCTTCGATAGCAACCAGTTGCCTGCTAATGCTCCAATCGAGGACCGGAGGAGTGCTGCCACTTGTTTACAGACAAGAGGGATGCTTCTGGGTGTGTTTGATGGCCATGCAGGCTGTGCTTGTGCTCAAGCTGTCAGTGAAAGACTGTTTTACTACATTGCTGTCTCTTTGTTACCTCATGAGACTTTACTTGAAATAGAAAATGCTGTGGAGAGTGGCAGAGCTCTGTTGCCCATTTTACAGTGGCACAAGCACCCCAATGATTATTTTAGCAAAGAGGCTTCCAAGCTTTACTTCAATAGTCTAAGAACTTACTGGCAGGAGCTGATTGATCTCAACAGTGGAGAGACTACTGATGTGAGAGAAGCTTTAATTAATGCCTTTAAGAGGCTTGATAATGATATTTCTTTGGAAGCTCAAGTAGGAGATGCAAATTCTTTTCTCAACTACCTAGTACTGCGAGTAGCATTTTCTGGTGCAACTGCCTGTGTAGCACATGTGGATGGTATCGACTTGCACGTTGCAAACACAGGTGACAGTAGAGCAATGCTTGGTGTCCAGGAAGAAGATGGATCTTGGTCTGCAGTTAATTTGTCATATGACCACAATGCACAAAATGAACGTGAAGTGGAACGTGTGAAAATGGAGCATCCAAAGTCTGAAGAGAAAAGCCTTGTGAAACAAGATCGTCTCTTGGGTCTCCTGATGCCTTTCAGAGCTTTTGGTGATGTGAAATTTAAATGGAGTATTGAACTGCAGAAGAGAGTAATAGAATCCGGCCCAGATCAGCTGAATGACAATGAATACACCAAGTTCATTCCTCCAAACTATTACACTCCCCCATACCTTACAGCTGAACCAGAAGTCATACATCACAGGTTACGGCCACAGGATAAGTTCCTGGTTCTGGCCACAGATGGGCTGTGGGAGACAATGCACCGGCAAGATGTGGCTAGAATTGTGGGGGAGTACCTCACTGGTGTTCACCACCAGCAGCCAATAGCTGTTGGTGGCTATAAGGTAACTTTGGGACAGATGCACGGTCTCTTAACAGAAAGGAGAGCAAGAATCTCTTCAGTATTTGAAGATCAGAATGCAGCAACTCACCTGATCCGTCACGCAGTGGGGAATAATGAGTTTGGAACTGTGGATCATGAGCGACTGTCCAAGATGCTTAGTCTTCCAGAAGAGCTGGCTCGAATGTATAGAGATGACATTACAATTATTGTGGTGCAGTTCAATTCACATGTTATAGGCGCATATCAAAATGAGGACTTGTGAATTTAATGCAGTGAACTAGTTACTAAAGTTGTAACAAGGGCCAGTATGAGCAGCAAATTAAAAAAAAATGCACCCAAAAATAAAAATTAGAAAAAGCCTTTGGCAAACTATTGTTCGTTTGTTAGATTCAGCATATCTATTGTTCCTGCCTTTCCCCAGAGCTCTAAAAACATGGGAAGTGCTATTGACCCAATACAAAACTTGAAGAGGATGTCCTAGCTTGGGAATAGAGTTTTTTGTAACAACTTTGCACTATTGATTTCATGAATGCTGCTAAAACAATGTCTTGAATTTGGCAAATTTGGATGAGGGAGGAAGTAGGATAAAGAATTAACTATCAAAGGTCTGGCTGTTCAAGAAACAGCTTACTTATAAAATATCTGCAAATATATACCCTTAAGGAAAAGATAAGTAAAAAGTATTGTTGAATTTTTTACAGGGCTAATTCGTGCAGTGATTATCTGTGAATATATTGTCTATTGTTTCTTCTAAGCCGGTCACTTTAACCAAGTAAGTCTTCAGTGTAACAGTTGTCTCACTTTCATATGGACAATGTCATTCACATAAGGGTATTTGTCTAAGTGTTGACTTTCAATGCAGGCCTAAGCCATAATCAATACCTGAGATTCTGTTACAACTTAATCATATCTTATGCATGGTAATTTCTAAATTTCTTGTGCATTAATACTTGGCTGTGGGTTTCTGCACAACTTGTAGGGCAATAATGCATTACAACATGCAGCAAGATACCAGATAACTTTGTGGAGGACTTCAGTTTTCAGTAAAAAGAAGCTTTTTGAAAAGTCAATATTGTTAGTTAAGGCTGTGTTTGCTTTCCTAAAGGTTATGTCCTTCATGGACTCCCCCTTTCCCTGGCATTGCTTATCTAGTAAATAATTTTTCACCTGAAAAGATCAGGAAATCATTGGTGACCTCTTCGTAGCTTTGTAACTTGCACTCATTTTCACTTCAGATATTTCAAAAAGTCACATTATATGTCCTTCGCTTGAACTCATGTAAGTTGGGTTAAAAACTACAAATTGCAAAAAAATTGAAGTATGGCTTGTAAATAGCATTTTAATTGGGAAACTCACTGGCATGCATGTGGATGTTCAGTGGCTATTTCTAGCAACTTCTTTTAGTTGTGTGTTTCTGGGCAGCTGTTGTATGCATGTTTTTACAGTCCAGAATGCTATCACAGAGCAGTCTCTGAAATGGGTCTCTCTGACTTGGAATGGTTGAGTTTGAACTTAAAAGATTGGCTGTACTTGTGTGCCAAAATTGTTGGGCTTGTAATGGTAAAAGTAGAGGCTGACAGCTAATTGGTCATCATTGCATCTATTTGAGGTATGTTGCATTGTGTACAGATTTATTTTAACCTGCCCTGAGGTTAAAAACTGAAATGCCTGCTGGAATACTGGTCCTTGATGACTGAGAGAACATATTTAACTTTATTCCTGGGTTCTAGAGAACAATGATAGGTCAGCTTATTTCACTTTACCAAGGTGTTTCAGTTAAAATAACTCCCTAGCCCTCATCATAACTAATTAAATCAACACTTTACTCAATTAACTGAAATATGCTAGGTTTCTAAAGTGGCAGTTTCTACTAAATATGTCTTGGCAATTAATGCTACTGTTACATAGGGTGCACTTAGTTTGAACAATGAGCCTGTCCTATAGTAAACATTGGCTCTTCAAACTCACAAATGCTATGTGTACTCAGTGGCCTGCAGCTTTGGTATGTCTCTACCTAACCTTAACTATCAGCATCAATATTGCTGTAAGGTTAACGATGCCTAAGTTCACCTTCAAGATGTACATAACCCTTCTTTATTTGGAGGGAAAAGGAGAACTCAAAAATGCCTAGACAAGTACTGGCTGTTGACATTGCTTCTGTATGTTGTGTTTTGGTGACTGTGTCATTAACTAGGTCAATAGACTGTTCTATCATTCAAATGCAGTATGTATCTCAGCTGTTGCAGTATTTCACTTTCTTTTTTTACTGTTAAAGCTCTATTAACATGCATTGATGTATTTAATCTATGATTGTTGGTACGGATTTGGTACAAGTCATAGCTAGAAGAAATGCACGTTGGTCCCATGGATACAACTTTTATTGAGGAGAAGCTGTTTTTGTAGTAAAGATACTTAAGTATGGGGTCAGACAATATTTATGTATTGCTTGGAGACTTGCTCAGTATGTATGCAGTGAACAGAAGCAGCGTAACTGCCTGCTGAACAGGTGATCTGAACAAACATCTTTTAACAGATTCCAATAAAATGATCAATTATGCAGAAATCCATGTGTATTGAGTTGATGTAGAATGTGATATCTGTTCTGACAGGACTTTGTTCTTTTGTGTGATCCCTGTTATGAATATGTCAGATGGCCAGTGAAAGTGAAGTATAAATGGGAACAGAGAAGTGAACTTCAGAGTGCTTCAATGCCACTGTGAGGCTCAATGCCACCCTGCATCAGGCATGCTGCTGCTCCCTCCCCCAAGCAGCAAAGCTCAGATCCTTCCATCACTATTGCTGTTGCTGTCATCTCAGTTCCCAGCACCTTATGAGTACCTTCAGGGAGAGTGCTGCTGGGGAAGCAGCATCATTTCAGATCTTAGAGCTGTGTACTGTACTCTGTATCAAGCAATACAGCATTTCATAAAGAGTCTAAAATATGTGCAGATTAAATCTGGGGCAAGAACAAGTTGATGGTGACCTAAACAGAAACAGCACTTATGCCACAGGTTGAGGGCACATTTGCCTTGTCTACCAGAACTGTTGCATTGTGGAAAGTGCAGATTTTGTGTATGTAAGGGTGATGCTGGGATTACTTTTTCAAATAAGGATTTCACAGCTGCAAATATATGGTTCAGCCATGGAGGATGGCTGAATCTTGACAGTCAACACAAGATTTACCTTAATCTTTAAAACTGTTCTAGATGAATGTGTCAGTTCAACAGTAATACTACATAAGAGCAGAGTGGGAGATGTGTTACCTGTACTCCTGACTTGAGGCTCTGTTAACTCTGTTCCCTTGTGTTCAGTGGTGTGTGCATTGTATTTGCAGCCCATCCATCTGAATGCTGAAGCACAACTCATGTCAGTTGTACAAAGAGTGTTGTTTCTAATTGAAGCTCATGTAGAACTGTATTCAAAAGCTTCCTTGACAGGTTTCAGTACTAATTGCTCACACCACTGACATGGTGGTTGATGGCAAGTCCATGATGTGGTGGTTGTATTTGCAATGCAATAGATAAGCCTATTGTTACAATGCTGGCTACACCTTCTCTTTTATTTGCTGCTTGTGAGTACTAATAATAAATTTCTGGGTGGAGGGAAAGGATAATCTGACTTTCATAACTGGATCACAAGTGAAGGATAAATTGGCCAGGAGTGTTGTGTGGCAAAATGAAAAGCAATCTGAGATGCATAAATGGTCTGTTCCTATCTGTTCTGCAAGGTTTGAGGGTAAAAAAAAACCCTAAACAATTCCTCTCATATATTGATCAGTGTGCAAGTCTTCTGAAACTGCATTTCTTGCAAATAACCTACCCAATCAGTCATGAAACTTTCCAGGATTACATAAAGCAACATAAGATAATACAGGCACCATTCAGTATACCATGGTAAGCAGGTACTTTGTTTGTGGCAATTAATAAGAAATTAGATTTTTTTTTTTTAGAACTTAACAAATAAAAGGAGTAGACTGAAAGTTCTCTAGCTCAAAAAATAAGGACCACCTAGTAGAAGATTGTTCTAGGATTGTTCTCCCTATATAATCTCTTTCTGTGTTGAAGGAAAAAAAAAAAAGATGAGAAGAACTGCAAAGCATATATCTGTTATGGTTCCTAGTGTGGGTAAGTAAGTAATCAGCATTACAGATTTCAGGGGATGTTTTATGCAGCAGGCTGTTCACTATCCTCATGGCAAATCTTTCTCTGAACAGAAAAATGCTTGCTTTATAGACTTTCTATTAGATTTCCTAGATAGAAAATCCTGTTTAATAAAACTTGTGAATACCAAACTACTTTTATAGCAACATTTACAAACTTTAAGATCCAGTTTTAATATCCAAAATGTGTACTTAGGGTAGCCTTTAATGTATTACCTTGCATTTTAATTGCAAAAATAATCCAGTTAGGGCTGTCTAACTGGACATCGTGTGTCATGTCACATGATGCTGAAAGGCAGGAAAAATGCCTAATAAATAGGGAGATGATTGACGTTAACAGGAAAGCACCCATGAGCTGACACACAGCCGTGCGTTACGCATAGTTTCATTCAAAAGCTCTGTATATTAATGAAATTAGTCTGTCAAAATTCCTATAAACCTACAGTCATTAATTCTGTTCTCTTTCCTGTTGCTTCATCCCTAGTACTTCTTTGCCCACCACTGTGGTGGTGCAACAGCTGAGCTAATAACAAGAATACTATTTTCCAGGATTTTGTGCAAGTTGATTAAAATGGCTACTAGCAATTAGTGTTCCCAGGTTCAGGGAAGTGAGAGAAAAGAATGAATGTTGCTTCCCTAGTAGCAGCCTGTCCTAGAGGAGGGGGGGGGGGAAAGTAAATCTTTCTCTTAACAAAACCTGGCTGCTGTACAGAAGACCTAGCCATAGCATGTTTGATAGGCATTTATTACTCCTGCTAAAAAAAAGCAAAGTGTATTCATTTGTACAGCATGCTACATTAGTGCAGCTGCCACTCTACTACTCTGAAAGTAGCTCAAATGTCCCTGCAAAACTTGATGTAGTTCTGTGTGAGTACAAGCATTGTCACTTATGGGCAGATCCCTGTTACAGGTGGTAGAGCTGTGTTCAGTGCATACTGTGGGGTCTCAGGAGCTTTTAGCCTGCTCCAGGCCTACATTCAATTCCACTGAGCACAACAGAGGCGTAGTCAGTTTGTCCACATGTAGGTAGCTACATTTACATTTTTTCTGGAGGCAAATCTTAAACATTTTTTCCTAGGTCTTCAAATGTACACTAAACCTGAAGTTTTTGCATCTGCCACTTTTGCATAATTACTTTGGGTTTTTTATTTTCTTGTACTGCATGTTCCTGTAATTAGCCCTATTCTAAGGGCTTGTTCTTGCCCTTCAGTTCTTAAGGAAGTGCAGCTCAAGCTCCAGGGTCATCTTTTGTGTTGACCTACACAGATGGTGTGTGGGATGTCACTGCTGTGCACTGCGAGGTGTTGCTGTTACACCAAGGACTCTCTTTATCTCCCCTGCTCCAGAGTCCTGCCAGTGTTCAACAGTTAAGTGAGCAACATATGATTTCCTTGGCATAACCTCTGGTGCCTGCACTTGAAACAGTGTTCAGCACTCGTTCTTACTTGCATGAATAGGAATCTGTAAAGCTTCCAATACAGCTGATCAGAGGAATCTATGTTCTTCTAGTCATACTTTTACGAAGCTCAATCCTAAAAACAGCTCAACAGAAAAGGTGATCCAGGTCTTTACCAAGTCCCCCTTTATATGAAAAAGAAGTAAAATATCCAAAATGGAGGAGACAATGTCTTTTTATCAAAATAGTCCAGCTTGTAAAATGCTGAAATATTAATAATTAAGGAAAAAACAATCTGAACTTACAGTTGGTTGTACAGAATGCAGAAGAGTCTTCTAGCAGGTGGCTTGGCAGCACTGTAGTGTGGCAATGCAAGGCAGTCCTGTATCTGTCTTCTCAGGCTGATCTAGAAATGAACACTAAAGTACCATTCACTGCTTAGCAAACAGTGACATTCTGAGAAGCTGTCTAGCTCAATGTCAGCAAGACAGATAAGCATAAAATACATGTAAATTTTTGACAGATGCTCTGTATTTTAGTGTTAGGGGTTTTTTATACATTTTGGCCATGTTTATATAACTTCATGCCAAATCATGTTCCAACAGGTGAAAAGAGTCTTTGTTCTATAGAATCAATGTGTAAGAGACATTTCTTATAGCTGAGGAAGGCTCCTGACCACTCCTGCTGTTTAGTGAAGAGTATGTAAGGAACTTGTGAAAATCTGACAGAAAAATGCAGTGAAAAAGTCACACAAGATTAGGGCCCAAAAATAACATAGGCTCTCCAGGTTGGTAGAGGCAAGCATTTAAGCTGGTATACTGCATTTTAAAGCCACTGTATCATACAAAATTTTGGGAATTAAAATTGTCTGATCTATTACAAGGGTTCAGACAGTGGAAATATATCATGACTAAATTGATAAAAAATTCTGATGTCTGCTGTATATGCTAACCTGTATTAAAATAGAGTGTTATGGGTCTTATTTCTCAATGATGCAGCTTAATGGAGCATTTGAAGCATATCACAGCAGTGATATTAAAAGCTCAATTCTGGAGTCAGAGAATCATAGAAGTCCCTTTGGTATGAGATCAAGTGTTCCCAGGGTACCTGCAGGAAGAGTGCTTGGAAACTCTCTCTTGCTGCAGAAGGCAGCACAGTAAACCACAATGATGTCAGATGGCGATGAAGAGAAATGTCTTGCATCAGTTATGGTTGGTGATGTGGTCCTGCTCAGAAAAACAGCCAGCAGATCAACAGATCAGAAATGACTGAATGTCTAAGCTGAAGACAAAAAAAAAAATAAATCAAAACAACAAAAGCTGAAAAAAACCCCACAGCTGCTGTTCTGATTTTTGAATGTTTACTGTTTCATTGCAAATATGAAAACAGAGACACAAGTCATCAGAACAAATGTCTGGGTGCGGAGAATTTTAAAATCCAAGGGCGGTGCACATTCCCAAACCTTGCTTTCCTGGTTTTTACATTGCAATGGTACCTCAGTACAGAAGACAGAAAGAAAGCATGAGTGACGATGAAAGAAAAAAGATCAGAAAAAACTAAGTAAAGGACAGAAAATGAGAGCTGGGAAGAACTTGTCACTTCATTTTCTCTTTCTGTCGGTCTTCTAATTTGACTGATGCATATGTGGGTTTTTTCAGAGGTTTTTAAGCCTCAGGCTATGTTTGTAGACCACGAAAAGTTAAGTTTGGTGTAGAATGTAGCTAAAAGCAACTGCATGCTGACATTTTCACAGTTGTTAAAATGCCTAATGAAGTTTTGCTCTCCTACATTCCACCAGTTGCTGCCCAAATGAATACTAATCGTTAGGGCATTCCCTTGTTCAACAGGTTTTTCTTGTCCTCCATACCTCAGGTGAATGCTGCTATCCTGAAGACGGAGAGTTCATTTTGTCTGTTTTAAACCACCCTCACCCAAGAACAATGCTGCAAGTATGCAAATGGATGTTCATGTTCGTTCCTGAAATGGAACGTCCTCAAGGCATTTGGAGATCCTGTCAGTCCATCAGAGACAACTGGGTCAACTACTACCAAGAGGGGAGTAAATAATCAGATGACTGAATTGTTAGCAGAACTGGGAGCATCACATGATGCCTGGCAGCTTCATAGGCAGAGAACTAAAATTTTTATCATAGGATAAAAATAGGACTTTTGGGGATGTTTCATTTCCAGAACCTTCCTCTGAGATAAATTTAGTTGCCAGAATATTCCACTGGTGGCAATTTAGTAGAACAGTGAATATGTCTGTATTGATGGTGTGATTGTTGGGGCAGAACCTGCCAGGAACATGACTGCAATATACATTTTGACTTTGCATAGCAAATCGATCAATAATTGACTGAACTAAGCAAAAATTTGCATTCCAGAACATTTGATTAGCACGGACAGTAATACATCCACATCTGACAGCAAAACCCAAAGGAAATAGAAGACTTTACTCATATCCTAAGTTTAATAATTTAATAGGCAATCCTACGTATACCATGACAATAAAAGCATTATTGGTCTGGATGAAAGTTTGTAAAATATTGAGTAAAATAGCCTGTTCCAGCTGAAAAAAAAACCAAACCAAACCAACAAAAAGCCTAACACACCTAGAATAAACAAATCATTTCCATTGTAAGTTCAAAGTTTTCTTGTAAAAGAAGGGTAAGAAACAAAAAATCTAGTGGTTAATAATAAGGACAGAGATAATATTTGAGCAAATGGATACCAGTTTTGATCTACTCTTGATTTAAAAAAATCAATAGACTACTCAAGAAACAGGTCTTTGCAGATGTATTTGTAAGAGAAAACTAAGAAGCAGCATAAGTTACAATGGCTGCAAAAGACAACTTGGATTCAAAATGTGTATTAATTTTCATATGCTTAAATACATTTCCAAGGATTTACACAAATGAATTTGCTGAATTATTCTTCCAAGAATTAGTGAATAGCAACACTAAATATCCATTATTTGCTAGTTATCTTTCTTCTTAAAATTTCAGTTAAATTAAGCTGTTATTTTTTTAATTAAGAATTGGAATAAGACATTCTGTATCTATAAACTCCTCCCAGACATGTTGCATCAGCTCTGTTTATCATTCTTTCACTTGAGTTAAAAAAAGACAGGGTCAAAATAAGAAGAAAATTGTGGTTTGAAATTTTCCGAAGTCAAACAATTTTAAAAATACTCTACATTTCTTAAATGGGAGGCAAATTCTAGGTGAATTTCATTAGACTATTTTCACAGAATAGTGGTGGTTGCCAGAAAGCCCTGGGCATCATCTAGTTCAACTCTCCTGCTTAACCTCCTGGCCAGTTAGCAAAACTGCTGTCGCAGCTCGACCAACTGAAGGAAAGCTTCAGGCAGGTCAAGAGAATTTTGGATAAAGAGAGTCTGAAGACTCTATCCTGAGGCCTTGCAAATTCAGTACAAAGCTTATGGCTCATTGCTAGCAATGCCCGTTGCTAGTAACACAGCTGTATTACAGGGCTCTGTGGTTACAAAGTCTATGCTGACTGCTCGCAGAAACCTTGTCCTTCAGTTTTTTGGAGGTGCTCTCCAGGAATGCTTGCTCAATCACCTTTCAGAGGACAGAGATGATGGTGATGGGCCTGTAGTTCCGTGTGTCCTACTTGAAGACAGAAGTCACATTCACTCTTCTTACAGTTTAGTAACTTTTGCTAACTACCATAATCTTTCACAGATAATAGGGAGTGGCTTCAATGACATCAGCCAGCACTGTCAGGAGGCATGGATACATCCCATAAGTCCCCATGGACTTTAACAAGCCCTTTTTAAAATTAAATGTTTCTTAACTTGATCTTCTTCCCCTTGCTCCAGACTTTCTCACAGGTTTGAGCATGAGGTTTCTGAAGGCTGGCCTTACCAGTAAACACAGGTACCTCAGCTTTCTTGTCACCAGGTCCCCTACCCCATTTAGCAGCAGGCCCACCTTCTCCCTTGTCTTCCTTTTGCTGGTGATAGATATACTTGTAGATGTCTTTGCTGCTGTCCACAATTCCTTACCAGGCTCAACTCCAGATGGGTTTTGCCTTTTCTAACCCTGTCCCTGTGTGCTTGGACAGCATCTCTGTATTTCTGGCAGTTCACCCCTCCTTGCTTCTACCTCTTGTAGAGCACTAACTTTCTATTTGAGCTTTGTCAGTCTCCTTGCTCATATTTGCAGCTGCCTCCTGCCTTTGATTTCCTACACATTGAGGTGGATTATTCTGAAGCTGGAGGATGTGATACTTGAAACTCAGCTAACTCTTCTAGTCCCCTCTTCTCTCTGTGGATGCGTTGCACAGGATTTCTCCAAGTTGACACCTTGAGAGGCCACAACCTGCTCTTCTGAACTCCACAGGTCAATCCTGCTTTTTTTCCTTGTTTCCGTTTAGTTGGATCCACCACCTTTTCATGGCCACTGCAGCAAATGCTGCCTGGGACCTTCACATCCCTGATGAATTCTTCCTTGATTGTATTCCCTGGTTTTAAGTGTGGGATCCAGAGAATGCTTTGTCCCCATTGCCTCTGTGGTATTTTTAGCAGCTGCTCACTCCAGTAGCCTCCAGATTGCTTGGGTCCTTCTGGGCTGACCTCCCAGGCAGTAGGAGGCATAGCAGGGCAGGGTTCTGTTAGAATGCAAAAATTCAGCATTTAATTGATTTTATTAAAACAATCTGTTGAAGGTACTTGTTTCTGGATAATGCAGAAAATAAATACATTACCATGAAATCTTTTTCTGAAGTCTTAACAGCTCAGCTAATTTCATTTTGCAAAGTAGGCAACAACTTAAACTGAAAAGTAATCAAGATAGCAGCAGACAGATAAAAAAGAGATAAACTGCTTAATTTACTGTGAATTCTGGGTATGTAAAATAAAAGCAGGAAGGGAAAACCACTCTGCTTTTAAAGTGAGTGAGCCAAAAATTGAGCTAAACCCCACCTACATGAAAGAAATCTTGAATGAAATTCTTCCTCAAGTGAAATCGAGAGAAATCCTTTCTTGTTCTTTTGAGGTATTGACAGCATTTTATTGATCTTTTGACAGGTATGGATTTTGTTCCTTATTCTACCAGGAGTGACTGGGTAACTCTAGGCAAGTTGCTCAAGATGAAGTTTTGAAACAAGGTCACTTAATTTGCAAACCTCAGGCTTTGGATTACAGTTTCAAAAGCCCGTGCCCATAGGGGCTCAGAGTGCAAATGCACCCTTTTGGCTTCAAACAGCTTTCAGAAGGCTCAGTGCACCTGAAAATCGAGTAAGAGAAGTCACAACTGTACAGCTGTTTGCATATTTGCTCTTCCTACTCTTCTCCAGATTGTTGTAGCTGTAAGATAGTAATGGGGCTATTCACAAAGACAGTGCTCAGTTAAACTAAGCTTTGTGGGTTATAACTAAAATAAGCACAGTAAAATCAAAATGAAAGCTTCTGTTGCACATTCATGCAGTAACTTTACTGTCTAAATCTTTCTACTTTTACTGTTTCTTTCAGCATCATCCTGTAGTTCCTAGGGAAGCGATTTCACTTAATCATCACACCTTCCTGCCTGGGCAAAACGTGCTTGGCATCGTAACTAATTGAGTTTAAGGGAAAAAAAAATTGATTTTGTAGGCTCTTGTTGTAGGCAGTTGGTCTTTGATGTTCCTTCCCTTTGGATTCATTTCCAGTCACAAAACATCTGCTCTCCTTGTAATTGGGAAAAGTTGGGATAATTTAATTAGGCAAACATCCCCTATCTGGCGAATCTTCTTTCTGATGGGAATTTAATTGAAAAGAATCCCACTGTTACTTTTATCAAGAAGTGGTTCTTTGCTAATCTGTTCAGCCTGGGTACGGCTAAGGCAGAACTCTCGCCTTTTCTCTTTAATGAATTATTTGTAAATGGGGCTCCTCCTTGTGGGTGATGTTCGTAGCACAGGGCTGGGCAGCGGCGGCCGGTGCTGCACCTGCCTGGGTTTAGGCGAGGCAAATCATTAACGATAAATATGCAAAAAGCCTTTCAGTCATGTGCCAGCACTTCACACCGGAGGCTCATGTGCAAGCCCAAGGGGTGGGTGATGGTTACGAGCTCTGGAGGTGTTTTTGTAGAGCCAAGCCAAGACGGTCCAAAGGAAGATGCTCTCCAGAGGAGCCCAGCCAGCCTTTTATTCACAGCTGCAGCTTATGTCTCAATGGCTGCAAGGCACAATGGCTGATACCAGCAAGTTAACCCACTTCTCTTCAATTAATGTAAAATCAGTTTTACGTGAACTGGAGCTGATGCTGCCAGCAGCATCAAGCTTGGCAAGAGCAAGGACTCTGAGAGGAAACACTCCGCTTTGTCCTGCAGTTTTATTTCATGGTGATTTTTCACTCAGATATTCTCTTAGTAAAGCTGGAATAATGTGCTGCATTTTCAACCTTAAAATATTATATCTGAAGATTATGTGAAAATGAAGGATCCTGTCGAAGTTGAAACTCTCCATTCAAGTTTGAAAAATTCGGATTTTACCTTAATAGAATTTATAGATAGCTCTAATATGCAATTTTTATTTGATGTTTTATATTGTATATATCAACAATCACAAAACATGTTCTCCATCTAATTATGAAAAATTAAAATAAAATTAAGTCCACCTGAAATAAAAACTGAAATTTTCTCAATATAACCCTTCTGAATTTTCATTAATTTAAAATTGGCTATTTGTGAAGGCAAATTCTTAGAAGGAAACTGACACATTCGTTGCAGAAAGTATGAAAGAAGTCCCTTTCTTTTATATTAACTGCTTTTTTTATGATGTCTTTAGGAAGCTGCATCTCTTTGTACTTAGCATTGAGATTACCTGGGCAGGAAAAGCAGTGGAGGATGGTTCTGGTCCTGGTGGGGTGTTTGTGTAGCTCCCAGCTTTGGCAAATGGCAAGTATAACACCCACACTCACTTGGAAAAGAGAGGAAGAAAAAGCAGTCATTCAACTTCATTTCACTTTAGTACTGTTTTCTTTTCACTTTTAAGCTAGAAGGAGAAGAGGAAGCAAAATTGTATGTCTTTGCATTGTCTTTATTCTCTAGTGAACATGTTAATCAGGGATTTGTTACAAAACTTCTATGAAAGCAATATACAACTGATTAGACAAGATGCAACACAGGCAATAGCCTCCAGTCATCCTTTGCTTTGCTCTTGGTCAGATTTTCAGTCTAGACAAGACACAAGCAAGGACATTTCTGTGTCTTTCAAAGTACAGCCGTGACCAGATATGTATCTGTGCCTGGAAGTGTGAGCAGTGACAAGCGCTGGCTCTGGTCTGCAAGCTCCTGCAGCTTTGCCTGTGTGTTTGTCAGCTGCTATGAGCTTGCTTGGCAGCAGGAACATTGTCTGGGGACTTGTCATGTCCCTTTCCTCATGCTGTAGCTTCACCCTACTGAGACCTGAAGTGCCACCAGAGCAACCAGAGGAGTCACCAAACCAGTGATTTGGATTCCTCATGGTATATATCTGCATAGGTCCTTGGGACACAAAGATGACCACAGTGCTGTTGTGATTTTCCATTTTGATTAGAGTTATAGCAGTAGAAATATACTATGAAAATAATAATTTAAAAACCTATCTAAGTGATCTGACTGAATCATTATCTACTATGCATCCCACTGAGTGCAGAAAAAGAAATCCTATACAGACAGGTGAAGCTTTTTCTGTACAGGTATTTACAAAAATAAGCCGATTTGTTTGCTCTTTGTAATATGGAAAAGACTATATTCAACAGCCGTGAAAAGAAATAAAAGTAAGAACTGTAAAAGAAAGGGTTTCTTACAATCAACCTGTCAACAGTCTTGCCAAGAAGAAATGAGCCAGCTATTTTTTTGTGTCTATGTCATTGTCACAGAGATAATGATATCATAAGCTGAAGTACTTGCAGGATTTTGTAAATGCATTTAGAAATTAGAACAATTTCCATACCTTTAAAGGTGAAAGCTATTTTGAGCACCCCAGGAAGTACATTGTTTTAGTGATAAGTTATTTTTGATTGCAAACTGTGGATTTCCTCTACCTTTCTCAAAAACTATTATGTTGGCTTTGGAGATGATATAGAAGATAGAAGATAATGGAATATGAGAAGAATGGTTTAATAAATATATAAATATTATGTGTGGATTTATTGGCAGTTGTATCCCTGGTTGAGTCAATAATCCAAACGAGCCTTTCCTGCAGAATCTAATGTCACTGTATTGTAATTAATGCAAATTTATCTTCCTGAAAGACTGGCAGAAAGACACCTTTTAAAATTCAGTATGCATACTGTTCCTCAAAGGAATAATAAATTAGCTTGAACAGTTTCAAGCTAATTTCAGTTAATTTCAAGCTAGTTTCAGAAGAACTAACAAGATTAAGAATTGAAAAATACTTGAACTGATAGAACTGTTTTTAGGAGAGAAATTGGTATTTGAGTGGATAAGCATGAAATTATGATCTGCCTGCTCATATTTCCATGTAGAATATGAACAGCCACTTCATGGCAGGGTGTTTTTTTTCCTTTAAGTGTTGTCCCTATGATTAGTCCTATATTTTATGAGAACTTGATCCTGACATTTATGATATATTAATTCTATCATTGTCCTATACGTAACAGAACTGTTAGTGCTAAAATTTGTCTGAGCTTCTGTAACTCAGATCTCAGCCTAGAAAGAAATACTACTCCCCTGTGGTAGAAGCTGACTTTGGAAAGGGAATTTATTGAGATGATTATAACTGCGTAGATCCTCTGCTAAATCACATTATGCTAATGTTTTGCACTAAATGGACTTCTGGCCTGAGCTATCTAAAATTATTATGTTGCTAAAAATGCTTAGCAAAACTCAGTCCTCCTCTTGGTATCTTATGGGAACCAGGTTCACCTGTAAGAAAAACAAATAATTTTTTTAATGTACCGATAGGGACTAAATGTAAGACCAGAGAGGTAAGAACTGTGTAAGAACACTTTGTTTTGGTGTTCTATTTGTGAACCTTCTGGACATTCCCAAACTTTGCCTCTCAATGGCAGCAAAATACCCCCCATCACTTGCTGAAACAAAAGCTGCATGTTTCCATGATGCCCAGTGTGCTGCCCTCCAGGTCCTTGGCTCCTGGAAGGAAGGGGTTGAGCTACTGAAGTCAGGGGGGAGTTGTAGCATTCACATTCTGCTTTGAATTTTGGAAAAGTGTCTGTAATGTTTGAATTTACTCCCTGTGACTCCATGCTGGAAAGCACCATCTGAAGAGTATTCTGCTTGTTGTTTCCTACATCTGTCATAATGCTTGTTGCAAGCCTGAGTGTGGATGTGCCCTGGCTGGCATAAACCAAATGACTCATGAGTCAGGAATGCCTCTCTCCAGATTCAGCTCAGCTTTACAGATTGAGATTGCTTGGCCTTTGCTTTTCAGCTGACATCAAAGAGTACAAAAATAGTTGGGGTTTGTCTCCAGGCATTTTCCTTGGTTTAAACTGGAATTCTCAAATATTTCCATTTCACAGAGCAGCAAATTGAGTGCTTTGTGCCCAGAGTTTTTCCTCACATGGCCTACATTGAGCAGCCATGTCCTTCCTTCAAGTCCCTCCTTCCATTATTTGGACTTTGGTCTCGTTACTTAAATTGATGATCTTTAAAAGACGAACTCTTTGTTATGTTTAGAAGCATCTTTTTGGAGTGAATTATTGAGAACCTTGTTACTCAATATTGAATGTAAATACGGCCATTTTGCAAAGACACAAGGACCAAGGCTTGTACTGTTAATGGATGAAGCCTTAATTTTATTCTCATTTTCTAGCAGCTTAGACATGCAGCAGGTTTCACAAGGGGCTGGCAGGTCTGATAGCTCTGGTTAGTTCTTCCATCATTGGCACATGACAAGTTCAAAACAAATTCAAAATTAATTTTTCATTTATAGTGGGGAGATCATAATAAATATAGCAGCTAGGATGTTTTCTTTCTCTATAGTTAAAGCAGTTCCAAGGGACAAAAAAATGTAATGAAACAAAATAAAATAAAGAATAAAAGAATAACATAATCTATGACAAAAAGAAAAGGCGAGAGAGGGATGCAAGATATGCCAAAATGAAAATTGCAAGCTTTGAAGTAGGAAGTTTCTTTCAAACGGGCTATTGATATACCTCAGAAAACCTGCTTGGTACACTAAAATGCCTGAGAGTCCTTTAGTGTGACACAAATACAGCCTTAATAATTTCAAATTATCACTTATACAGGCAAGAGTCTGCTCAAGAATTTTTTCTTCTGTTTTTAACTATACAATTGAAATGGATGTTGTATTGCAGTCACATCTGTCTGCTGAAGCTACTGTTAGCCTTCCTAGGTGTGCCACAACTTGGCTCAAACCCTGAGTAAGAGAAGTCAGTTCATCAGTGTAGCCTGGGTATTATTTTGACTCTTAAACATTATTAATTGTTACTGAAGTGGATGTCTGCAGATGCTATTATTGAGGATTCCCTCATTATTTGATAACCAGGAATATTTTCATATTATTATTCCAAGCATCATTTTTTTCCAGAAGTTTAAGGATAATAGTATTAAAATGTTAAAAGACTAATACAAGGATTGGCCTCTTCCAGTGTGTTGACACTGTGTATTGTTGACATTTTCTGAAGCCTTGTATTGTACTGAATTTCATTAATTTACAATAATTCACATTTTAGTGAATTGGGCCCATCCTTCTGACAGAATCCACAATGGCTTGTTTTAAAGAATCAGAATGAATCCTTTCTCACATTTCTCACATCTCCTTTCTCACAGAGCTGCTGGCCCACAGGCTCTCAGCACCACACAGGAGTACTCAGCAGACTGTCCATGATCCTGGGAGTACTCTGGGCTTTAGATCATTTCCACAGTGCTCTTGTCACATCTCCTGACAGCATCTGAAATCTGTGCTCGGTAGGGCAAAAGGAACAGCCCTCATCTGCCACACTCAGTAAAACTCACCTCCAGATTTCTCCTGGGACTCATCTCCTCTCCTGAAGTCTTGGAGAACAATGTTCTTCATTCCTGTGTGAAGAGCTATTTCACAGAAAAGTGCCAAAAAATTAGAGGACCTAACATTTACTGGAATAAGTTGTACTTATTATTCAATCCTAAAGGGCATGTAGACATATAAATCATAGAATCATAGAACAGTCCAGTATGGAAGGGACCTCAGAAGACTGCCTAGTCCAACCTTTTATGGGAAAGGGAGTGTAGATGAGATTAGCGTCCACCCTATTCAATCACATCTTCAAAACCTCCAGTTTTGAAACTCTACCACAACCCCGGGAATATAGTTCAGTGAATGATTATTCTCAGTGGAAAAAAAATTCTTTTTCTTCAGATGAAACCTGATGTGCATGTCCAAGTGTGCACGTAGCAGTTACTGTGCCTGCCTGTGTCAGCAGTGCATGAGCAGTGAGGTGCAGTGGGTGACTCACCCCTCCTGTCAGCCACAGTAGGGTTTAGGGTCCTCCCCTCTCACCAATACATCTTGGAAAAAGCTGCCTACCCAGTCATTTTGGCAGAGATTTTACCCGGGTTCATTATCTAAACAGGCTAAAATCATCAGCAGAACTGTTAACCTCAAGTCCTACTGGCAGTATCTCATAGTGAGAGGCACAATGTGACAGTGGTAGAGTTGCTCAGAAGTTGACCAGCAAAATGATTTTGCATCAGAAAATGCTAATTTATCAAACTCTGTATTGTCAAATAATAACTTCAATAAGTTAAAAACCCCTTTTAAAATGCCTAGAAGTTGTTCAAATATCCTATTCAACTTTTCAGTCAGATTTTTTAAAAAACCAATTTTAAAATGTAAATTAAGTTTTAATAAAATTAAAGCCAAATTGAAACAAGTATTTTGATCATCAAAAGGAAAAATAGGTCCAGTCTAAAGTTACTCCTTTGCAGGCTTTCATTGTTTAAGCATACTTGAGATAATTATATATTTTCAACTGAAGATAAGATCTTAACTCATGGGTGAAGGCAGTGACAAAATGCCTGGCATTTTGATGGTATCATAATTTTACCCTGCCTCTAAATAAAATGTTTTTCTACAGCTTTTAAACCACTAAGATGTCTTTATATGCCTATATAATTATACAGAGAAGTCATGTTCTCTCAGTTCCTCTGAGATGTTTCTCATTTTGTCAATGCAATGGGAAAAATAAGTTTGAGAGAATTCTTGCCCTGACATGGCAAGATGACAACAGCTCTTCTGAGCCACAATATGATGTTTAGGTGCAGCTATTTGCTCAGGAATCTGGGTCTGTTCTGGTACTTTCACATTTTTAACTTTTTGGCTGCATGGTTAGATGTTCCTCATTTTCCCTCCCATTGTTGGACCCTCAGTTACCCTCCTCTGGTCTTGAAATGGATAGCAAATTGCCCCAATCCTTAGAACTACTCATATTTCTTTCAATTTCCGTTCTCCAATCCTTGGCTTTTGTCCACACAGAATCTGAAATTGCATTCTGGCAGAGATACCTAGGTATGCAAATCTGCATGTAAGGATGAACAAAGCTGGCAGCATTATGGGTTCATGTATCAGCAATGTAGAGCTGCTTGTTGGCTTTCTCCTGGTCATTGCAGATAGCAGTCAAATTATACTCTATGCTTATTTGTCACTAAGTGATATTGAAAATTCATGGCAGTCAGATGAATTCCTTCATGAGAGAAAAAAGTGAAACATTGCACCCATTTTTAAAAAGAGAAGAAAGGAGGGCTCTGGGGACTATGGACCTGTCACCCCTTTGCCTGAAAGTATCATGAAACAGATCCTCCTAGAAGATGTGCTAAGGCACATGGAGGACAGGGAGGTGATTTGGGACACCCAGCACGGCTTCTCCATGTGTAAGTCCTGCCTGACCAGAATAGTGGCCTTCTATGATGTGCTGACTACATCAGTGGATGAGGGAATGGGTATGGATGTCATCTATCTGGATTTGTGTAAGATCTTTGACATGATCCCCCACAATGTCTTTCTCTCTAAATTGGAGAGAAATGGATTCGGTAGGTGGACTGCTAGCTGGATGAGGGATTAATTGTTTGGTCACATCCAGAGGGCATGGGATTAATGGCTCAGTGTTCCAATAGATATCAGTGACAAGTGGTGTCCTTCAAGAGTACATGTTGGGAACTGTATTTAATGTCTTTGTCAGTGATATAGACAGTGGGATCAGTGCACCCTCAGCAAGTTTGCCACTGACACCAGGCTGAGTGGTGTAACTGACATGCAAAGGATGGGATATCATCCAGAGGGATCTGGAGAAGCTCAAGAAGTGGGCCCATGGGAATCTCATAATGGTCAACAAGCCCAAGTGCAAGGTACTGCACTTGAGTTGGAGCAACCCTCAGTATCAATAGGCTGGAGAGGAAGAGATTGCAGCAGCCCTGCCAAGAAGGAGTTGAGGGTGCTGGTGAATGAAAAACTGGACATGACCTGGCAATGTGCGCCTGCGGCTCAGAAAGCCAACCATGTCCTGGGCTGCAAAGAGGTGTGTGCAGCAGGGTGAGGGAGGAGATTCTGCCCCTCTACTCTGTGCTGGTGAGGTCCCACCTGGAGTGCTGCATCCAGCTCTGGGGTCCCAGCACAAGGAAGATGTGGACGTGTTGGAGCAGGTCTGCAGGAGTGCTACACACAATTAGAGGGCTGCCCAGTATTTACAAAGTACAATGATTCACTTACATTTGCATAGCAGCAAACCTTCTAGGTCACCTTTTTGGACAGCCCTTGGCTCCTGTGTTGGCATCTGTCTCACCAAGTCCAGAATAAGCTGGATGCAGCCATTACAACTCTGTGATAACACTGTGATAACACTGGTGGTTATGGCTTAAGCATGGGTGCAGAGAGGGGTGAGAGAATGTGCTGCTACTGTCCAAGGTCTGTCTACAGCATTTGAGGTTGACTTTGACTGGGTTTTTTTTGAAAAAGAGGTGGCATTCCTTTTGGAAATTTAACAGAACCTGGAAGCAGACCCTGGAAGGAAACCAGTGGGATTTGCAATGTTGATTTTTACAGCTGGAAGGAGCAAAATAGTGAAGGAACTTAATTGCAGCTTATCTACTTAGGTACAATTTCTCCAACAAGCTACAGACTCCAGTTATAACAGGATGTTACAGGCTTGGTTGTCATTCAAAACAGGAAATGCAAAAAACCCAAAAACTATAAAGTATCATAAAGTCACTATAGTGCAGCCCAAAAGATCTGAGATAATCTACCGCTGCCTTATTACATGGGACTTAGGCCCTTCCCATTTTAAAAAAGATGCTCAGCAATTTGAGCGACTGTTCAGTCAAAGTGACCTTCTAGTGCCTACAAAAATTATTTTCCCAGGGAAATAACTATATTTTTTCCTGTCTTTTAGCACTATCTTGTTGTTGGAGTTCCTCCTGTGGCATACCTGCCAATTTGGGTTGGAACTGTGATCATGGAGTGGCCAAGGGAACTGGGGTTGTTTAGTCTGAAAAAACCTGAAGGGAGGTTGTAAACAGGTGAGGTTGGTCCCTTCTCCCAGGTAACAAATGACAAACAGCCTCAAGTTGTACCTGGGGAGGTTTAGATTAGATATTAGGAAAAAAGTATTTACTGAAAGGGTAGTTAGACTGGAGTCACCAGCCCTGCAAGAATTCCAAAACTTATGCAGACATGATGCTTAGAGAAATGATGTAGTGGTGGACCTGGCAGTTCACTGTTGGATTTGATGATCTTACAGGTCTTTTCCAAGCTTAGTGCTCCTGTGGTTCTATGATTCCATGCCAGGAGAGGCAAAAGCCGCGAGCTTTGCCTGGAGGAGAGCTCAGCCGGGGCCGGCAAACGAGAAGCCAGGCAGGGGGCAGCATCTGATCACCCAGGGCCCCTCTCCGCCCCGCTCCGGGATCGCTGTGGCTGCAGCCGCTCGGGAAGTTTGGCCAGAACAGGGAAAGCAGTTTTGAATCTCTTTGATATGTTGCTGAGAATTCTGCAATAGCCGTGGATCAAAGTAGCGGCAGCCTCGTTGGTGAAGTTATTTATACAGATATCAAAGTGTTCTGCGGCAGGAAACCTACTGCTACATCACTGGTGTAGCATTCGTGGCTACAGAACTGGGTGCTAAGGAAAGTAGTGGGGACAGCAAATGGAACATCTGACTGTGGACTTCTGTAACATCTTGTTTTATCTGGAGCGCTGATTTCAGCTGAAACAGATCAAAAAGTGACAACTAGTCCAGTTCACTGCTAATCCAAGAGTTACTACTTCTTATATATGTATATATAAGCCCTTTTTTTCTTGGTGAGAGGTTTGTTTATGTAGAGACACAAAAATCTGCAAGCTGTGGTGACAATTTGAATTGCAGAACACCTATGCAGTTATTTTCTTCCACAGCTAACACTGGAAGCCACAGATGAATTGTAAAATTAATAGAATCAGTTCCTGAGTTTCCTATAAAGGATACAATACAAAAGGGAACAGTGATAGCTCCTTTTTAGACCATGAGAATGTAAAAATGAGCACATAACAGTCAGTATCACCAGCCCTAGGAACCTTTGAGGAGTTAAGCCTATGCAAACCAATTAATGCCTGTCATATGTAGTTTGTTCTTTCTTTGATCTTATTCCTATGAAAACTGTGAGCAGTGAAATGTTTGTGAGATGTTTGGTCCTTGAGAATGTCAGGCTTTGATTGCCTCTATTCACTAGACATGGCACTCTCTATCACTGGGCACGTTCAGCTCTAAAGCCCCAGCTGTTTTTACTGGAGAGTTACAAGTGCTAGATATGTGTTCTGCAACGTTTTTACCAGGATGAAGTTGAATGCTAGCTCTGCAAAAATGCAGATATATGCATCTTACTGGCAGAGGGACCATGGCACATCCAAGCACTGGTTGGAGACCCAATCTTGAGCCCAGTCAGGTGAGTTCTCCACCAACCCTCACCAGCCCATGGGGCTTTGGATGCACCTTTATTGTCTGACTGCCAGGCATCAAGAAACTTGGCAGATTGCTGCCTGCAGCATTAAAGCAATTGCCTCCTGCAGAATGGTTTGCACTGTGCCAAAATGAATAGAGGTGTAGTCTCCTTTTTTTTTTGTGTGTGGTGTAGTGTGGTTCTGGGTTGCACCATAGAGACTTTCAGAAGGAGATACAGAGGATTCCTGGGAAGCCAGGATAAGGTTGCTAGGCTGATGTTGATGAGCTTGCAGCAAGACAGCGCCAGTGCCCTCCAGCAGTTCTTAACATGATGGCCTTGTGCCCACTAGTCCTCCTCCCTGCATTAGCACACTGAGATTCATAACGCCCTATACTGCCCAGCTGATTCCTCAGCCAGGGTTGAACAACAGATACCATCTCTTCCACAGCCCACTGGAGTGCAGGGGAGGTTTGTCATTCCTTATAATTGGAACAAGATTTGTCCTTGAGGGCTATATTCAGAAATTAATCCAGACAGACTGGATGTTTCTAGTCCAGAAGTAATTTTACTTTTCCTAGATATTTCCCTTGAGCTCTTATGCTGCCTGCTGAGATATTCTCAGTCCAGGTCAGCAGGTACAGGGCTTCCCTCACAGTCAAGTCAGATTAGGGGAATTAGCCAGAGCGGTGCAGAGTTCCCTGAGAAGACACAGAGGATACATCTTTTTGGCAAAGTAGATGATAGTAAAAAGTGCTGTCAGGGCTACCACCTTCTTCTCACAGCTGCAGAACTGTTTCTGCCTCATATCTGTGACTTCTTAATATAAACTACAGTCATGATCTCACAAGAGGGAGCCACAATGTTCCCTCACCTTTGTCAAGCATCCTTATCCAAAGCCAGTGCACTTTCTCTAAGTCTTCTCAGTCCCTTTCTCTCTGCAGTTCCGCATCTCTCCCATAAGACCCTGAAATGGCATGGAGTTTTTACAGAAGGGCTTGTGTTCCTGTCTCTTCTTCCCTCCCCTGCTTTAGCAGTTATTGCACATATTTTGAGCTCTGGTCTCTTGCTTTCCTAAAGAGTACTCATCACTAGTCAAAGAGCCAAAAAGTGGAATGCCACTTTGAAAGAAAACAGTGAATCTTGCTCCATTCCTTGAGAAAGAAGTGAGATAGGTACCTTTTGTATGAAGAATTCCTGGCTTTGGTTCCCACAGGAATGCAAGCACCCACTTGCAGTCCTGACTTAATCCCCTCCAATCTTCAGAGCTCCGACTTCCTTCCTCCACCTTGTTTTGCATTAAAAAAAAAGTTAGATGTCCATACACTTCATGGGATGGGGTCATATATGTTGAAAGAAATAGTCAGAAATCCCCCACTCAGAGATGCCTGACCCCATCTCATGGGGTGTATGGACATCCGTCCATTCTGTAACAGGGAACTCTGTACTCTATTTAACAAGTTCAGTGTTGCCTTAATGCCTTACTGGTTTCCCAGGGATATGGGTGTTTGTGTTTAATTCTTCTCCACAGGTTGTCCATTTAAAACTGTTTGTTGGTTTTAGATCGAGTCTACAGCTGTTCTAAACATCTTATGGTGTTAAGCCAAGTGAAGCCAAATGATTTGTACCAGGAAGGCAATGACTCACTTTCTCTAGCCAACCTGATGGCCCAACACCTTTGTCCAGCTTTTTAGTGTGCTCCAGTTAGTCTATCCTTGTGTTCAAATAGACAGAAAAATGCATTGCATTAAAAAGAAATATCTCTTTCTGTCCTTTTCCTTGCATAAATTTGGAAATATGCATGCTAGAACTGAGAGCAGGTGGAGTGGGGCCCTAAGTATTGTTATGACTTACTCAGGGCTGAAGTTTTTTGTACGTTAGATGCTTTCCTATTCCAGTAATGGATGCATATTGAAACTCAAATTGAATTTTTTTTCCAATGAGTTAACAAGCCACAGTATTTAAAAGTGCTGTAAGGATTTGTGAGATCAAGTACTTGTATCATTCTCTACAAAGTTAATTAGATTCAAGCAGCTTACTCTTCATGATTAGGATCTTAAACTTCAACTGCATGTGTTTCATTTCTTCATATATGGGCCAGACTGGCAAAATTCATGAATACACAGAATCATCCTACAAAACTGCTAGGAGGTTTGTTTTCACATTCAATTTTAATTAGGACCAGACCATTGTGAATCATTTGAAAGATTCTTGGGACCCATTTTAATGACATCTTTTCATCTGTTTTTGTTTTATGCATACTTTAGCTGGAATGCTCACAGAAAAAATAATTAACAATATAGAAATATACTCCTCAGAAATAAAACTTGTATTTGCTTCTTATTCAAACAAACAAACAAACAAACAAACAAATACATGACTGTTATTCAGGCATGACAATCTTCCAGCTAATAGGTAAGTAACTGAGCAACTGAAGTGAAATGTTTGATATCTCTCTCTTTACAAGTTCTCACTCAGATGTGACACAGGAGTTTAGACAAAAAAGGCATGGAGGACCCTTCCCCTACTGTGAAAGTGCCTGCTAGAAGACTGGCACTTCCCACCTGCAGTTGCTAAAATGGAAGTAATGAGCCCAAACTAGCTCTGAGGGTATCTCCATTGCTCCATTGCTGCCCCACGCCTGTCTGCCCAGAGAAATGTCATCAGCCAGTGCCCAACGTGGTCTATCCATGTTTCTGAAGTGGTCACACACATAATACACAGTGATGCTGTGCAGACAAAACAAAGCATCTATGTCAGTGTGAGTTGAAACTATTTAGAAGGGACAGACTGCCTTCACCATTTTCTCTGGGATGGTTGTTGACCTGTGCAGTGGAATAAGCTGTCAGATCATCTTTTGCTTCGATCCTTATGTGAATGTTTTATTGCCAGCCTAAGGCATTAATGTATGGCTTTTCTTGATCTTCTTTAAGAGAATTTACACTTTCCTAAGCATGTATCAGAAGATGTTCCAGAGAAAACACATTCCTGTGTCCTTCTACCTTGAGCTCCTGATCTTTATTGATCAGTGCAAGATTGTCCAGAATAATTCCTTGCTACCATGATTGTTGTATCTTTTCCCAGTTCATTTACAAGCTGGACTATTATCATGGTAAAAGTTAACCTCTTCATTGTAAACTGCTTCAACAGCACATCAGTTTTATTTCTCTCAATTAATCTTGTATGCAGGACTATCTGGGTGGCTCTCCTTCCTTGGTTGCTGCTGACACACTGTACTGTTTTGCAAACTAAGTCATGTCATTAATTCTGCCTGGGTTTTGTTTTGGGTTTTTTTTGCCAACTGACTTGCTGGAGTGCAGACAGTGCCAAAGTCTGCAAAAATTTCCATGTGGCTGAGGGATATCTGCAGGGAGGAGGAGGAGACATGAGAGAAGTCGCCTTTCATTAGTGTGAATGTCTTGAGTGCAACATACAGAAAAAAGTGCAGTAAGTGGCGGCTTCTATAATTTCCGTTTTTTCTGTAAGGATGACCCCTTTGTCAAGGAGTCAAAGTGAGTTTCATGCAAATGTATAGAAACACTTAACTCTTGGAGTGCTAGAAATATTCTATTAGATGCACTAAAAACTTTCTCTTCTGAAGCTTGATATTCCATTAGGAGACCCCTGTATTACATACATGTATACCACACGTCCAATACATCAGCCCTTATCTCCAGGCCTTTGAAGGGAGCTTGTGATGAGTGCACCTACTCTATGGTGCAAGTTGATCATCTGTGCAGGGTGGATTCTTTAAACTTGTCAGTTGTATAAGAGCCTTAGTGGGATAGGTGGGAATCCTCATCTTAATCCCACTGAAGTCAGAGGAGGAACTCCTGTTAACTCCAACAGGCCTTGGATCAGTGCCTGTGGGAAGCTATTTTATAAATCCCAGCTTGCCTTGAGCAGTCTTCAGTTCTTATAATTTATAAGGACATATTTTGATACAAAGCTATTCTTTACTTCATTTCTTCTAGGATTGCTTGGAGTAATTAAATCACCCTGTTGAGCTAAAATCTGGGGTCTTGGGGGTGAGGAGAAAAAAGTGGTGGTAGGGCCAGTATTTTCTTTAATGCAGTCCTGTTTATTTGTGAAGAATGTAAATAGCTTTTTTTTCCCCAGAGCACAGCTGGGATCACAAAGGTTACAACTCTCTTGCTTCTAGCACTGAAACTTCACCAAATCATCTCTCCATCTTTCAACAAATGCACTCTCATGCCTGTCCACAATGCAGTAATTGTATGACCATGCAGCACTCTCTTGTGCAGTCTGCTTGCTTTTTTTTTTCCATTATAAATTAGATCCTCACTCACTGTTCCTCTGAGGAGAGACTATTTCCCTACTCACCCCTGTTTGGACCCCATTTATGCTGGATATTTATATTTTTATACATTTTATATTTTTTACATTTATATTTAGAGTGCAAGCTTCTGGGGGTAATGACCATTTTTTGTTCCATGTTTATACATCATTGGTCTCTTGGTTCACCTTGAGGATAACAACAATAATAATAAAAATGAAAATGTGGTGTTCTCAGTTTCTTGCTACTCTGCCCAGTACTCCCTCCACACAGTACTGCTCTGGTAACCCTGTCTAAGGTGGGTGCAAAAGAGCTTATAGGATGGCTCTTATATTCCAAAGGAGTAGTTAACAGAGAGGTGCTGAAGGGATAAGGAAAGCGGACAAGAGAAAGGGAATGACTTAAAATAGTGTATCTGGCCACTTCTTTCCAAACTGAAACTCACAAAAGGCTGACTCACCTGATTTAGGTCTGAGGAGAGAAATTCAGGATTCCCAAGAGGCCAGAGGAAAAGGCCACAAGCAGCATCTGCAGAGGGTTCCCAGTGCATGTGGGCAGTGTTTTCAACAGATGAGTGGTGTCTGAGAAGGATTGAGTTATTAATGTGAGTATATGAAAACAAAATAGCTTGTCAAGCCTCCTGCTGACAGGATTTCCTATCTTAAAGCTTTGTATGTGAGGAAAAAGATTTTCTGGAGACAAATTCTGTTCCTTGAAGAGTCAGTTGGTAAAAAAGAAAGAATTCATTGTGTTTCCATCCAATTTGGTCTCATTGCTGTTGCTTATCCTGCTTTAGCATGGGATTGATTTGTGAATGTGCAGTGTTTACAGAGGGGAACGTGAGCTGGGCACATCCAGAGAGTTACAGTTTGTCAGTGCAGTTTCTCTAGAAGGAAGATTATCTGCAAGCATTTGTAATGTAGTTTGGGTGCCTACCCAATTCTGGGGGCCTGCTGTGTTCATTAGAATGGTACATTGCATTCCTTGCTGCTGGGAGATCATTTTATCACAGCATTTGAAGTATAAACTGAAGTCAAAGTAAACCCCAGCTTTTTTATTGCTGTTCGGAAGGTCATAGTGTACCCTGCTGCAAGAGTGCTGGGGCACAGCAGAGGGCATCCTTCAACAGAGGGACCAGTCCAGCCCTCTAGCACGGCTGTGCAGGCAGCAGCATTTCACTTCAGCTGGGCAATTGCACCGATGCTTTTCATACAATCACTGTGCTCCCAGGGCTCCTGCTGCCCTCGTCTCTTCTCACAGAGGGACTGTGTGGCATGGGGCAGTGCCATGCTGAGACACCAGCCCTGAATGAGCTGCCTTGTCTACCAGGAGCATTTATATCATGCTGATGGAGCACTTGACCTTTCTGAGAAACCACATGCAGTTGTTCAAGATGTTCTGTGTTGACATCCCTGTTTCCTTTGTACCCTTGCACTACATTGGATATCTTCTGCTGAGCCATAGAAACAAATGCATGTACTAGCTTTAGCCAAGCTATCCTCTATGGCCCTGGGTACTGCGAAAGACATAAAAGTACAGAAAGTATAATGTCCTGCAGATATAAATGAAAAATCATTCATCTTCTCTATTTCAGACACATTTGGTCTCCTGATATTTTGTCCCATATTCTTCTAATATATTTGAAACTCTGAATGGTGTAGGAAAAAATAAGGTTATGCAGAAAATACAGGGCACTGGGGAACAGCTGTGTTGTGCCTATCTATCATTAAATAAAGAATAGAGCTCTAAAAGTGTTTACAGATTATAAAACAAAAGCAGATTGAATATGTTTTAAATTCTAGGAACTAACCTAAAATTTGCTATAAAACAAATATATAGCTTACAGCTGGAAATCTGTCAAAACACCCAAATGATTGCTTTGCATTGTCTGGAAAGAGTTTCTGTGCCCAAAGACTTTAGAACAGCAACAGATGTACTATTGCATAAGAGAGACATCCCTGTTTTGAATTTCAGTTTATAGGACAGAGGCATACAAGAGAAGTAAAGTTCTTTACATCTTGCCCAGGTGCCTCTGCTTCCTCCTTAACATCTTGCTCCATGTAGTTCTCCTATGTTAAAGCGATTAGCAGAGATATAGAATGATGAGAACATACATCATTTTAAGAAGAGAAAAAGCCATCTGGCTCAGTGTTTGTGGCTGGCTCTTAATTCAACCATGTTGAGTTTTTTTCCATGCCCCTCAAGCCCCTCCCTTTCCAGAAACAATCTATGTGATCCCACATCTCTTCTTCAGTAATGTGTTCCAGATGGTCAGCTTTGTGCAGAATGGATTTGCCTTAGCTTCCCAGGTTTTTCCTAGGNTTTTTGTTTTGTTTTGTTTTGTTTTTTTGTTTGTTTGGTTGTTTTTTTGGGGTTTTTTTCAGATTGCTTCCCCTTTATTTGAAACCTCTTTACCCAATAGTCTAGCTCTCCCTGGATCATTTTTCCTAGTTTTTATAGTGCAATCAAAAGATATTTTTCTCATATGTGTATTTTTATCACACTTGCCACACAAAGATATTGAAGCTTTTCTTCTCTTTAAATGAAAGTGTGGAAGAGAGGTTGTGGGAGGCTGTGTAAGAAGGCAGCTTTGTAGAGGGCGTTCAATTAATCAGCATGAATTTGGCATTTTTATTGAATATTTTATTCAGTGGATTAAATAACATTCCTAATATCAGCAGTATGGCCTTTTGCACTTTAGGATGGCATCTACACTTCAAAGAGCTCAGCTCTGCTGTTCTTATCTATCTCCCTCTTTCCTGGCTGCCCACATGGCACCAGTTTGCCCCTAGCCCCTTTCTTGGATGAACTGGTTCTCTGTGAAACACGGTGTGCATGTGGTTCTGGAGGCCTCTCCTCCCTCCTGAGACTCTCCTAGAGGATGAATTTGTCTCTCTCCACTTTCACAGCGTGCTGGCAGTGTCCTGGAAGTGTCCTGTCAGTGTGCTAGCCCTGTTTAGTCTATCCACATTGGTGGGACTGAGGAGGTTCTATTTACAAGAAATTTTAGAAACTGGAAATAATTATGAAAACATCCTGAGGCCTCAGGGGAGTTCAATAATTCTGAAGATGGAAAAAGATGGTCTTTTTTAACTGGAGTGTTATACCCTCAGTCCTCCCTGCAGGAAAATAGCCAGTTTTCCTGGACAAGAAGTAAGATGAGTCTCATTAGGTTAGGAAGGTTTTCCACATTTTCCATCTGTTGGTGCAAATTTTTGAGGCAATGAATGTGTGACATTTCACAAAGTCAAGAGACTCTCTCAATCTATAGCTGGGGGCTATTCCTGCTCAATGAAAGCTCAGCCTTTAATGTACAGATTTCTGGGAGAAAATGGTCTGTGGTGCCAAGACAGAACAGCTGGAGACACCCAGGCACAGTCTGTCTGTCACCAGCCTTGCCAAGGCTTGGTCTGTGTGGGAAGCCTGCTGGTCACCTACCCAAAGGCCTTCAGCCCAAATTCTTCTCTGAACTCCTGTTTCTCCCTGTTTGCAGCCACAGGAGTGCATTTATTAAATTTAGAGGCATAGTAAAATGCAAAATAGGAGAATTTCTTCTATAAATACACCTTGAAACAAAGAGGCGCTTTTTTTTTTAACATGGAAAAAATATTAACCAAAACAGTGGATATCTCACAGCTCTTATTGTTTAGAAACAGATTTTATTTTTCCAGTCTGCTCTTAATTTTTCCATTCTCTCTCAATTTGGAGGACAATGCAAATACAGAACAGCTACATTTCTGCTTTCTATCCTACACCTTGCAGATCACATTGACAACAATTTAAGCAAAAGGATTGCTCAGAGTCACAAGGATCCTTTGATTTACAGAAACCCCTAGACTGGAGATACATCATGCTCTCATGCAGGAGCCCCAAAAAGAATGTTGTGTGGATTATGTTGCATATTTTTATCAATATCTTTTTTGTCTCTCTGAATTCATACCAGTTAAGAAGGAGAAAAGCTTTCTGTGTTATATCCTGCATATCAAATTTGATACATAAGCTCAGTTCCATGTGTTTAAGGGCAATGACAAGAAAATCAGTCAAATCAACCTACTTTTTTATATTCGCAGTTGAGAAAGTCTTCTGAAAACTAGTTGTTTGTATTTTTGTTCAGTACAGGCAAAAATAATAAGGCCAAAAGACCTGCCAGTATGAAGACTATTCATAATAATTTCATATTGCAGAGGGTTTTGTGGGGAACTTTATCGAGATAAATGCATTGTACATACACACCTCTTGAAGGCTTATCTCTGCTTTTTTTTCTATAATAGTAATTGAACAAGAAAACACTGCAAGTATGTTTGATCTGAAATAGGACTGAACCCCATTTGCAATGGTTTCATTTCATTTACCATAGCTTTTGAGCATCTGAGCTTACCTAAATACCCAGAAAGTGTTAATGTAGACCTCACTTGATTAAAAAAAAAAATCCAACCTGTTGTTATAATTAGTTTTTTCACCATAATGTTTCTGATGAAGATGTCTCCAGTCTCTAACAGAGACCCTGTAATTGTACCCTGTGCTTCTCTCTCTCTCTCTCTCTCCTTATCTCTGAGAGTGCAATTGAATTGTGGAAACACAAAACTCAGGGACACCTGGATTTGCACTTAATGCATTGTAGGATCAGGGCTGCAGTTTTGTACATTGTGCTCTCTAAGGACCACTGTCATCGAGTGGTTGCCTTGCACAGCCTAAGCCATAGCTGGGTCCTGCTTGTGGTTATATACCCTGACCCACTATATGATCACCTCCACATTCAGACAGAACATGCCTTTTGCAAAATTTGCTGCCTCTGCAATGAAGCAGAATGGAGTCTGCAGCCTGTAAGATGCCCAGAGCTGAGCTGTGGCCTGTTTAGTTTTTACTTTGCAATCAGGACCATGCCTTTGCTCTGAGATGTTTGTCTTATGACATATACAAGTGATTTAACAATATAAATACTGCGGTTTTAAAGGCTACTTTTAATATTTGTTCTTTAATCTAGGCTTACACAAAAGTTTTGGGGATAGCTCTTATCTGTTGGGAGCATGCCCTTCTCTGTTTAGGAGCACGTGGAGATTGTGGCAGGTACATCAGGCATCTGCTGTGCTCCAGGGAGGCTCTAGATCTGTACTTGTCTTGTGCTAGCTTAAGGATCTGTAAAGTTCCTTAGAGAAGGTGTTAGGAAATTGCTGTGGGTGGGCTGGCTCTCACTGGGTCACTGCAGGAAGGAACACAGCCTAGCTCTAAGGTCTGGGGACAGTGACAGCAGTGGCAGGTGGTGACAGCATGGTCTCACAATAAACAGGGAAAGTGTCTTTGCAGCAGATGTGCGAAGCAGCAGAAAGCCAAGGAGGGGGCACCATGCTGCAGCCCCTGTGTGCTCACAACACAGGTCTCTGGGGGGAGCCACTACAGCAGCCTGGTGGAGGCTCCAGGCTGGCAGATTTACCAGATCCATGTGACATTACATCTTTTGGCAGGGAAAACTTCGTGGAAAAAGCAAAAGTTACACTTAATCTTGTTTTGATTATTTGTTTCTAACCTCACTACAAATGGAAAACATTTCTGTGGTGGGTGTCTGCTTGTTATTTTCCTATTGTTTTATCATCCTTCCTGCTCTCAGTAGGGACTATATAATCCTCAAATGGTGCTCCAAAAGCTGACACTTAGGCCAGGTTATAGAGCTGCAGCACTGGAGATGGATCTTTTCCTTCTCTTTTATTTTCCTTCACTTTATTCCGCTTCTCCTCCACTCTCTCTTTCTCCTTTTATTTTTTTGTCTTTCTGAGTACCAAGTACAACCATCAATCCCTTCAGCAAACAACCCTGTCTCTTCCTCCCAGTTCTGTTTGAAGGTGAGAGAGATGGTTTGGTTGTGATAAACATGAACATTTCCATAGTCAGGACAAGTAAGGTGTAAGCACGTTGTACACACAGAGACAATCAGTATAAAGTACGACATTTGGTGAGTATTTTTCCAAACAAAGGAACCAAAAAAAATAGTTTTAGGAAGAGCAATAATTTTTAGTAAACTTGCAGCTCCTGAATCAAGCTGAACCAAAGACTGTGCTTGAAACGGCCTTTCTAAAGCCTGTATGGCCTTTTGAACTTTAGAGACTGAGCAGAAATCTCGGATAACTATGGGCTCTGCACAAGAAGAAAGTTGCTCTCAAAGAACTGAAATAAATATTCACAGACTCATAGAATGATTTGCATTGGAAAGGACCTTAAAGATCATCTCATTTCAAACCCCCTGCTGTGGGGAGGGACACCTTTCACCTGAACAGGTTGCTCAGAGCTCCATCCAGTCTGGCCTTGAACACCTCCTTCACTGCTTGAAAATCAAAATCTGACATAGGAGAATATCAGTAATGAGGAGATGGAGAGAAAGAGAACAGGAACAAGTAACTCCTCTGCAACATCAGTGACCTTTGTGAATTTGGATGTCCCATGTCTCTGGACAGGTACATTGAGATTTCTACTAGATAATGAGTGCAGTTTTTTTAAAGGTAAAGATGTTATTTCACACCGAATCACAGAAACAGCTAGGTTGGAAAAGTCTTTGAGATCATCAAGTACAATCCATGACCTAACACCACCATGTCAACTAGACCATGGCACTAAGCGTCACATCCAGTCTTTTCTTAAACACCCCCAGCGATGGTGACTCCACCACCTCCCTGGGCAGCTCATTCCAATGTCCAATCACTCTTTCTGTGAAGAAATTCTTCCTTATGTAGAATTTTTCACTGGGTAGTAATTAAAACCAGTCAACATATATATAAAACATAAAATAAATATATATGAAATTATCCTGAGAAGTGAGTTTATTTCAGAATAACTTTAAGTTCATAGGGTTTATGTTCCAGGTAGGTAAGAGATGCATTACAGTGCCTAAGTGAAGTAAAGAAAGATTATGCAATACTTAGCCATATCTAGATCTAAACTTAGGCCTTTCCTTCCTCACAGTTTAATGTCTTAATTAAAAAAAAAAAGTTTGTTACTGTATGTGAAAATATAAAAACATTCACAACAAACTTTTGTTTTTTGCTTTTAGAATTAAAGCATCGTTCCTCTAGTTAAATAGTTGAAAAATTAAATCATAACATAAACACAAAAAATATTGTAATGCCACTCCTATTCCAGCTGCCTCCATCTGTTCTTTGCCTGAAATACAAAGTAAGAATCCAACAATGTAAGGAAATAGCACTTTTGCCTGATCCTTGCTTCCTTTCAAATCATCTTACAGTACATGTAACCGCTGTTGAGAGCAGTAGCACAAAGCCCTGACATCACACGTGTCCCAGCTTTCCTGTCTGCTGGACCTCACCCTCAGCTCTGTTTCAAGACACAGATCACGAGAGAAGGTGATCTCATGATTAGAGGTTATTCATGGTGCTTTTCCAGATGCACTGCTCTATCCTGCCCCAAAGTCCCAAAGGATGTGTGGTCTCAGCCATCCCCTAGGCCGGCAAAACTGTTCTGTTTTGAGACTGTATCTGCCAACTCTGTTAAAAAGAGCTTGGGGGTGTATCAAAACCTTAACTAGTCAATCATAATCTCTTCAGCCAGATCATAAATTCCTAATTACCTCTACTTAAAGCCCAGTGGCAGAGCAGGATCCTTGCATCCTCATCCCATTCCTCTGGGCAGAGTCTCTCACCACATCCCATCTTGCATGGAGTGGTAGCTCTACCCTCACTGAGCTACACAGTGCATTTAATGTGATGTTCTGTGGTGAAGTCCAGACCACAGGGGAGTTTGGATGGAAACCAGCTGAATTTCAGCTCCTGCAACTAATGGAATATTGTAATGATATTTCAAAATAGAAGATATTTATGGTCAAAATGTGCTTTTGTTGCTTGTCCAATGGCATGAACATTTTCCATGGTGGCCACCTATTTCTTTGTGATGAAATTTGTTTACACAAAACCCTAATATTCTCAGTAATTTTCTGAAAATGAGAGACCAGTTCCAAACCATGCTGTATTTGTTTACTATGGACTGCATTAGTAATTTTTGTTAAATTTAAGGATGGGATATTTAGACTTCAAATTTTGAATTTAATTCCCTGCTCGAGTGAAGGCTGCCATATTTCCACCAGGTTTTTCCAGCCACATCCACTCAGGACAAATACTGTGATGGAGTAGACCATGGACTGCTGATAAGACAGTCAGCCTTTACTCTTCTATGGAGATATCAGCCAATCAACCCCTGTGTGTACCCATGGGCCAAATTCTTATATCCTCACTATATAAAAGCATTTTAGATTATAAATTTGAGTCTGGACCCTTCTGTATTTTCTAAGCATCACACAAAACTGAAGCATGTTTTTGAAAAGTGATCTTAACATCACAGAATAAATGTCTGAACGATACTAAAAAACTTTTCTATTTTTGGAACCCCCTTTCCCATTATGCCTCTGGACCTTTTGTTTTGCTAGTCTGATTGCAGGGACTTTAATAGAATCACAATTTTATTAAGCAATTCCTTTCTTTAAAAAGCAAACTTCTCTTTTTTTAACATGTGCTGAGCACTAATCTTGGTAAAATCTTGTGCTCATAAAACTAAGCACTGCAGTAGGAATTTGCAAGACTGAGTTATTTCTTCCTGCTGAACTTTCAAATTACAAGAAAAATATATTGCCCTTTTCTAAAAATATATTATCCAGTTAAATTAAAAAATAAATCTGTCAGCAGGTATCCTGATAGATGCAGACTTTACTGTTACTAGTTAATGAAAAATTAGTTTGTCTTTCTAAGTCTTGCAGTAACTTATAAATGGCCTGTTTATTTCACCTCTGAGGTTCATTGTTCTGTTGTTAGATAAGAAATTATAACTTCCTTTTATTTTCCCTTGTAGTGTATTGATTTTTAATATGTTACTGAGGGTACCTAACATACACTTTCAGAAAAAAAATTGGTTGAATCAGTACACCTTCCCTTCCCTTCCCTTCCCTTCCCTTCCTTTCCCTTCCCTTCCCTTCCCTTCCCACTTCACCAGCAAGCTGTAGCTCTTTCCTCAACATAAAAGGAAGGCGTGGAAGGAAGGAGCGGACCCTTGGCGTGGGTTGAAGAGGTTTTATTCTTGGAACTCCACATGCCAGAGTGAGAGACTGGGGCACAAACAGCCCATTAAATATCAGGGGCATCTCCCAGGTAAGGGGGATGCTTACAACCAATCTCAGGGGAGAGGAGGAGTGACCAAGAACAGGGGACAATTGGCAGAGCCATCTAGGGAAAGAAAGGGGAGTGGGGAACATGATACCTTGCTGAGTCACCTTGAGGCCTTACTAGAACTCTTGAGGCCCAGGGTGTGCTTGTGTGATTGACAGGATCTATCTCAGGGAAAGACCACAGGAACTGGGGATGGGGGATTACAGGGTTGAACCATTACAAGACAAATAATAAAAAAAATACAACTTTGAAAACCCGAATTTTGCTCTGCTACACCTTCCCGTCCCTTCCCCTCAACACCACAGGACTGTCAACATTGCATGGCTTTATTCCACTTGGGAATTAGCAGCAGAGAAATCTGCTGTCCATTTAAAGTGATTTGTCTTCTTTTTACAGTAGCTACTTTGTGTTTTTCTTATGAAAACAAGTTAAGAGACACATTTTGTGTGAGGTGGACACCTCACATCTGGGAGAGCTGGAGAGTTGGAGCTGTTCAGAGAAGAGAAGGGAGAGTTTACAGTGCCTTCCAGTACCTAAAGGGGACTGTGAAGAGGAGGGAGATTAACTTTTTATATGGGCCAATAGTGACAGGAAAAGAGGCAATGGTTTTAACCCATGAGTAAGTGCAGGTTTAGATCAGATATGAGGAACGAATTCTTAACTCAGCAGGTGGTGACACACTAGAACAGGTGGGCCAGAGAATTTGTGGATGTCCCATCCTTGGATATATTCAAGGCCAGACTGGATGGANGCCTTCCAGTACCTAAAGGGGACTGTGAAGAGGAGGGAGATTAACTTTTTATATGGGCCAATAGTGACAGGAAAAGAGGCAATGGTTTTAAACCATGAGTAAGTGCAGGTTTAGATCAGATATGAGGAACGAATTCTTAACTCAGCAGGTGGTGACACACTAGAACAGGTGGGCCAGAGAATTTGTGGATGTCCCATCCTTGGATATATTCAAGGCCAGACTGGATGGAATTCTGAACAATCTGGTCTAGTGGAAGATGTCCCTGTAAGTGACAGGGAAGTTGGAATTGGATGTTCTTTAAGGGCCCTTCCAACCCAAACCATTCTATAATTCCATGATTCTATGATTCTATGATAAAATGGTGCTAAATCTCATTTCCATATGGTTTTCATCTGGAAAGACATTTGCTTTTTTTCTTTATATAAAGTTAATTAACCAAAATAGCTATGAATTTGCTTTACCTAATTGCTCTTGTAAAGGTTTTTCCAGAATTCATAAATTGCAATATTTCACAATGGCACAGGAGGTAGCTTGAAAAATTAGTTGGCAGTAAAACTGGGGAAATATAAACACAAAGGGAAAGGCTTTGCAACGGGGACAAAACATCTCCTTGGATCCACTGAAACTCCAAAAATGCAAAGAACCATAAGGCAGACTCCTGAGATCCAACCCACCCTTATTCCAGCTTACTTAATGATTTTCCTTTTGCCTAGATATGAAAAGTAATAAATACTCTCAATCACATTTTAAGATCTCCCTTTCAATCCTTCATACCTTTGATTAAGAAAACTGAGTATGCCTAACCGAGAAAGTACCTTTTTGTTTAAAAAACTAAGGGAATATTTTTTTGTCTTTGCAATTGTTTTCAGGAGATATTTTTGGCCAAGATTTCATTAAAAGTGATTTTCTTCTGGAGCTTATGGTAGCAAAAGTAGATACCCTTGTTGTGATACAGTTGTTGTTTCAATCTGTCAGTATGGCTCAAAACAATTTCTTACGGAATTAGGTATTACAAGGAAGAGTATGAGAAATATCTGTAGATAAAGTTTTTGTCCAGACCAAATGGGAGAGAAATTCTGGTTTTTGAAGGTGAAAACTGACACTGAAAGCCCTTATCCTTTCTCAGTTTTTGCTTCATTCTCTTGAAGAACCATTGTCAAGATCAATATTCGTGGTTTCCCCCATGGCTGCAGAGGAAAACAATACGTTTTTTCATCATCTGATAAAGCTTATTAAAATGTTGTCTACAGCACTTTTGTTAGGTTGTTTGCTCTGAGTGGCATGTTACTATTTAAAATTATTCCCAAGGGAAATAAGGGCCACATTATTCAGCTGTTGCATGTATTCAAGGCCAGACTGAGTTAAGAGACATTCCAAATGAAAGGAGATATATTAACAGGAAAACAATGTAAGAGTGCTCTGATTCTCACTAATCTAAGGCTCCTTTCCATTGTTCTTCTTGGGAATAATATTTGATTAAAGACTGAAAGACTTGATCCAGTGAACTTCTATTTAATTAATGTTCTCACAGAAAGTGAAATCTGCTCAAATCTGTGCTTCTGACTGTACCAAATCATGGATGGAACCAGTTAATGGAAGGAATAGCCTGGTACTATGTGGTTGCTCTGAGTGGAATCTACAAAGCTCAGATGTGCTTGCCCCAGACAGTCACAAAGTCACCAGGTACAACAGGAAATGCTGTGGCAGCAAGTTGTACACAACTATCAATGTTGGGAAAATCACAGAAGAATTTTTGAGATATCAGTCACAAAAGCACTTCATAACAGTGCAGTAGCCAGGCCCCATTAGTTCCAAAACAAGAATATGTGGTTTTGGATGCAAAAGAAAGAAGTATGGGAAATAAATGACCTTTCATCCATGATAATTGGGGTCTGTGATTGTCTGTATTATTGTTGATAATTTGTCATCAAAAGAAACCAAAGAAAAGCAAACAAAAAACCTACCAAACAAACAAACAAAAAACCCCAACCAACCAACCAAATCCTAGAAACTACAAAAGAATAAGAAATGTTTCATTCTTGGTCTTTCAGCCATTTTTACTGCTTGAGGCCAAGAGGATAGCTACCTACAGATTCAAGGGACCTTGACAGCTTGGAGAGAAACAGACTCCAAATGGGATGGAAGAGTGTAGCAGGGAGGGTTACTCATGCAATCCCATTTTTGTATGTTGTGGGGTTTTTTCCTTCGATAATTAAGTTGTAACATCTTGAAGTGGTGCTTGTCTAAAGTGGTGTCTTCATTAATGTAAGTCCTTGCAGAAATAAATGATAAGACAGAAAGTTTTCACATCAGGTGGCTCCTGAAAGAATATGCAAGCTTTAGGGGTGGCATTGAGTCTGCAGCCACAACCTTTAAATTTTAGGTCCTCATCACTACAAGGGCTGGAAAATGTAAAGTTGGCCCTGGGGCCCCTTCAAGGATTTGAGGCCCAGAATGGACTGAGCTGACAATCAGCTCCAGCAAGCCAAGCACACGTGAAATTTCACATGTGGGTCTTACTGCTATGATCCTTGAGAGCCTGAGGAGAAGAAAGGGGGCGACTCAACCAGATCTCTGACAGGAGGTTTGTTCATTCCAGTTAGATTTAGTACTGATGTCTACCAATGTTGTGGTTTTCATCTGTAAATGTGTACTAACCCTGGAATACATTTGGTATTGTCAAGTTTTAATGTCAAATTAACTTGCCTGAAGTTGAAGTCAGGCTCTTGTGGTATCTAAGCAACTGTTCCAAAACAGTGGTTAACAGGAGGCCAGGATGTGCAGAGCTGGAGGCAGGGAGCGCCGGCAGCTGCACATCCACTCTCTCCCTGCTCAGAGTAAGGTCATTTGTACACGTGCACCTGAGGGACTGTGTGACCATCTTTGGGCTGGAGTCAGCATCCTGCTCACTGCAAGGCTTTTTTCTCCCAGCTTCCTGTAACAGCCTTTTCATGACAAAGCACATTTGAAAAATGGTGCTTTCACATACAACAAGCCACCGAATCTGGGATCAGAAGCTATAAACCAGAGGCAAGTTTTTCCACCCACACACAATTCCTTTGCCCTTTTGCCTGGAACCTTTCCTGATCCTGTTTTCCCTTCAGTTGAACCAGAAGAGCCAGAAAATACCTATGAACTGTCTCTGACCTTGAAAAGTCCCCTTTTACCCTGTTGACCTGGCAGTAGGCACAGCACGTCAATGTATGTTTCTGCTGTTCTGTTGATCCTGCTGTTCTTTTCAGGGGCAATCAAACCGCCTGTGTTTCAGTTTCCAACTAAGCCTCTGAAGAGTAGAGCTGTTTTAAGGGGGAAACAAAAGCCCTTGGTGATTAGGCAAAAGAGAAGCATGAAACGTGCAGAGGGTAATGCGGGATGCCAAGGGCAAGCTCTGGTGCTCAGCTCCTTTGCAAAGGTGACCAAATCTGTCCATATTACCTGTGTGGGAAACGCAGTGTGCAACATCTCTGTCAGTCACTTGGGTTTCCCCAGGTTGCAAACCCTCCCTCTTTACCTGGCTGGTTCTTGCTCATGTTCTTACCTTGCTGACTCAGCTTGAAAGCCTTCCTGCTCCCTAAAATGGATGCATGGATTTATTGTTTGATTTGATCTACACTACATTAAATTAGAAATGGGGCTTTGATGTGTGGGTAGGGGCAGAGAAAGCACCAGCTAGACCTCAGCTTGCAACTGCAAGGGTTCACATTGATTAGTTCAAGTAGTTTGTCTTCATAAATCATACACAGTTGCAAAATGTCATGATATTGTTGAATGCATACCATGACACCTCATCTGAGTTCATAAGCAATTCAGACCTCACACTAAATGGAGGGAATGGCTTTCATCAATAAAATCATTCGGGATCATTTAGGAAGAGAACAGCACTGAAAGCTGCAGGCTATTTTGCTCTCTGCTTAGCCCGCAGTAACTCTCAAATAAGAATATTGAACTGAATTAGATCGACTTGTGTCCTGTACTCTGCTCAGTACACTGCTTTCCTGACTGGCATTTAGATGGAAATATCACTATTCTGCAGTGTGGTACAAAGGCTGAACGTGACCATGTGCCTGCTGACTGTTTACGTTCAAGTCACTCACCTGGATGATGTGTCAGTGAGTATCAAAATGCAGACACCCCCAGCAGTAATTCCCAAAGATGTGGTTCACTGATGATTATCAAGGCCACAGAAAATGGTCCATGAACCATAAGGGATTCATAAGGGCCTCGCGTTCAGGGAGGACAGTGTCTGCAGAGCCACGTGGCTGCCTCTCCATTGCAGGGTCAACAATCCTGCAGAAATGTCCCTGAAAAACAAATAATTGAGGATAATGTGTTTCTCTAGTGCACACAGACCCAGCATGGGGGCTGATCACAAAAAGAGGAGCTGGCTGAGGCACACTACCACCCCAATCTGAAGCATGACTGTGCCTAACTACGTGACTAAGTACCACTCTTTCTTCCAGACACAAGAGATCAGATTTGGTTTTAGATCTGATTCATCCAAAATAGCTGACAAGGGCAGTAAATCCTGGATTTGTTTCTTTCTGATTTATTTCCAATGCTGCTGAGTAATTCCCTTTTATAGAGCTGTGTTGTTGAGATACATGTCTCACTCTTTATTTCCACTTCCTCTTACTTCTCTATTTTCTTGCAGAAGATACAAGTAAAGTGGAAAACTGAAGTAGATGGGTACATGGCACACAGGCAGAGGTTCACTACAAAACCCTCCCCTGCTTCTTGTAACT
The DNA here is from genome assembly GCA_013399915.1 of Illadopsis cleaveri. NCBI lineage: Eukaryota > Metazoa > Chordata > Aves > Passeriformes > Timaliidae > Illadopsis > Illadopsis cleaveri. The sequence continues at coordinate 738,189 of VXBB01004571.1, read as the reverse complement.
GAAGATATATGAAAGAAAAGACAGATACAAAGCTGAGTTTTATACAGTAATCTTAAATGTTGTTGAACTCCTACTTGTTACAGTTTTGACTGCATTCTTTCTCCTGCTCTAGTTTAAACAATTTTCAGTGAGTGTCCTTTACAGTGGATACTTCTGAGCAGTTGGCACTGATTTTGCATCTCTTATATTCCAGTCTCCTATTTATGGGGAACCAACATGTCCTCAAAAAATGCCAGGGCTGATCTAGAAATCTCTAATTTTAACATAAATTAGTATCATATTTATATCTCCTCTTCTGTATTCTTTTCAGGATTTTGTGTCTGCGGTGTGAGTCTTGTCAGCCCCCAATCTATGCAGGCCTGAAGTGAGACACATGGCTAGCTCCAGGAAATGTTAATACTTGCAACCCTCAGCCCTTGCCTTTAAAATTGAAACTTGGATCATCAGCTTTAAGTGATCTTTCTGCATGTCAGTCTTGTAAGACATTTGCTTTGGTGATCTTGGTCATTACTTTCAGGGCTGTAACATTATTGTAATTTGGTTTATCTGTAATTGGCATGATACGAACCAGCCTAACGTTGCCAGTGGGACAGGGATTGCAGTTCAGCCACCAGAAAGCAAAATTCAGCTACCTGAGCCTGTCTGTAATATGATAATTGCATTACCACATGTTGGTGACTAAAAACCAATAAGAGAATGATGGGGCAATTCAAACCCCAGCATTTGGGAAGGTCTCTGTGTCCAGCCTCTTCTCAAAATCCCAGTCCACTGGCAATGATTTTTTCCTCAGTATAAATGCCCTGAAGCCATTTTACAAATGATTCTATAATTCCAAATAGAGTAGTGATATTTTGGGAGCTGAACCCCATGAAAAAAAACCTCAGGAAAGCAGCTTTAATCCACAAGTTACTTCTTTTTTGTTAGTGCCAGCATCATCCATAATCATTTTGAACTTTTCCTTTTGGTGCCTCTTTAGTTTTGCCCTGTGTTTTGAGCACCAACAATCAGCTATACATTGTTTATAGCTCTGAGCACTGAAAGCTGGCTTCTGATAATTTTCACCCTTTCCTTAGAGAACATAGTGTTATGCTAAGCACAGTAAATAATACCAGTAACCAAAACTTCACAGAAAATGTGGCACATGAGAGAAAAAAGCACAAAAGCTACCAAGCACTGAGACTGAGCCCATGCTTGCTGAGGACGAGTGCCTCCCAGAGATATAAATCCCCATGCCTCCCCACCCAGTCTTTTCAGATGATGTTAGAAGAGGTCTAATAAAACATTCCTGTTTTAGTTAATCATTCCTTCAAGCACTCTCAGCCAAGCTGAGTTGCACTTCATGAGGTCAGTACACTCCTTGTACTCACAGCCAACGTTCCCTTTTTTTATTAGTGTATCGACAGCACAGTTTACTCCAGGAACACAGCAACGTCAGGGCCTCATTTTCCATGGCATGAAACTGTTCCCACTTCACCTGCTAGCAAACACAGCCCTGGTTCTTTTTGAAGTAGACAGACTGTTCCTATCTTGTATGCCTTGACTTTGTCTTGAAAGTTTCTCCTGACAATGTACAGGCCAATTTGTGAGTTATTACCCAGTCCCACAAAGTAACTTAATGTCTTTCCCACGGTGAAGAAGGTAATTTAGAAAAAATATTCTCAAAGCCATCTCGGTTGTGGCTGAGTTATTATCTGCAGTCCTTATTACTGCCTTGTCATGTGTAGGTGCTATAAAGCTTACAGCAAACTGGGAGGCATGAGTTTAAAATATGTCAGTACTGTCAGTGTCTAACAAGTTCTAAAATATCAGGATGATTTTGAAGGTTTTGGGACTTTCTCAGGCTGTCAGAAACATGCTAATTAAGAAAGCTAAAGCAATTGCAAAATCAGAGAAGCCCCCAAGGTGAGGGGAGCAATCCTTCTCTTTGCAGCTGTCAGTGATGGGAAGAAACTAAAACCCAGAAAGTGTCTAAAGGCTGAAAAAAGAAATAGGCAGAAAAGTTCCCCCTTTAACAGGGGAAAACAGGCACAGAAAAAGCTCCAGGCTCTAAGTGGCCCTGGAGATCTTAGGAGATAGGAGAGATTTGATCCTGGTCTCTGCAAGGTAAATAAAGCCCCAGATCAGCTAAGGAGGAGCCCTGCTGATAAACAGGGTCTGTAAATGCATTGCCTTGCTTGATGTTTTTCTTTTGCAACATTGCTTGCAATTGCAATGACTCAAACATCGTTCTTAGCTTGTTGATGTACAAAAATACGTGCTAATTTCTTCTGATTTTCATCCAGCATTGAAAGCAGTTCCAGAGAAATTTGACACGCAGTAATATTCCTGGAGATGATGTACCCCAAATGCCATTTTTAGTATTAGTCACAAAGACAAACACATCTGGGGATCCCCAACCTGCAAGATGCTTTCCCCTAAAACTATGTTTGTGAATTGAATAATCAGATGTTTAGTGAAGGAGGGAAGAGAAGTCTCCCTCACTGATCATCACCATTTCTTCTGCTACTAGGGAAAGGCAGCTACGCAGCAACCAAAAACTTTGCAAAGATGATAAAAGCAGTGGCCAATAAAGGTGACCAAATTATTGAAAATTAAAAAGTAGGATCTGTGGGTAAATCTGAAATCAAAGAGATTCCTAATCAGGCAGAAGACTGATTGAGAGAGACTCGGNCTAATCATGCACTGCAACAGGAGATCACTTATCTCTCCCAAAGGAGAAAGATTTTCTATTTCTATGGGACAAATTAGCATGGATTTAAGAGCATGGGAAATATGCAGGTCCTGCAAAAAGGCAAGGAGATGTTACCTTGGAACAGCCTTGTTTTTATGTCTTCCTTCAAACTTAATAATGGAATTCCAGAAGCCAATAAATATTTGGAGGACAAAGCAAGTGCTCTTAAATTTCCAGAAAACACAGGATTAACAAGAACTTCACAGCAACATTTTTTCCTAAACTAAGCAAGCAGTGTTGAGTGTTTTTCACATGTTGGATAATGAAACTTGAAATAAAGGATAATTCACAGACTAGTTTTCTGAGAAATCAGTGGGAAGATGGTTGGTTGTTTACTTTAAAATTCTTTGTATGGGTTAAATGCATCTCCCTCAGTCCAGTTTCTGCCTGGAGGGAAGCTGAGAGTAGACTATTCTATTGCAAATTCTTCTGGAACTGTATTTTCAGCATTAGCTGTTTAAGGGAAGAAATTGTAAAAGGGAGGCAAAATTTAGCAATATGTTAAATCTGTGGTTACATAATTTTTTAGCTGTCTTTTTACTCCAACATGCAGGACAACGTCAGGAATTCTTCTAGCTTGAAAGGGCTTAGGCTGAATCTTATCATTTCAGGCTGAGAGAGTCTCACTGGTAAGCATGGAAGTCCCCTGGGTCTTCCCAAGGTGTGTGAAGTGCTGTGAAATTTATATTTCCCAGGGTGCTTGAAGTGGAGAAAAAGGGGAAGTGTTGAGGGCGGAGAGCAGTCAGACACAGGGGTGGCTCTGTGAGGAGCAGATCGTGTTCTGGCATGGCTGATAAAGAGTTGGGGTGAAGGGCACTGAGGAGCTGGGCCCTGCCTTGCTGAGTGGCTGCAGGTACATCACCTCCAGTAATATTACTGTGTGTCAGATTTCTTTGCCACTGCTTTTAATGCTGGATGAAAATCAGAAGAAATTGGCACTTTTTACTGTACATCAACAAGCTGAGAATGAAGTTTTAGTCATTGCAATTGCAAGCACTGTTGCAAAAGTAAAATACCAAGTAAGAAAATGCAAAGGACACATTCCTGAGACTGCTTTCCTGTACTGATGCCTGCTGACCCAGAGTGTTTGGCCTCTGTGCTACCAACTCCTTTTCTCCCCAGCATCCAGTTTGCCTGACCCTGGGAAGAGACCCTAACCACACAATCTCCCAATGTTTCTGGTGTCCCCTGGTGGGGATTCCAGGGTGCAGGGCATCCACCCAGCTGTACAACACCTCAGTACAATCTGGTCCTGTCCAACCTACGTGTCTGACCACAGCCAACACCTCAGCAAACAGTACACAGAAAATAGCGTGAGCTGGACAGAGAGCTGTGCTTTAAAGTGATGTTAAATAAATGTCCAAAGTGGTGCTTGCATGACTGCCCCCTTCAAGCTCTATTCAAATTGGTTGTGTGTTGACAGTGGCAGGTCACCAGTTTCCATTGACATTTCATTGTTGATCAGTGAATGTACAGACTAGCCACAGGGTAATTTCTTCTCCTTATTTAATCAAATGGAAACTTTCAATCCATTTTTGTGTTCATAGAACAGCCATTGCAGTTTATTTAAGTAGGTTAAATATAAACCAACATCAAAAAGCAGCCCAGCAGCATAACAATGCACTCTCTTTTATTTCTGGATAATAATTTGATATAATTCGCAATAATTTATATTATCTTTATTTTCCTTGGTCTTGTGACTTCTCAGAAGCATTTCCTATAGTGCTCATTGGCATGTGTTTGCTAGTGCACAAAGCTCTCTGATTTATAGGCTTTGACTTGGTGCTGGGGCTTCAAGGGCAGCAGCTCAGCAGTTGCAGCTCCAGCCCAGGGAGAAAAAAGTGGCACTATCCTCTCAATGTTAAAATCATTAACAAAGATCTCCATGGATTTAAATGGAGCACAATGTGGACAGTTTTATTTTTTCACTAAATATAGACAGCACAGTCTGTCCTCCAGATGTCCAGAAATAGGAAAGAAGATGTAGGTTTTATACAGTGGGATTCACTTGAACACAGTGTGATGGAAGGAGGGTGGGGGTGGCTTTTCCAAAGGCACTGGGGAGCTCCCCATGTGGGTCATGGCCATAGTGTGCATCTCATAGGAGCTCAGGTCAGGGACACTGTAATTGCATAAAGCATTTACAAAAATTGACTGTCTGGTGCTGTGGATGACACTGGGATGCAGGTCCAGCAGGGCCAGGCAAATCTGCACTAGATGTGGCTGGAAGGTTGGAAAAATTCCTCTTCGCAGGAGAAGTTTGGGTTGGGGATTTTGTTTTTTCTCATTTTCACATTCTTTGTAACAGTTATACACATGGAAAATCAAAAGGAGGAAGTGAGAGAGCAGGAGGGATGTCATTTACTTGAGGAGGTCTGGAGAAGATTTCTGTCACCGCCTGACATGGCTTGGCTCCTTGAGTTCTGTAAAACAGAAGAGATAGAAGTAAACTCTTCCCAGCTAGTGAACGCTGAGCCATTGCAGAATTAAAAGAAAGTCAAACAGCTCTCAGGAAGATGTGATTGTTTGATAAACAAGAACATTTTATGGTAAGCTCTGTATTTACAAACACAAGGATGGGTCAAATGTCGGCTCTTGGAAATTCTTTTTCTAGCAGAAATGTCCTTTAAAGCCTAGCAGTTAGAAAATGCTTGTGCTAAAAATAACTTGTAAAAGTGCTATGTCCATCCATGATCTTTCACTCACAAAATTTAGTATTTTGCAAATATTGCTGGCTTTTATATCACTCTATTTTTGCAAGGAAATCTAAACTCCTTCATATCAAACTATAGCACCTGTAAATCTCAACACTTAACTTTAGGCACATCTGGGAAAGATTTCAAATGTAATGTCTGATGCTGAAACCTCAAAGGCACCAAAAACTGAAGAGGATGTCAAAGACATCTACTTGAGTAACTTTGGTGACAATATGTCCAGGTGTACATATACAAATGGATACATGTTGACCATTTATGATATTATCCTTGTATATACCATTTTAACTAGCAAAATGTCATTAACAAATGTCAGAAAAATTTACAAAGGTATAATCAAAATATATTGGCAGAATTCGATGTTATATCTGAAATATGTGATTATTTTGATATATATTGGAGATCAAATTATAACTAAGAAGGTAGAATTTAAAAATCTATCCTTATTGCTTGGAAAAAGTATTTGCATTTCAGACATCCTGGCTATGAGATGTTGCATGCTGCTTAGCATTTTCCATTATTTTAGAAAAATGCAGATAGTTAAAAGACAGGATCAAAAGGCCAAGGAATATTCCACTAACTACCATGGTCCACATTCCATAGTCTCATTTCACTCAAAATTCTCATTGTCTTCAGTTCTGCAGTAGAAATTTCATGGAACTAGAGAGAATTCTGCCTACTAGAACTGTGTAAAAGCCAAGCCACCTCTGTAGTTCTTGCCTGTTTTGTTTGCATTATGTGTTTTGAAAAGTTAATGTTGTTGATCTAAAAGACCTTTACAAAAGTTGCCACTGTAAGCAGATGTTGAGTCCAGCTTTGAATCTGTAGTGCACAATAGCTCATAACAATTAAAGTTGAATATCTTCAAAGAATTAACAGTTTTGTGTAACACATTAGAAAAGTCCATTAATACAGAAAACCACTGAACTATACTAGACATAATCTTCTCAGATTTGACACAACCCTTTTTTGTTTAGAAAAAAGCTATTTTGGATTACCCTGCCCTTTCACAATATTTTCTGTATCTAACTGCTAAGGTATTTGTTGTTAGTTCTAATGTTTTGCAATGAGGATTCTGTGTATACTTTTAACAGTTTTGTTGTTAATTTGCTATTGAAACAACAAATCATGTCATTAAACAACTATATCACAGCTTATAATATGTTAATTTTAATATCTAATGTATGAACAAGTTTAGGATTTAAGTCTTGCTAGAGAGCTCCAAAATAAGATTAATGGGATGAGTAAGATAAATGCTAATTCCAAAATTGCAAATTGCAAGCTTTGATGCAGCTGATGACTCAAGAACATTACCACTTATTTCAATGTTGCATGTAGGCAAAAGCAATTACTGTTCCGAATATAGAAACTTTGGAAAAATATCACTCATTTGAAAAGGGACCTACTATATCAGAAGATTGATATCTATGTTTCCTACCTGTGTTTCCATGGTAGCATTGCCATTGTCTAGAGACATGAGTATTCCCTGTGTGAGTAATACTGCCTGTGTTAACAATGAGCAGGTAATGTGCCATCACATGCTATGTTCCTCTCCACTCCAGATGTTCAATCACCATTATTAAAATAATATTTTAATTATAAAAATCATAAAAATTATGATCAATAAGTTCCTAACAAGCCACTTCTTATAACCAGTGTGATGTTGGTGAGATGCTGATTTTAGGAAGATTGCGAAGACAAGGATAATGTTGATGGTAACAAGATCCAGTCATCATTCCTTTTAGGCCCATGTGGGTGCTGTACATTCAGCTTTACCTGTACTGTAAATTACTTGAAACAAGATTAATTTCTAAGGGTTAGAGAATAACTGCTTTCCCATCTTCATTTATTCTTTGGTGTCTCTTCTGACAGGTATGCTGGTTCTGATGGGGCAGTAATTTTCAGCTGTAGATATCTGCATTGTAAAACTGTAGGTTCAAGATGCCACAGCTGAGTTCATTAATTCTTCTGCACAGTGATCAGAGGTCAACACCTCCTGTTCAACACCAGCCTCAGCTGTAACAGAAGCAATAATATGGCAGATGTGCTATTATTGTCACCAACATTTAGCTAACCATCACTTTCCAAAAAGAATTTGAAACTTAGCCATAAATTGCCTGGATATGTACAAGAGAAATATAGTGAAGAGAGTGAGAGAGAAACATACTATTCTTCATCCTACTTGTAATCCTGCACAGCTTTCTCCACTTCCTCGTTACCTAATATAGTAGGGAGAGCTCAGCATCTCATGGCTGCTCCTACCTCCTCCCCACAGCCCTCCAGACTCCTCAGCCCTTTCAGCCTGAAAAGCATGACACTTAAGAAGATATACCTGCTGCTGCCTGTCATTTCTCTCTAGTGTGGCCGAATATTTTGAATGAGATTGGATGATTGATAAAGTGAGGCACTGTGGATTTATGTTAGACACCACAAAACCTAGTTAATAACCTTCAACCAGTATTCCATTATATATTGGCAAATGCTTCCTTTATGACCAAGAAGATCTAAATGACAGAAAATTTCTCCTTTGAAGAAGCCATTGTTTCCTTATTGTCCTTTGTGAAAAGATGAGAAGAACACACAAGCTTTATTGGCAAAAGCACAAAATCAGATGGAATGTACTTACTAGTGCCTGCCTTTTCAATAAACTTCTGGCTGTTGTTTTTCTCTACACATGAGGCAGTATGGAGACGACTTTTCTTCCTGTGAGGTTCTTTTCTTCATGGGAGGTAGAAAGAAAAAACCAGCTCTTTTGCTGGTGTTCACCAAAGTCACAGACACAGGTTTTGTGGGTTTTTGTTTTTTTTCAATGCCACAGCTCAACCAGGGTTTGATGGTCTTCAGGGACCTAAGAGAAAGGGTCTCTTTGCTAAACACATGCCCCAGTCTGCATGGTTGAGCAATGTCAAAATCCAGAGCTTTGGATTCTGACCTGGCTCTGGTGTGCAGTGACATTTACAGCAGTGTCCCTGAGCTGTAGGTGAGGAAACAGAACTGGAGTCTGTAGCTGTGTTTACCTCATCATGAGGAAAAATAAAGCAACATTACAAACAGATCCGAAATAAGTACATGAAACAAGAACATGTAGCGAAAACCCCACCAAAGTGGAAGAAGGTTCACTAGCAAATAGCTATCTTATCTCTGAAATGAAGCAATAGTCCCACAAGTGGTTGTGCACATCATGGCAGAGTTAACTTGGTGAAGGTCCAGGAGTTTATGTACAAACACTTACAGTAATGTATCCCCAAAATGTTAACGAGGATTTTACTTGCACTTTTCACCTCGGCCACTTTTCACCTTGGCCACAGCATGTGCCCAGGAGGAAGGGAGCATGGCCATGTGTCAGAGGCACTGGGGAGGCACTGAGAGCAGGCACGTGGGAGGGCAGCTGCCCAGAGAAGGGTGCTGGCCTGAGATCTCCTACCAGATCCTGAGAAGGGAGCTGGAATATGAAAAGATGGGCAAAAGCAAGCAAAGAGTCATTGCAGGAATGTTTTTGCCAAAGACAGAAGCTTAAGTCCTTTCCACTGGCCCCCGTGTGGGATGAGAGCTCAGCATGACCTGAGCTGGGCAGAGTAAAGGGGAGTGGTGGGAGAAGTCTCAGACACAAGGCACAAAGGAGTCGTGTACGATTTGCTGTGGGATGAGGTAGGACTTGTGCCAAGAGGGCCCAGTGACACATGGGAATGGGGCAACCCCAGGGAGGAATCCTACACAGCAGCAAACTGGCCACAGGGCTGAATGCATTTAGAGTTTTATTTCCTATAGGTTTGGGCTTTACAAGACTCCATAAACTAGTTAATAGCCATAGTACTTGATTCTGAGATGGAAGATAAAGTCCTTTCACTAGCCTGACTGCCCTACTGGTCTTTCCTTGGAGGCACACAGCGGTACACAGTCCTAAAGAGTGAAAAAAGTGATTGTATGTTTGACTTTTCTAGCTTGTTGTGAGATTGTTCAGGACTTCAACTCAAATAGAATGAAAGGTCTGGTATCTGGTAATGGTATTTAGAAGGATATACCATTTCCCAAAATTAATATCTTCTGCTGTCTGAGACACAGGAAAGGAGGAGCTCTCTGCTTTCTACAGCCCTATCATGGTACCAGAGAGCCAGGGGAGCAAACTCCCTTCTTCCTATTCCACCACAGCATGGTGCAGGGGTAGACATGACTTTCACCAATAATTGATAAAGCAGTGGCTGAACCATAAAATTTATCTCAACAACATTGATCGCTCCTTCTGAAATATATAGAATTATCAATCATGTTATGATAAAACACTTAGGTACAGCACATCCCCAGGCACTTCTCAGGCAGCATTGCAACAGGCTCTGCATAAACATGAACTTAGACATTGCCTGACCCACAAGCTCCTATTTTAAGTAGACTTGAAGAGGTAGAAAGAATAGCAGAGGGACACAAGTGAAGAGTTTTATTTTCCCTGGCCTATAGTGATCTAAGGTTCAATGCCCTACTAACAGAGTGGCCCCTTTTAAATAATGACTAACATGCAGGAAGATGCTTCTCACAGGTTTTTTCAAGCAACAAATCACAATAAATTAAGCCTGACACTAGTATGTGCGTGCAAAGCCTCAATTAAATTCCAAAATGCATTTTGTTTACAAAAGTCTTTACATACCTAATTTTCTTAGGGTTTTGGTTTTTTCTGTTAAAAATCAGTCACACTCAAAATATTTATTTTCTCTTTAATGGAAAATTGTGAAGTCACAACCCTGAGTGAAGATCAGCAAGCAAATCTCTCTAAGCTGTCATGCCCTGTGAAGAGAGGCCACGGTGCTGGCCAGAAGGTTGAACTGCTTTGCAGAAGATTTTGCAAGAAGAAAGGTCTTTGCATCAGTCCCAAGAAGCCCAGACCTGGTAGATGGCATAGGATGTTGCAGTCATTGGCGAAGGAACTGGGAATACATTTTTTCACATGTATGTCACACTCACAGAAACCAGTACTCAACGTGTACAGCTTCAATGCCACCCAGATGTTTGGGACAACTTCGGATGGCTGGTACAGCACAGCTCACAACGGGCCTCACTGCCCTTTAATTCTTCTAAGAGACCCCATGGGCCAGAGGGAGACACAGATGGGAGGGAGGTGTACTGCACCAACACATACAGCCACCTGTGTTAGTCCCTGGGAGCTCAGAGTATTGACACAAAATACTCCTAGTGCCCATATCAGTGTCTGTACTTCAGCATCAGTGAAGTTTGCTGTCCCAGTGGCTATTTTCTATTTAGCTTTACAACATGAAAACTCTGGCCAGGCCATTGTTCCCACTGTTATTTTTCCACCAGCTGCATATTGAAAATTGCTCCTTACTATCATACTGAGCCAAAGAAATTCACAGCTGATACAAGAAGTTCCATGAATAAAAAAGCAAACTAGAAAGACAGCGGAAATTGTAGTGTGGTCTTTTAAAAGACTCACACCAGAGAATGAGCTTGTTGGGTTAATCCCAGCAGCAATTTCCCTTTGGAGCTCCTATGGAGAGCACTTTCCACTGTATACACTGCACACATGGTGGACAGATGCAATTTCAGCCTCATTGCAAATTCAGGGGAAGGTCCTTGATGATCTTGGTGACCCTCAAATTCCTTGCTCTTTTTGGGGTTGGTATGGTTGGACAATAAATACATGGATAACTGCACATGCTTTTCATTTTAGTATCCCCTCCAGAGATTTTTGTATGGTGAATGCTTAGAGCACAGCACCACTGAGAGACAGCCATCTCCTGATTTGAGGGCAGCTGCTGAGCTGATGCTCATTGCAGTGCAGTTTGGGTAAAAAGTACCGAGGAGAAATCACCAAGTAAAGGCCAGAAAACTTTAAACTTGACATTAAACAAACAGAAATGGGCGTAATAAACTTTTCAGAGCTATCTCACTTTTTCAGAGGGGTGAAAGAGCAAGTCAGTGATGACAGGACGTGAAATGGGCAACTAAAAGAAGCCTGTTTCAGTGGACCCCATCTATGAAACGCTGGCTGCTGTCCAGAAGGTGCCATGCTGGACATGGCCTATGACCTGATACTGTGCCCAAACACAGATCAGTATTGCTGCTTTTCTGTGGAAATCACATTCTAAATATCAAAAGGAATATGAGGACAAGACAAAATATAAATTAATTTACTGCACTCAAGGCTGGATTTTTGTAATGATATAAGCAGGGTGTTATAAACCAGAAATGATCTGATGGTGCTTGGCAGTGACTCATCTGTTCAGCAGAGATTACAAACAAAAGAGACCTCTGCCTTTGCTGCTGTTTCTGGCCAGTGCCAGGATAAATACTGATGAACATGTCTGTTGACACAAAGAAAAGAACCACGTAAAGAGCAGGGTTTGCAGAACAGGTTCTCTGCCTTTCTCTACTGAATATTCCTGCCAGCAGTTCTGGGTGCAAAAAACCTCTATGGGCTTTATCTCTGTGCTGTACTGCTGCTGTGTCATTGCAAGTGATGGCATCACACACACGGTTCAGACTTGAGATCAGGTGCAAATACTAAAGCCTGGTTTTGTCTGCTGAGGTCTCCCTGTCAGTCTGCAAAACCTCAGACTCTGCTTTCTCTGCCTCCCTGGTGTTGATGTTGTTCTTTAGTGGGTGATGTTTATGCCCTATCTGTAGCTAGAGGAATATCACGTCTGAAACAACCTGTTTAAGTCTTAATTACTTCTCCTGCTTCCCTGCTTTGGGGATGGCTAAGGAAAACTGCTGACCCCTTCCCATTGTGCAGGTGCCCAGCTCTTCTTGTTGACCATCAGTGACAAAAAAAGACATCACTCATTCTAATTGGGTCGTAGCATCTCCAAGGCACAGACCAGGGACACTTCCAGCTCATGTGACCCTGGGAGCTCTGACAAAATCAAAAGCTCTGGTGGGAATGGTATCTGGTGCTTGGAGAAGAGACAGCACTGACACAAAGGAGTGCCTGAGATGCACACTGATCCTTGAGTGGTGACACTTTATGAAGCTTTGCTTTATTCAGACGTGTTTCTTGGGTTTCTCTTCAAAACATGGACTCAAGGACAAATGCTACAATAAACATGCCAATTATAAGGGATAAATATTGAAAAGCTTTGAAGATTTCTTTTGGCAGAGAAAGCACCTGCTAATTTTAAACTATTAGAGGGATAATTCTGCTCACATTGTTAAATAGAACCATGAGTTGATTACTGAACAGCTCTTTTGGTTTTAAGCAGCTACAGACCCATAAATATTTCTGCCAAGGCTTGTCATCTCCACTACTGTTCTTGTCACTCTTCAACCATACCAGCAGCAGTTCCATGAAGGTTTGCAAGAGCAGAGTTTGTGCTGTCCAGCCAAGCTCAGGCAGGGAGCTGCATGATAGCATTTGTTCTTTCCACTCAGTGAGATTTGCAGAGTAGCCACTGCAGAGCAAATCTCTTGTCAGGGCAGTCACCCACCATCCATCCCATGCTGGAGCTGGGGCAGTTCATGGGGTGGCTCACTGTGCTGAGCTGTGTACTGAGCTAGTGAGACATTCACCACAATCCTGAACCCCTTCTTAGTAGCTGAGATCCAAATGTTGTTTAGCTGTGTTTGACTTTTCCGTAATAGACATTTTAAAACAAGCTCCTTCCTGCTTTCAGTGCAGAGTTAAAGATCATGCAAGAGTCACATGGGGACACTCAGTGAGCAGGGTCCTCCCCCAGCCCCTCAGCTCCTTGGGATGAATGCAGTTCTGCACTATAGATGATTTTTCCACTGCATTTACTGGAATGACTCTGTCCTCCACCACTGCCCAAGCACTCTGTTAATAAACTCAAGTAATAGTAATAAATCTCTCTTGGGCCCAGCACCAGTGTTGCCAGAACTGTGAAGCCACCTGTCTTGTGATGATGTGAAATTATTGATGCACTTAGAGCACTAGAAACCTAGACCTACTATGTGCAATACCTCTTTTCCTGTCCTATTGGTGTACACAGCTTACAATTACCCATCTTGGCTGTTCCTCCTCAGAAATCCTCCTCATTGCAGAAGCAATTTAAAAATTGCTCAACCCACCTCAGGCCTGCACTGACAGTGTTGTTCGCACACAGAATTCCTTTGTCAGTTATCAGCTCTTATTCAGTATTGTGCAACCCTGAGGCAGCTAAGGGAGGGAACAGGACAATCAACATGAAGCACAACAAAACATACTGTGTTTATTGAGGACCAGAGCCTGCCTGCTCCAGCTGGGCTACTCCCACTGCACACAGCGAGGGTGTGAGGATGGGGTCTCTGATTTGATCCTGCCCCATTGTACTAGTCCTGAAGAGAGGGAGGTGGCAGCTCCCTGAAAACCTGCATGCTGCAGGGTCTTGGTGGAGAAAGGCTTAATGTGAAAAAGCAGAGGGTATGCACAGCAATGTGCAGAACAGCAGAAGATATGTTCTCTCTGCTCCTTTTTCTGGTGGACAGAGCTTTTTTGGCAGGGGGGGTAACTGATCAAGACTGGAAAAAGATATTGGGAATAAAGAAAAAGGTGACAATGGCCACACAAGAACTAGTAATTTTTTTTCCAGTGGAAGACTGTTTTTTTCAGTTAAACGTCTTTCATGTTAAACCTAAGAGTTCTAAGAGTTTCCATGGAAACAGGCATATGTTGGAAATATTTTATTTTGGAAAAGGAAAACCTCCAGAAGCCTCTCAGGAAGATGAAATATTGGTTTGGGGTTTTGATTTGGGTTTTTTTGGTTTGCTTTTTGTTTGTATTTTTTTAATTTCAACAGTCAATTTTAAAAATGCAGTGTTTTTCTGTTACTCCAAGATAGTATTTTTCAAAATATTTGAGGTTTTTCTTAGTAAAAATGCAAAAGTCAATGTGAGATATTCTTATGCACAGAAAATGGTGGGTTTTCAGCACTTTCTCTTTTTTTGTGAAAATTTCATGGTGCTCTGTTTCAATTAGATAAAGAAATTCCCCAAAAGAGATATTCTGAATCTGTCCTTAATCTGACTCCTGCTTCAGAATGGGATAAAAAAAAAAAAAAAGTGTTTAATTTCCACCTGTGTTCCAGCACTGTGCCCAGCTGGCCCAGAAGGCAAATGACATCCTGGCCTATATCAGCAATAGTGTGGCCAGCAGGACCAGGGCAGGGATTGTTCCCGTGGACTCAGCACCGGTGAGGTCACACCTCATGTCCTGTGTCCAATTCTGGGCCCCTCAATTCAGGAAGGACATTGAGATGCTGGAGCATGTCCAGAGAAGGGCAATGGAGCTGGTGAAGAATCTGGAGCACAAGTCCTGTGAGGAGCAGCTGAGGGAGTTGGAGGTGTTTAGCCTGGAGAAAAGGAGGCTCAGGGGAGACCCTTTATTGCTCTCCACAACTACCTGAGAGGAGATTGTAGCCAGGTGGAGTTGGCCTCTTCTCTCCGGTAACAAGTGACAGGACAAGAGGAAATGGCCTCAACTTGTGTCAGGGGAGGTTTAGATTGGATATAATTAAACATTTTCACAGAAAGGGTTATCAAGCATCAGAACAGGCTACCAGGGAGGTGGTGGAGTCACCATCTCTGGAGGTATTTGAAAGACATTTAGATGTGGCATTTAGGAACATGGTTTAGTAGTGGACTTGGCAGTGCCAGGTCAACAGTTGAACTCAGTGATCTTTAGGATCTTTTCCAACCTATATGATACCATTATTCTGTGATTCCGTGTTCCTGAATGCACCTAGATGTATTTAAAGTTTAACACCTGCTTTGTATAGTCAGCAAACTCTGAAATCCTCTGTAATTTTGTGCCTTCTGTTTCTCCTCTGATCCAGCTTCTGGATGGGTACTGGCTAGGTGAGTACTTCACATCTTTCTCACTCAGCTTTCTCGTTTCTTTTCTCTTCTTTCTTTTTTGCTTTAGTTGCTATCCAAGATTTATAGCTGTGACTCCCCTGCTTCCTCTCATGTCCTGTACTCTCTGCCACAATTACTGGTTTCTCTTCTTGTTTTCTAAATCCTGGGCCCAGTGAATCTCAAGTTATTCACACACTTGCATTTAATGTGAAACATGAGTGTCTGACTCTTAAGGTCCCATGCTCTGTGGTGGACACTAGAGCAAACCCAAGGCTTTTGGACACATTCGTCACTGTGCAAGATGAGGAATACACAGCTGCCTGGTTCCCATCAGCCTGAAGTATATTTATTTGCTTTAAAAGGCACAAACTCTAAGGGAGCTGAAATGGAAGAACAGCAGTGACACATAAAGAAAGAAAAATATTTGCTTCCTGTGCAGATTAGCTTCATCCAAGCTTAGACTTCAAAAAGATTTTGTAACTTTTAAACAAAGCAGTTCTCCTAATCGCATGTCTATGATAAAATGATGGTAGCACCTAATCCACTGTAGGCACTAACTTTAGACTGGTTGTGGTATAATTCACTCACTCTACTACTGAAGACATTTACTGTTACAAGGAAAATACATTGTAAAATTATGCACAGCTTATAGCTTTATTATATAAGGTATGGCCTGGGCAACTATGATTTTCCTCTAATTTTTTCTGTAACAGATAACCTTCCACTGCAAGAAGGTGGTACTGTGTAGTCTTTAGGGGAATACATGTTTCTGGCAGTCCCAAAAAAGGGAGCACAGTTTGTGTTCCCCCACTGTGGAATGGTGTCAGTGGTGCATATCCAGCAGTGACATAGTATAATCACACAAAACACATAATAACAATGCATAAAAGCTTAACAGCCAGGTTGACAAGGAGAACTTCTCCATCAAATGGGAGGAATGGATTGTACTGCTAAAGCAGAACAGGAGTGAGGGCACTGCTGGCTGCAGAACGTGAACACTTTTGGATTTCCACACACAGAGCATTTAATTCAAGGTCTAGGGAGAGCTGCAGAGCTCTGGTTAAACCAGGCTGACTGCACATGTGTAGGGATTCTTGTGGTGCTCGTGCCACCAGCAACAGGGGCTTGCCTCCTCCTCTGGGAACACACAGGACCACAAAGCACAGTGTCCTGCTTCTCAGACAAACCTGTAGGGTGCATTCCTTCTTTGCAGAGATCCTGCAGCATATATACCAGGCAGATTTCTTGTTCCAGTGCTACTACTGGGATGAAGTGCCAGTCTTGGTCTTCTGAGTCATAAAAACCAAGTTCTATCATCTACATTAATGTTGTTTGTAACTAGTTTAGATTTCTATCTTATGCCACTTTCCCTTATATAGATATTTTCTTCCCCTGGTGTTTACTCTTTCTTGATGTATTTTTAGAAACCTTTTGTATTCCTTTTCTCTTCCCTGCTAGGCAGGCGCCGGTCTCTCCTGTAGGAGAGTCTCTATTAGTCTGATCATTGTCTCATTTGTTCCTGTTTCTATTAATCCTTCTTGACAGGGGATGCCCAGGAATGTCTGCAGTGTTTCAGATTGGATCTCACAGTGTGAGACACCAATATTCATAATTTGCTGGCTTCACATATTTGCTTTTCTTGCTACCGTGTGGCAGCAGTGGTTCACACTCATCTAGCACCATACCACTACAGTAGGCTTCCCCTCAAGCCATTTCCTTCTGTTGTTTTAGAATCAGCAAATCATTTTTGATCCCCAGGTGATAGTGCCCTTCACAGTATTAATGTTCAGCACATTCCTACTACCTATTTCTCAAGGTCACCTTTTATTTCTTTGTGATACTCTAGTTGCTGACAATAACAGACGACTTGTGTCTCTAGAAAAGGCAATTGGAAAAGTACGGTATTTGCTGAAGTTTCAGAGGAAAATATCTAATTAGATGAAACCAAGTCTGGTCTCTGATAAACCCTAACAAGGTACTTCAGCCTGGTAGTTTCCTTTTCAATATGATCTGCTTTACTGTCTCCTTGTGAAAGCCTGATATAACATTTGATCCCATTTCTATCCTCTACCTTCCTGAGTTATATTAAGCATTGCCCATTTGAGAGTGTATCAAAATACCAGCTGACACTCAGTGGAATTAGATCAGTTGGGTTCTGGTTTTTTGGTGGGTTTTGGTTGTTGGTGTGGTTGGTTTTTGGGTTTTTTTTTGTTTTTTTTTTCCCAGGGGAAATTAATTCTTCTGTCAGACTGGGGTAATTAAACTTTGTAAACCCATATGTCTTTCTTCCTGTTCAGCAATTATTTTTATGTCTTTAATGAGTCCTTCTTTTCAGTTACGCTTGTTCTTTAAACCCATGCCTACTCCTGAAGTCAGGAGAACTGGTCTTGCCCCAGCACACTGCTTTTTCTTTCCTGAATCATCCTATTTGCTGTTCTTTACTCCTATTTGCAACATTTTTAACTTGATACCAAAACTGTGGCTACCAAAACTGTGGTTTGCTGTAACTAACTCTTTTAGAATTTAGGAGACAGAAGGCCATTACTAGAGTACCTGAAGTTTTGTTTACACCTCAAATGCTATAATTTCTTTTAGTTGCCTTGCTTGTTTTCATACTTTATTTCATTTTACTTATTGCAAACTAAGTCAATGTATGAATTGAATTTTTAAGCTATTTAATCCTTGCTCCATTGTTGCTCCATCCTACTCCATTGCTCGTCTTCATCTTTCCTTGTTATTTTTTCTTATTATACTACTGAAAAAAAAGTTTTATTTTTCATTTTCATTGCAACATCTAAAACTATTATGTTTTTTGGCTTATTCTTACTTTACATCTCCATATCCGGATGTACAAAACTTGGTTTTATTTATTCCTAAGAATTTGCTTGTCATCTTTAAGGACCATAGCTTTATATGCTCATAAGTATTTGCTTGTGTTCTGTAAGGACTATTCCTAATGTCTTCTTTGAGAGGATACTCAGTCAATTAAGTCTGAAGGGCTTCTCTGTATCTCTGCAAGTTTGTCTCTCCCTACAAATAGTTTTTGTATTTTTGACTTAAAGAAGCACCAAGATTAATCCTCATTCAAGTCTCTGAGATTTTCAGTTCAGTCACCATTTTTCTTTTTTTCACCATTTTTCTTTTTTTTTACCAAAGTTCATGATTTGGAACTTGTAATTTTTGTTTATTGACCCGTATCTGGCAGTCTTTCTAGAAAATAGGAGTATTTAATATTACAGCTGAAGTTATATTTTATAATCAGACCTTTTATAATTTCCTTCTGCTTACTGAAGTCAAGTCTAAAATAGTATTGCTTTTGTTTGTTCAGCAGCTTTTTAACAGTATCTCCTGGCTAGTATATCTAGGAGCAGCTAAGATCCAGTTCTTCAAGCAGAGCTCAGGAAGTTCATAATTGCATCACTTTGAGTCACTCCATCCTAGAAACTGATTCAGTTTGATGACTAAGACATACACTGATGGTCTGCTACCTGTTCTCAGCTTAGTTTCCAGAGATCCTGTCTTTTCTGTCTTACTCTATTTTTGGTCAATGTAATTGCTCTTCTGTTTTTCATTGTAACTCTATCCTCTTCATTGCTTTATTTCTGCTTTGTACTCTTGTATAAACTTTTTCTTTTGCTCTTCCTTCCTCACTGTGTGTCTTCATCTCTTGATGCCACACTTCCCCTGCTCCCTTTCTCACATGACAATGCATGTCCTGCCCGTGTCCAGTGTTACTATTAGCCTGTGGGTGCTCTGCTCCATCAGCCACATCAGGTGGGGCCTCATGCATAAATAGTTGCTGTCAAGTAACTCCTCTTGCAATTTATGTCATCTTTGTCATCACATCCATTCCTGGAGGTATCTATACCTGCCCTAAAAAACTAAGTTAAATTGCCATCATTGAATTTCTTCATCCCTTACAACTTTTTTCACAATTGTTACAGGGGACTCTAAATACCCATTTTATAGACTTTATTCATTGTTTTCCTCTTGTTTGGCCCAGTCTAGTCAGCCAAAGAAAATTCTTTCCACTCCCTGTGTACTGCAGCTCAGCGGCATGATTTTAGAGCTGCCCTCAGTGCCCTCACATGTCCCACAGGTAGTGACAGATCCTGGAATGTGAGAAGTTTGCTCCTTGCAGCCTCTCCTGATTCCAATGCAGCTGTTGTTGTTTAATGCCATACCATTACCACCAAGACACTTGGCACCATGCCCAAGCTAGAATGCTCCTGGGCCTGGGTTTAGAAAGCTAGAGACACTAATCAAAACATTATTTGGGGGGATGGGGAGACATTGCAGTTATTCTGCCAAATCTTGGAGTAGCTGATGCATTACCATACATAATATCATGTGGTTCTGTTGAGTTGACAACATTAAAGGCATATTTTTCCTACTCTATGAATAAGAAAATGCCATTCCTTCCTGGAGCACCCAAGGATATTCTGGAGTTTGCTAGTGAAAGGTGAAGTACTAAGGGCAAGTCCAGGCTTTTTTCATTGATGTAGACAATGGGATTCTGCACTTTTCAGAAATTAAGTATTTCAAAGATAGCAGGAAGTAGTACAATTTAAGCTGGCTTTCAGGGAGCACACCTGCATTTATCAGAGCAATGAATGGAAGATCATATTCTACATCTCATACACAAATTTTGTTATCTTTAAATACTCAAATGTTCTGGAATGTTTCATTAATGTTTCAATTTTTTTCCATAGTGTTTTAGCATTAGATTGATCTATAGTGGCATAATAACATAATCACCCATTTTCTTGAAAAACTAGAGTAATCTCTGTATTCCCTTTGCCCTTCTTCAATGTAATCTGTCTATCTAATCCAAAATAAGTGACAGAGTAGTGGTATAAGTGGTATAGGCAGTATTTCTGCATAGTGTCTTCCAAAAGACCATAGATACTTTTCTTCTGGATCATTGTTTTGATACTGGAAGATTGGATGCTGCTCAAATCAACTGAAAAATACAGTCTGCCTTTTTGATGTGTGTTATCAGTTCATCAAAAGCTTTTCAAGTGACTAGCCCCTCTAGTTGTAGTCTCCCAAACGGAGATTTAATGTTTTGGGAAAGTCCATTTTGCCATGGAGCAGCCAAAGCAGGTGATCACCTCACCCCTACATGTACACATTGAAACCCATCAGAACTCTTCTTGTGGGAACAGATTCCTCTAACACTTCAGCTAAATCTGGACTATCAAAGCAACAGGCAGGATAGTCCTTGTTCTCCTCAGTGTTTAGATTTCTTTAACTTATCAGGCAAGTAATCAAAACATCAAGACAGATGCTGAGTAAAGGGAAAATGCAAGTTACACTATTCTGAGACCTCCCAGTTCCAACAGTGAAAAAATGTGCAACTTACAGAGGTCATTTTGCTGGAATTGTCCTAGTAAGAAAGTTCCAGTAAAACTCCTAGTAGAGATCTCCCCTGTCTTGGTAGACTAAAACAGCTACCTGGGATTTAAATTAAGACTTGAAGGCTGCTCTGTTACAACAAGGTGAACTTTAATCCTGGATGTACAAATTGCATTAGAAATCCTGGAACATGGACAGTTTCTAGTGACCAGACATACAAACCAGAGATCTGAATATCTACTGACTGATGTAATACCTGAGAGCAGACCAATCCACAAAGGCCTGCAGCACTCCATTCCATCCAGACATCAGTCTCCCTATCTTCAGAAATCATCTTTGAGCTGTCTTCCTCACAAGACCATACCTGATGACACCATCCTTGAAAATGGATGCCTGCATGCAGAGATTCCCCACTGCCCTTTAGGACATCTGGTTCCATGTAGTGTTGGTCAGAATAATTTCCAGCTGATTTCTCCTACCTGGTGGTAAATCCTTAGTCTTTTAAATGTCATTTTCAAATCTCTCTACATTGCTCTGTCAGCTAGTCCCCCGTGTTGGAAACCAGTGCTAGGTGACACCACCGTCTTCTGAAACTTCCTCACTGTGATATGCTGTATACCTAACCCTTGGCCAGACTTGCTCAGGACAATGCCTCCATGTTTTCATTTTCCAGAGTGCTTCTTTGTCAGCTTGGGATTTTCCTTCTTCCACTCTGAACTTACTTGGATGCATCTGAATCCCCAGCAAAGCATAGATGGTCCACCACTGTGCCAAGGAAGTTTGTTAAGAGTATTTGCATTGCTTCTCTTTTAGAGGCCTTAATTCTTCAGCTGACATTTGAGTTTTGGAAGTCCTCAAAACACTGAACAACTCGTCACTGTTATCTGAACCTGTTTTCAGCTAAAGCACAGATGCATGCTGTGTTTTCATGCCTAGCAATACAAGGCTCCAGGAAAGACTGTCCCATTACACGGCTGAACCCTTCCCTGCTTGTTCACATCTGCTCTCTTTCCTCTCCCATTAGTCATGGTCATGACTCTCTTTATGACATCTCCCATGGTCATGATGACTTTACAGTTACACACATCTTGAAGCCCAGAGGGTGGTGCCACAAGCTCCCACATTCACAAGCTAGGAAGGGCCTGCCCTGGCTTTGGAGGCATGACCCAGGATTTGTTGGAGATCTGTGCTGTTGCAGCCCAGCACTTCAGGGCAGGCAGGACACCTGAGGGCTCCTCAGAGCAGACCCAGCACTTAGGGCTCATAGGCATCTGTGACTGCTCCAACCAGCCTGTTTACCCTGCTCCACACGCCCTTCCCTGCCCTCCTGTTTTTAAGGTTTCCTGACATTTTTGTTACTCCAGACTGCACTTCTGCTTTCCCACTGGATGCACCATGCCCAAGGCCCACAGAAGTTTTTAACCCTCAAACGTGGACCTGCCTTGTCCACAATTCCACCTTGGCTTTGGCCCAAGATTTGTTCTATTGCAAGCCCTGTCTACTTCTATTAGTTCTGCTTTCCTCCAGTTTCAACTGGTCCACTCATTGCTGCTAATGCCAGGCATTTGCTTAGTCTGTACAGAGCTGTTTTTGTCATCAGAGCTGGGGACATCATCCACATAAACAGCATTCTTGGTAACAGATATAAATTTCAACTTGTTTGCTTGTCTTTTCACGCCACTAACCACTGAGGGCATAGTGGTGCACCCTGAAACAGTAATGCCACTGGCAGGCTGGTTATAGTCATTCTACTGTAAGCATTATGTAATGACAAAAAATGGCACAAGAAGTGGCATAGGAAACAGCATGATGATAGAGAACTTCTTGTCTCCTGTACCTGTTAGTTTTTATAGGGATGTTTCTTGTGGAAGCGTTTTATGGAAACACTTCTTCGTTAAGGCTTCTTCCAGCTAGCATTCCCACATGCAAATCTGCACACTTTCAGAGCACCTTCAGACTGTATTTGGGTTGTACCTCTTTCTATTCCTCCTGTCATTTGCTTTGTTGGCATCCTTTCATACCTCTGAAGGAGAGGGAAGCCCTGTTTTATACTGCAGTGTTAGAAAATGGGGCTTCACAGTGGGTGTTGGCAAGAAGTCAATTTTCAGATGAATATTTTGTGTAGTTGCAGTGAAGATGGTGGCTAATTTCTGAAAACAAGCCCAAGGTCTTACTGTAGGAATTTTTAACTCTCTGCACCATGGTAAAACACCTGTACACAGTGCAGCAGAAAACTAGTAGAGTTTGTTTAAGGCTCTCAGTAATATGAAAACTGGTTTAAAACACTAGTTTAATAGCCACAGGCCTGTCTGAGGGGCTGAGAGATTTCCTAGCAGCAAATGAAACACTGCAAAAGGAAATGAATGTGCTTTGTGTGTATGCAGGAATGCACATCAAAGGCAGACCAAGGGTGGGTGATAGGCCCTTGCAAATCAAAGAGGCTCTGGAGATTGCTAGTATCAATAGTATTTAATATCCAGGATATCTTTCACTCCCAATATTCTGGGAAAATGGCTATAATCACAGCTCTGCTGTGATAACACCTCCCTGAGCTTCTGGGAAAACAGCTCTTTCCTCTTCCCTGGAATCCGAACGTCCTTTACATGGCACCCACTGAGTCACTTGACATCTCAGTGTCTGTGGCCAAGCTCAGTCTCTCCCTTGCACACTCCCTGGCATTAATGTTTTCCCAGGCAGGGCTCTTGTCACTCTGGGGTGCTCTGCTGGAGCACCTTGGGCCACCACTGCACTGCCACTGTTGTTCATTGCTGCTAATGCCAGGCATTTGCTTAGTCTGCACAGAGCTGCTTTTGTCATCAGAACTGGGGACATCATCCACACAAAAGCCTGGAAGGTGGTGGCTGCAGCCTCGTGAGTGAGCTGCTGGCAGGCTCTGCCTGAGCCAGCAGCCCAGTGAGGGCTCTCCAGGGCATGTCCACAGCCCCATGCAGGTGATGGAGTTCCACAATTTGCCTTGAAAGGCATTCCTGATCGGGTCTGGCTTTTGCAGATGAGGTGTGCACCTGCAGAGAAGGCACCTGCTTACAGCTTCCAGGAGCTAGGCCTTAAAAAACAGCACTCAGACATGGGCTGATGACTGCAAAGCAAAGAAATTACCCATACAAGGAGGGGACATAATGGCATGCCTTAGCTTGGGGTATTCAGAGTCCTGCTGTCCCTGGGGTCATCCTCTCCTGCACCATCACAAAGCTCTGGAAAGGCAAGCAACAATAGCAAGTGACAAACCTACAAGCCCAGTGTCCAGATTGTTCCTAAAATACAAGGTATTTGTGACTAAACTAGTTAGTACAAAATGGTTATTGATGCTCAAACCCACATAGCCAGAAGAATGAGTAAAAACAGTCACTGCCTAGGGTTGCACATGTGTCCCCTTCTCTTTTCCTTCTTATTTTAACTAATTAGTTAAAATAATTCTTTTAGCTTTCTTTTGGCCTCAGGCCCCTGATGTAAGCACATAGGAATATGCCCTGCTTCTTATACATGCGTCCAGTCTGCTAGCCCACATTGACAGTCTGGCTTACACAGAAAAAATAAAACACTCTTAGCTATGCCTCACTTAAAAGAAGCGCACTTTGCATCATGGAAAAAAAAAAAAAAGGAGCCCAGCAGAACACTTAACAACTGGGACCTAAGACAATAAACGCAAGGCTCTAAAAATTAGACTTGGCAAAAGTCTAATGCAGATAAAATCAATAAGGAAAGGATAAGAATATATTAACACAAAATATTTCCTGGGGAAATGGAAAAAGTTTCATAAGAGTAGATCTTAACATCAACAGAGCTATCCAAAGGGCAAGAAAAAAATCTGTAGCCTTTCAGATGTAGGCCAAAAATGAAAAAAAAACAGGCGCCTTCTCAGTCAGGTCTGGCAGCAGCAGCCACCAACAAAAAGAGCTCAAGAGGGGTGGCAGCTGGAAATCACTTGCCTTCTGAAGTCCCTGGCACTTTGCTGCCTCTAATCCTTCTGTGGCCACCAGATCCAGTAGGATGTATGTGCAACCTGAAGTTCACTCAAATCCTTCCAGGTAGGAAAGACAATGGTGGTTCTGAGGCCTGTCTTCAGGCCTGTACACTCATTCAGGTGTTCAGAGCACACTTCTGCTCTCATTTTCTGGTGTGTCCTCCTTGGTGTTGCCTTCCTGTTCCTTCCACCTGCTGATGGTCCCACCATTACCTTACCATTACCATTACATTACAAAGGTAACCCTTTGCTGTCCAGACTGAATGTGTGAAAGCAACACAGCAACAGCTATGCCAGTCCCCACATCTTGTTAGTCTGCTCAGCTGGCTGGGACAAGTTATTTCAAAAGTCTTCTTGAGTTATAACTAAGGTAAATCGAGTCAGTAAATCTTTACTGGCATCACTCTGGTACTACTAGTCCTCCACCGCTTTTCCACAATAACCTTTCTCTGCTGAGTGAGCACAGACATGTCACCTGGCTGGGAAGGGAAAACCAGCACAGGTAAGCTCAACAGCACTGCACAGAGGAATGGGATAAACGCTCTGCGAATCACACTGAGGAAATGTCTTGTGGATTCAGCTGTTTCATCACTTCAGCTTTGCCAAACAAAAGAAATAATTCAAATGTAAGCATGCAGTTCTGCAATGATGGCCTCAGGGTGTGAAATCTTCAAAGTGACTGTTCCTGGCAGGTGGAGCAGCAACACAGAGGTGTGTGCCTATGCTGACTGCCAGAGGCTGGACTGCAGCTCTTTTCACTTGGTGATAGGATTAACGCACCAGAGGGATCTCACCTGGTCTCCATATTCCACCTTCTATTCTTTCTGCTCACTTCTGAGAGCCAGGAATCATGTGCTAGATCTACACCTCCCTAGAGAATTTTCATGTTAATATTAGTCCTGAGGAATAGTAATCTGGAAAAGGAGGTTGTGGAAACACATTTCTTGACCATATTCAGCATTATGGAATGATTCAGGAATGGTGAGGTGGTGCTTGCTTAACCCCCACTTTTGATATTGATGTCATAACCAGACGTAAGTGGGCAATAAAAATTGTCATCTTCTTAACTGCAAACACAAGACACTTCTTCCCCCTTGAGCTCATCTGTGGCAGAATATCTTTTTGCAGCTGTACCCATCTCTGGCCCCGAAGATGTAAACAGAACAGGCTCAAGCAGTTTGTCTCCCTGTGCTGTACAATCTTTCACTATCAGTGAAGGAACATGCTGTCCAGCAACAAGTTCAAAGAGCTGCTGCTGGT
The DNA here is from genome assembly GCA_013399915.1 of Illadopsis cleaveri. Classification (NCBI taxonomy): domain Eukaryota; kingdom Metazoa; phylum Chordata; class Aves; order Passeriformes; family Timaliidae; genus Illadopsis; species Illadopsis cleaveri. Next base: position 712,346 of record VXBB01004571.1, on the reverse strand, counting down.
TTGCCTTTAATCTTCTGTTTTTCTTTTGGAATATGCAATCAAAAAACTGGAAATATTTTTCCTGTCTTAGGGTCCTTGACATGATCATGCTGTCCATCTTGTTGAATGTTTCTATGGTATTTTACTGCACTACTGGATGCTCACATACATCATTGTAACCCTTTGGTCACAGCCTGTGGTGCTTCATTTTTCTGAGCTCTGTCCATAGAGGATCACAGAATCATAGAATATTCTGAGCTGAAAGGATGGTCCCTTGCTGTAGCACAAACTTGTAGCTCTGGGACTTTCTAGCAATTGAAGCTGCAAATTTCTGAGTCTTCTGTTTAAGATCTAAAGTCAATCAAGAGGGAAGGAGTGGGTGAATCGCATTGGAATCCCATTTAAAGAACTGAGCGTAAGATGTCTGGTGTCTAGAAGCAGTCGTAATTTTGTGGATTACGTCTGTTCCTTGCTCTAGTTTGTAAAAGCAATTTGCTAATTTCAGCTTCCAGTTCTGGCACATCTGTGGAAAATAATAACAGGAATAAATGTGTTTATTTATTTAAAAGTAAAGTCTTCTCAAACTCCTAGAGAGGTGCGGTTAGGATTAGGTGCTACACAGAGGGATTGGGAGAGGACCCTTCTGCTTTCAGGCAGAAACAGTTGCTCTTTATCAGCCAGCCTCCTAATCCCACCTCAATTCCCTCTCTGCTCCTCCACATGGTGCTTACCTACTGCAACAGCAGAACTGACAACAGAGCCATTTTTTGGGTGAAAACACATTTCTCTCTGCATTCCCCAGATCTGGGGCGAGTCTGTCCCCCAACACGTGCCGGTGGCTCCAGCCAGGTGCATGGCACAGCCACTGCAGCTGTGTTTCCGGCACACAGCCCTGCCCATCCATCCATCCATCCACCCATCCATCCATCCATCCATCCATCCATCCATCCATCCATCTATCCATCCATCCATCCATCCATCCATCCATCCCTCCCCAGCCGTGCTGCCGGCACACAGCCCTCCCCACCCATTCCCAGGCCACCAGCAGTTGCTCACCTTCATCCCCAGCAATAGCTACATGTGGTGGATACAGCCTTGTAGATTTGAACATGTGAGGGTTGATAAATTCTCCTTCAAAATGTGGGTTCAGAACACATTTCCCTCCCCCCACCCAGTAGCTACTGTTCTGTGGCATTTGTTCTATAAACCCAGATAAAAATCTTGTTCTTACTTCGCAAGTTTTTATTTACAAAGGGTGGAAAAAGAGGCATAATGACAGTTTAATTAATGTCTGCCATTAATCCTGGAGATAATCAAAAGCCTGATAAGTCTCTAATCTTATAAAAAAGAATTAGAAAGCACTGAAACATTTTTGCTCTCTGTAAACCTTTTAATGAGATGCTGTATGCTTGGAGGAGGAGCTATGGAGAGGAGCAGTGTCAGAGGACATATTCTCAGCAGATTTCATCACTGAACTTCTTGTGTGATATTGTTCTTGGCAAAAACTGGAGTCCAAAGCCATCAATGTTGTTTTCAAAATTTGTCCTTCTCCTATCAGTGTATGAAGTTATTCTAGGAATTTGTGGATATAAATTAGGAGAGCTTTCTCTCCTCTGCCATTTTCTTGTATCATACATTTAAAGCACTACTTCAGCTTTAATACTTGCAGACCTTACCAACTTCTTCCTAGTTGTTCCTGCAGGTGTGAAAATCCTGCTAATATACAATATCTATTATTAAAAACAAAATAATAGAAGGCAATATTTCCAAGGTGTTTAAAAAAGTAATAATGTGGCCAACTTCAGAGAACTATTTTTTGGGGGAAGTCTGTAGAAAATTCTTGTTTCAATGCTGTCTGTTGCTTTGCACTTTTATATGTAAAGTACAATGTGTGTGTTGTCAGTTATTACCAGGAACTGTCAATGAAACAACTTTGGAGGATGCAGTGGCTAACAGACACTGTCCAGATTTTGAGGAGCTCAAAAAGAAGTGCCCATTCTTGAACTTGGAGCAAAAGTGTAACACACAAGGGCAAAATGTCCTAATGTCTGCCACTCCTGCAGGGACCTGGGAACCAGCTGGTGGGAAGCGTGGTGGGAAGGAATAATAATAAGTATTGCTTCTTTTCCTCTCCAGAGACTCAAAGAAAACTGAATTTGTCCTCTGGAAAGGAGGCCAGGGGCAGCAGTCTGCCACAGGGGGAGAGTTAAGGCTGGGTGAGAACTTTTGTCTGGCTCCCAAAAAAGACTGAACCAATAAAGGAGCCAGAGCAGGACTGTCTTAAATAAACCCTGGAGGGCTGGGGGAGAAGTCCTGGCAGGCAGGCACGAGAAGCGTGAAAAAAATGAGAATATTTGTGTCAGGGTTGGAAATTAGGTTTCTTTCTTTTTTCTTTCTTCTTTTTTTTTTTTCTTTTAAAATTTCTTTTAAGTTTGAACAGTACAAGAAGCACTAAGAAGAAGGGGTTGCCCAGGCACAGGTTAGCCAGAAGTTGCACTGTTTGGGTATGCCCATGCAAGAATGAACATCCCAAGTCTCTTGAGCACAGGGGGCTTTTGGAAGTGGGCTGAGGAAGGGGGCAGAGGTGGGGTAAGGCAGTCACAGTGCTGCTGGCCCTGCCTGTGCTCTTATGCAGGCAGAGGTGTGGGTTGTCAAGGGGCCATTGCAGCAGCAAGTGTGCTCAGCCCCTAGGGATGTCACCCCAGGGCAGATGCCAGAGAAGGAACACCTCAAGGTGGTTTCCTTCAGACTCTCCTACCACATGTGAAGAACATTTAGTAAATGTTCTGCAGGCGGGCTGATTCCCAATGCACTGCGACTGAAAGTCTTCAAGACTGAAAATGTGTTTAAGACCCTGAAGAGAGAGAACTTTTTTTCTTGTCTGAGGACCTCTGCTTTCCACCAGTCTCTGGGCAGATGGGAGAGGGTGCAGTGAATTACCCCTTGAGACACAAGAAACAGAGGCAATGTTAGGCTGGGGACAGGGACAAGGTCCTGCTGTCAAACCAGTCCTGAATGTAGGTAAATGAGGACAGAAATTTTTTGACCCTTCTCCAGAAAAGAAATTGTTCAAAATAGGAGATGCACTTGAATAAACTTAACAAATACAAAGAGAGGTCAGGGGATAGAGCAAAGAGAAACTTCTGCACATTTTCCCCATCTTCAAATAAAGCTGTCTTGGTATACACAAGTACAACGACTGCTGAACTTTGTCTCCTTTATTTATAAAACAATATGCTAATCTTAATCCCTGGACACACTGACGTAACTAAATGTCATACTTTCCAAATATAATGGATTACATTCCCATCATAAAATAAATACATTCCAGCAGTGAGCCCCCCAGGAGATAACAGAGCTCCAACAGCTGAGGAAGCTGGGGCAAGAGGTACAACAATTGGGTTGGGTTGCTGAAGCCCAAAAGCAAAGTTTTTGCTGGCAGCATTCTAGGAAAACCTATTATAAATTCAATGCTACAAAAAAAAATGTTCTTTTCTTTCTAGTTCTGTGCTGCATGCAAAAGCCATTAAAAAAAATCCTGGGTAAACAAATATACTCTTTTCCATATGACCTTTCCTTGAACGTTTTCAAAAGTATATTGTCTTTTCTGTTTAACACAATATTTGTCAACTTTTATTTATAGCTTAAAAGAAAAGCCTTCCTCAAACTGTCATCAAAAATGCCCTTCTATAGGCATGGTGTTAGGGAAAGGCTTTTTTCTCTGAGTGTCACCCTGGGTTCAAATACATCTTACTGTAACTAGGATAGAAGTGGCTCCAGAATCATTTCATCTTGAATTTGCTGGACATATCACTCTGGCCTAAGCACCATTTTTAATCTGTATTATGTGAAAGTAAGGGTTAAATACAATAGAGAACCAAGCAGCAATGGTTTGCTGTCATGCACGCTATCATTTTTTTATTTATTTTATAAAATAAGCAGGGACTAAAATCTTTAAAGAACATTTTTATTCTTATCCTATATGTAGGGGGCAAGAGAGGTATTTGCAGCAGTATGACAAACCAGCATATTACCCACATGACTTGGTATAGGGTTTTTTAACTTAGAAAGAGTAATGAAAGGCCATGGTACTTCACAAACCGGTTTTACTCTGTGGGATATCAAAAAAGAAAAATTGAAATGTCACATTGATAGTACAAATTCAGCATAATGTAAGCAGGCATGACCCAGGCCAGATTACAGATTACAATAAATTTGGGATCTTCCTTGCTGAGAGTCAGAGAGATTCCTACAACTTCATGGGATATCTTCAAATACAGGACTTTATTCTCCAAGCTGCTCTTCAGTCACTTACTGAGTTGGAAAGAGACAAATATGTGCAGGTTGCCAAAACGTAGTCCTCTGTAAGTTCGTATTTACTTCAGCTGTCAGAAGAAGAGTGGTCCCATGTATCCCTGAAGGAGCTCAGCATTTGGTGTTGTGATGAGTTAACACTTCAGTCAAAGCTGATGTGCTTATTAATAGGTGCTGCTGAAGGTTACATATGTTTTATATTTAGTGACTAAATAGTATTACATACAAAAGCGAGGCCAAACCCCTGGGAGTCTACTTTTGCATGTTTTACTCTGTTTGTGATAAAACACCTCTGAGCTTTGGAAGCTCCAGAGTTCACTCATTCACAACCCAAAGGGTGGTTTTGTCTCCTGATGAAGCAGTCTTTAAGCCAGTCTGTCGAGCTCAGCATTATCTTTTGCATCTTTGGGATGGCTCTTCTCATTTTTCTCTTTGTGCTTCATGTGGCAAAACACACCTGCTAAAATGGCACCTGAAAAACAGAGAGTGTTTGCTTTCTAAAAAGATGTTCCAGCAAGGGCCATGACACTGCACTGTAATATCCACAGTGCTTTCTTTACCTCTTGAACAGAACCAAACAACTTTGAGGAAGGACCGTGCAGCATGGGACCAAGGGCATGGACCTAAGGCACTGCTGGGCAGGATCAGATGCCTTGGGGCTCAGAGGTCTTCCCCCAAAGGAAAACATTTCCTCTAGGATCTGACCAGACAGCAAAGTGTCTATTTTAGCCCCTCTCCCTCTGAGCAGGGATTTGTCATGTTTTTCTTGAGATGCAGTCTCTCTTTTATTTTATATATATATATATAAAATGTATAGTTTGATTTTTTAAATCACGATGAACTTGTTACACTGTATATAAATTTATTTCCTCTTTATCAGTATTAGAATGAATAGGAGTGATGTAAACCTGTGAAGCTGAAATAGGTGACTAAAATGACAACTATAAGTACAGATAACATAATTAGGAAGCTTCACTATTGTCACTACAATCTGGATGCCCAAGACAAAGCTCAAATCCCCTCCCTGACAGGCAAAGGGCAGTAAGTAGCAATGAAATGACAAAATGCTACAAGTTCAGGAGTTTTTTCTGTCCTAGCTGGTTGTTATGCCATTGGATATTTTTCTTACAACCAAAAACTTAGAAGTTTGCAGCCATCATAATACACAATCATGGTATCTTTCACTCATTCTGCAACATACACAACAAATCTTCACCCAACAAGTGAATTAGTGTCAGAAGTGCAGCAGCACCATCATATCTCAGAGATCTGGCTTCAAACCAGGCAAGAAGAAATGACTTACCAATGATGATCAGGACTGCAAGTAGAATCCCAATTGCCTGCCCAGCAGTTGGCCAGGAGTGCTCACGGTCTATTTCGATAAAACATGAATTTTCACTGGAACACTTACAGATGCTTACTGCAAAAGGAAATGCCATGAGGTTAATGAGAAGTTTAATAGTCACATTTGGTTATTTATAAAGTAACTGCTGTCTTGAAGCTAATAGTTCTGGGCATAGAGTACCTTTAAGATACACTTCATTTTCCAAAGGCGGTTTTCCATTATCATTAAGTATTATTGGTACTTCATACGTCTTCTCTTCAAAGTTAGCATGTTTCGGGGACAGGTAAGCATGAGTAGCTGTGAGTAGGAAATGGGACATTCATGTCAGCACTAGAAAGAAAGTTAGTTCAATATTTATACCAGCTGCAAGTGTTCTTTTTTTTTAAGGCTGCTTTGAACATGTTAATAATTTCTGCTTTCCTCTATGTCTTTCAAGATCTCATTGCTTTGCAGACATTAAGTAAAAAGGAAATATCTAGAAGCCTAGTCTGGCCTTCAGCATAATATGACTATAAAATCTCCTTCCCAATTTCTACACCAGGCCAAATCTGATCTTGGGTAGTGCTACACTGATGGCATCCCATCTAGACCAGGAATAGTCCCCTATACTCATAGACACCATAACCAGATTAAATTGTTCCCAAGGACATGTAGGACAAACCGTCCTTCTAGTGAACTCACACTGTCACATCTAAGACTCTTTAAAAACTGGAAAAGGTCATAATAGCCATTGGAATCAGATCAAAGGTCTGTTGATGTAAGTATCTTGTCTCCAGAATAAATGAAGATTATAGTGAAAAAGCAAGCATGTATTTTATTTTCTCTTAATGCCCTCCCATCCTTTAAACATTTTCAGCTCAGAGACTTCTATGGTTGTTTCTTGGTAATGTTCAATATTTGATCTGTTTTTCTGAATACTGCTGATAAATTGATCTCACATTTCCATGGAGCTGCTTACAGGTCTCCTTCCTGACTCATAGCAGCCAGCTCAGCACCCATGATGTCAAAAGTGAATTTGGGAGTCCAGGGTCTACTGGCATCCATCAATTTTATTGTTCAATCAACTCAGTCTTGGAAGAATGTTCTGAAATTCTTCGCTCTTGGTTCCTACTCAAATAACTGTATAATGAGTAAACTTTGCCTCCTCATTGCACACCCATATGTATTGTGTTATGCAGATCCCAGCAAAAAACCTTTGGAAAACTACACATGAATTCCCTTCACTGCAAGAGCTGACTGTTTACTTCAAGTCCTGAATTTTAAATTATTATTTACTCTTTCATAACTTTAAATTTGTGGCAACCCAGCTTTCTCTAGTGGGACAATTCATCAAACATGTTTTATTAATTCGGACAGGCTCTACCAGCCAAGCACTTATTCATGTGCTTACTGTCCCATTCAAAAAGCTCCATTCATTTTGTGAGGCAGGACCTCCTTTTGCACATGAAATGTCAGAAATGTACAGATTGCAAATTATTTCTTTTTCAGCAGTGATTTGTGTTCGTTAAACACATTTATTTTATACTTACATGCTTCTTCTCTCAAAAATACTCATGAAGTTATAGCTTGTGACATACTAGGTTTTATCTCTTGCAAAAAATAATTAGTGACTTTGGGGTTCTCAACAACCAACCAACCATGTATTTTCTATATGGAACACTTATTATGCAATAATAAGAGTGAAAAGGTATTCTGTAATTCTTCATATTCACCAGAGTACCAAGCGAGTCCCATATCATTGTAAGAATGGCTGTATTATCTTACCATTGAATTTTGAGATTTCCCAATTATTTCTTGCATTCATCTTATCCGCAAGGGTAAAAGTAAATTTTGAATAAAAAAACTGTTCATCAGCATCAATAGCTTGAATAAGAGTTCTCTCTCCTCCACTGACTGGGTAGCAGAAGAAAGTAGGATAATCCGTAGCTATTTGTGGAGGGTTGTCATTCACATCACGTAAGTGTAGAATCAGGAACGTTTTGGATTTCTGAGCTGCATTATCTGTCGAGTTTAACAGAATGCAAAGTTACACACACATCTTGGATTCACACTCTGGGCTGTTGCATTTGCAGCTATCACAGAGGTACACCATCAGATAGGCAGTGAGAGGTGGTGATCTGTATGAAGGTTGCAGAAAGAAGGTCTCAGGAGGTCCTGAGGGATTTGTGGTAGCTGCCACTACTTTTTAATGAGGATGGCTTATTTACCACCAGCTCTTGCTAATTGCAGAACACAAACAAGGGAAAGAAGGCAGATCATATCTAGCAATCTGTCATATCCATCCTGTCTGGCAAGCAGTCACATCCAAAGTGACTCTTGTGACTCCAGCGCTCTTTGGAGCACTCTTAAGCATGAAATGCCTTGAGTTTCCCACTCCTCTTCTATATACAGGAAATGCAAGCCAAAATTGAAAGATAATAATGGCTGGAACTAGAAGTCCTGATATATTTCAGACTTGATAGAGTATTAGTTTTAATTATAATAAAATTAAATTCTGTAGAAGGTTACAAACTACTCTCCAGGCATGTTTTCAGGATGCCTAACCATGCCTAGGAGAAAGACTAAAATCTTCATAGCTGTAGAGAAAAAAGTGGCAGAAAATATTAATAATGAAAACAGTGAAAAAATTTGAATCTTCTCTATACGCCATGTGGTTCAAGCAAGTATAAGACCATGCCCAACTTCTTGAAAGCTATTTTAATCCTTGTTATCTACAGCATGAATATTTCTGCAACAAATTTAAATTCTTAAGAAATATACACTTCTAAGGATACACCACAGGATGTATATCTGAGATTACATGTTCCAGTACTTTTCATGGGTTTAGTCAGGGTGGGTATAATTCCTCATAAACTAATAAGGACAGGGGATTCCTCTGTGTATATTTAGTTGTTTCATCACTTACTTTGCTCGGATACAACAACCTCTACAGAGTATATTTCTTCTTTTTCTCGATCCAGACGGGAAGCAGTGTATATCTTCCCAGTGGCTGAATCAATTCTCAGCCATTGTCTCACATCACCTTCCAAGGAGTATCTTTGGAAAGAAATACGGGGGGAAAAAAATCACATATACAGTTCCAAACTGGGAAAAAATTCCGACAAAGCAAATACTTCTTTGTTGATATTATGCAAGAAGCTTGATTACAGTTGTACTCAAAGGAGGGTTCTTGGAAGAGTCACAGTACTACAGTACTACAGCCAAACAGGAGACTCAGACAGAGGAAGAGAGGCCAAAATCATCCAGAACAAGAGTGAGAGCAGAACTATGGAAATGCCATTGCTACTGCAGCCTGCGTACTTGCAATTCCACTTTCCTTCTAAATGGGGAACCTGGGATGGCACTGAGATTTTTGTCCAGAAGTGTGATTTGTCCAAACCTCATATCTGTCTCACCGCATCACATCTCCCACATCTTGATTTTGATGGGGGCACAAGTCAAGGGCTGGAGGACAGAGGGGCCAGTGCAGCTAGACACCCTATTGTGGATTGGAAAGGGACCAGGACTCTAAGGTGAACTGTGGTAATTATCTTCGGCCAGTCTGGAGCAGCCTGTAACTACCATTGGGGCAGCCTTGGAACAGAGAGTGCTTTAAGCATCACCACATAATTGCATTTATATCATTGTTTAAAAAATCACCAAGGTCCCTGGGTACTTACTTACACAAATTTAACTATGAATATATGACCCAGTTAAAGCACAGGCACTTGCTTGAGTAGAAGTGACCCGACCCTCTCATCCAATGTTTTTGTTCTTTCAGTACCCTTTACAGTAGAAACAGCATACTAGTGCATCTACTTTTTATACTTTTTATTTTATGCCCTTTAACCTATTTTTAGCAGAAATGTGGTTTATGTATATCTGAATTCCTGTCATGTGTCTCTGTCATCATCCCCCAGAGCTTCTGGACTATGTGGCTCACTTTCAAACTAGTTTGACAGAAGGCCAAACATGATAAGTTCCCAAAAGTTAGGGACAAGTAGAAAGCCAGATGAGAAATCTCTGGGAATAAGAATCCACAGGAGGCCTAAGAGTCATATTATGCAACTCCATTAACCACTCGGTGTTCTGCTGAATTTTAGTTAAATTTCAAGAACTGTTTATTTTGAGTTGATCTGTTCAACATTCCAGCTGGGAATTGTACAGCAAAAGTCACAAATAATTCCTCTATCTGGCTCTACTGTGTAAGCTACATTTACACCATGCAACACAGTACGGGAATTGTCTTGCACAGAGCGTTGCATCCACCATAGAAAGAGGTGTGTCATCTCTGACAGCTAGAAAAGCAAATTAATTACTTTTCAATTGTAGAATTGAGGTTGTGTATTCTGGTGGAAAAAAAGTTGATGTTGTGTATTTTGGTGGTTTCCTGCGTGACATGAAAAGCAGCTACTCTCCTACTGGTTCAGGGGTACACAGTATATGCTTCATTTTTTTTGATAAAGGCATTACGGACATGGAACCTTATTATTCTCAGTCCAGCTCTACCTTTTCCCTGGAGATATAAATTAGCCTGCTTCCATTGTGATTTCCTGTTTCAAGGCTGATGTTTGTCACAGCACAGAGAGAAATCTGGACAGAAAAGCACTACCCAGCAGTCTGCTGCAGGTGGGTCGCTGGCCCACACCCCACCACATGTCCGCCTTCTACTAGGAGATAAGACTTCTGTAAAAACAGGATTTTTCCACATGCCAAGCACTGGGCATATTTTCCTTGCACCTCCTTTAGAACAATTTTTGAAACCTGTAATTCAATTAATTAATCACAGTCACTCTTTTTTACCGTACAGAATCCCCTTCAGGATCATAGGCCTCCACCGTCATGACCAAGGTATTGACAGGAATGTCTTCAGACACTTCTGTTTTGTAAACTGGATTCAGGAAAACAGGTGGCTCATCCACATTTGTTACAAAAATTTTAAACGTGGTAAGAGAGCTTGAGTTGTACTGCACGCTTGGCACCAGCGGTTCAGGGTTTGTGGCGTTGATCACCAGGTTGTACACAGGCATTGTTTCAAAATCAAGAGCCTGGATAAATTAGAAAAAGAAGGTTCTTGAAGCAATGGCTCTGTTGCTGTAGGAAGCTCCAATGAGAAACTCAGAAGTGCCCCTCTTCTCAAGGGGGAGATTGCATCTCAAATACAAGCAAAATATGGGAGAGCTGTCAGGAGAAAATGACACTGGGAATGGTCAATTTAAATGAAACCATATGCCTGTTTAGAGGCCTTCTCTGCAACTGCATTTTCTAATAACGTTGCCACCTGCCTGACTAAGTTTAATAGCAATATCCTGTTTACAGAAATAGTATTTATAGCTCTGAATGAGAAGGCCTCAAATGACCTCCGGGTGCCAAAAGTCATGCGAGGGTTGTTACACCGCAGAGTTTCTCACAACTGCCTCCTTGGGAAAAAATGAGGCTGAGGCTGATCCTGAAGATGGTCCTTCAAACACTGCCTCTCCTGTGCTTGGGCTGGTGGCAGCACATGAGCTGGATGTACACAGTATGGCACCCCCAGGAAAATGAGTGATGGGTGTTCTGGACCCATAGCCCAAGCACCTTTGAGAAGGCTAATTTCAAAGGGAGAGCAATTTTGCAATTGAAATTCATGTATGCAGCAAAAATTGTTCCTTATATTCCTGTCTCCACCATTCAGCATATGGGCTATATCACCTCCTGCAGCACACGCTGCCCTTGGCTTGGTCACAGTTAATGTCTCCCTCATCAGGAACAGTTTTTCCATGCTGACACTAAGACACGCTGGCTACACTTGCACCTTGCTTTGCAGAGGTTGCTAATGGCCAGAGTAACTGCAGGGAGGAGAATCTGCCCCATCACAACCCACCACCACCACCACAGCCCATGGAAACATTACCTGGCTTTCTCTTGTCCAGAAATGCTGCTGCAAAATCACTCAAATAATGCCATCTTTTTGTCTTTATGGTTCATAAAGACCTACTTCATTAGCCAGAACCTGCTCTTCTGGAGAAGCAGCCAGCAGCAGAGCCAGTGGAAGGAGCTGCTGGTGGTGGCAGTGGTGGGGGCACAGCAAAGGCAGGAGAGGAGGATAGGTGTGTGTGAGCACTGCACAGGCACAGAGCCTGAGTCCAAAAGTGGAGCCTCCTGCGGTCTGCACCATACTTAGGGTGTCCTCATCCACCACCAGCCAACAGCCTCCCCACAAATCATTATCAGGGCAGTAAACATTAAAGGAGAAGAATAAAATCCATCTATTCACCTTGTTAATCTTGATGAACCCTCGGTTTGTTTCAGAGTCTGTCTCTATGATCAATGTGTTGTTTGGATCGCCTTCCTTCACTTGGTAAATGATGAGGGAGCTCCCTGTGCCAGGCTCATCTCCATCAGTAGCTTGAATTTCTAATAACACAGTTCCTATTGGGATATTTTCTGCCACAGTCACATTGGCATACTGAAGAGAGAGAGGTGTCAGTGAAACATGACATACCAAGCACCATTTGTGGATAAAAACTTCAGCACAACCACAAGCTTGTGACCCACATGCATGGATGTATTTTAACCCACAGCACCTACATGAAGGAGGGAAGTTTTTTAGCCACACATTTATCGTAGGTGATGGGATCTGTGTCAGTGCCACGAGTACAGCGCCAGTCCCAAATCTTTAGGTCCTCTGCCAAAACCAGCCCATGATGACACAGCAGGAACAGTACATCTTCTCTGTACCCTCTGAGCACCCTGGCCACTCACTGTTAAATATTTGATTGTTTCATGCACCATAGGCTGTTGCCACATTGGCATCCCAGCTCTTCTGACTTTAATGTGTACCTTTGCCCAGAAGCCTCACCTTGAGACCAGGTCCTGGACTGAGACCTTGAGGTGAGATGGTGTAAAACCTGCCAGGGCACCTTGCCTGCATGTGACTGTGCTGCCATTGCCATCAACAGAGAGCTGGGCAATGCAGTCTGCCCAAACACTAACACAGCTTCCCTGAAAGGACAATTATGCCTGATAGGTCAGACAGCTCTCCTGAGCCCACCACCTTGCAGGAATGGTGGTAGCTGGGACACATCTGTGTACGTATTTCAGCCACTCCAGTGTCTGCCAAGGAGGCTTGGGACATCAGGAAGAAGTCACAAAATGTCTGCAGGTCTCTGTCAGATGCCAGCACCTCCACCAGAGAAAAGGCAAGAGCCTGACACCCATCCTGGAACCAGGTATGTGTTTGGGCATCGATCACTGGGCCACTGTTTCTGGCCAAATTACACAGGGCTTTTGATTCCCACTCACCTTCTGGCTGTTTTGGATACATTAGTGCTGTGTTTTGAAAGGTACTTGGGAGATGCCAGCTTTTTTCCATTTAGCTGTTTGATTAATTTTAGAGCCTTTTCTTCCTCTTTTCCCTTCAGAACTTGTATTTCTGGAATAAACTGCTTTAATAGAATAATTTCTTTCTGCACACATTGTTTTCCACTGAGCAAATTACCTTAAATTTCATAATTAGCTGTTAGTCTGTCCCATTGCTCACTGTCTAGATAGAGCTTATGTGCAGACTTACAGCAATATTTTGCCTTTATTTTTACTAGTGGATCACACTGTTACTTGTTTTGTAAATGACTAGTTTCCCACTGATACTCTATAGACATTGAAGTTATGCTCAAACTCTTGCCAAAAATTATTGGAACATCCAAAATACTCACATGTATTGGTGGTAAAAATACTCACATCTGATTTTTCAAAGATGGGAATTTGATCATTGATGTCAATGACATGTACTTCCACATCACAGATTGTTTCAAATTCTGCATGGAAAGAGACAAACAACATCACACCAGGCTTTCTGCTGAAAATAACTTTGCTCCAGAAGGGTTCACTATGAGCAAAAGTGAGCACTGCCAGATTGCCCAGTCTAAGCACTAAGTTGAGAGAAGCACTTATCTCAGATACCTCTTAGTCAATGACAACCTCACTCTCTATCTTACCATTGATCTTCCCAATTTCTTCAGCACTGTCCCATCCTGTTTCCGTTCCCTCACTTTGTAAAACCGTAGCTGTTTACCAGGATGATGATAGCTATGAATTGTGTAAGCCATCTCAGTATCACTTTTCCATGTCAAAAAGTAAGCCCTGGATTGTGAATGCTCCCATGTCCTCTTGGTCATCAGGCAGCATCTTCAGTTTTGTCATAGCCAGACAAACTTCAGATCCATGTACATCTGATTACTACCTGAGCAGAGGCACCCATAGCAATGACAGGCTGTGACTTTAAAAGCATAATATATCCATATATAGATTGGTTTTAGTGTTTTACGAACATACTTCATGAGCTGAAAGTTAAGGAAAATTCTAAACAACATTGTTTGGATGGAATTCAAATAAGCATCCAAAACAAATCACCAGGTTCTCCCCCTGGAAGGCTTTCCATCATCTGCCAAAATGATGTAATTTCATTTACAGACATGTCACTTTGTTTTCTTTACATGCCAGTTCCTTCATGCACAAGTTTTGTCTGACTGTAGGGACTCCAGCACAAAGCTTTAAGCTTTGGTATGGAGTTTGATTTCCTTTCCATTCAGTGAATCATAAAGGACTCCTGGCAACTTACATAAGGGACAAGATTATTTTTGAAGTTTAATTTCAGCTTAATTTTCTCTTAATGTTTTAAAATATTATCTGGACTGTCTGAGCAGCTGTTTTTAATTTCTTAAATTTTTTTTCAATTAAGTCCCTTTGAAAGATCTAGGGAAAACCACAATCATGATCTCTTCATTTTTTCCTCCTGTGGAAGGAAATCTCTTACTGAAGTACTTGTTAACAAGCTTCCCAATTTAGCCACATTTTGTCCTAGAGCTGGTTCCGTTCCATGCTTGCATTATGAATCATGATCAATCTTCCTGCATCTCAAGAACAGGGCCAGTACCATGCCAGAGCAAGACAGCTCTCAGTGCTACTGCCTGTTCAGCAAATCCTCCTTGTCTCCCACATCCCTTAGACACTGAGCACAAGTCATGCCAGTGTGAACGGAGTTATTCTAATGTACAACAGCAGGCATTACATACTTGAATCTTTCACCAAGACCTTCAAGAAATACTTGGCTGAATCACGCTTGTTCAAGGAACGGCCACTCAATTGCAAATCCCCAGTGTCTTGCTGGATATAGAAGAGATTCTTTGAGGGAAATCCAGGTTCCTGACTTTGGATTTGGAACCGCAGACGGGAGTTAAGGGTGTCCTTCTTGTCTATGTCCGTAGCAAACACAGTGCCAATATTACTTCCTGTAGCAGAGTAGAGTAGAGTCAGATAATGCAGTGGTCCCATTTCTCCACAGAAGTACACAGTGACAACAGTGACACAAATGCAAAGAGTAGAGGGTCAGTAAAAATAAAGCTGCATGGAAAACACTTCAATGGACACAGTCATTTCACTTCTGGGAGTTTTTCCTTTAGCATGCCAACATACTGGTTTGGGGTCAGGGCAGTCTAAAAGATTGTAACAGCAAACTCTTCAGTCCTGAAACCAAATAACTGATGGCATGACATGGGACAGATTTAGGTAATAGTCCACTGAAGTCAAAGGCATTATGCTGGGGGAGCAGCTGGATGAGGGAAAATGGGCTCATACCATTTTAAGAACAGTATTTCTTGTATTGGTAATAATAGAGGTGTTTTTCTTTACACAGTGTAAGCAGTTATCCTATTCTGTGGTTGTGGGAAAATGCAGTTTTATATTTTAAATAAAACAGCAGTTTTAAAGTAGGTGTTTTGAGTGTGTCCTTCTCAGGTTCTTCAAATACTTTCCACAAGAATTACTGAAGGGAAAACAGGAGGGCTATTTGCACAGGAAAATATTTCCCTGGGATAGCCACGTTTCAGTCTTTGGGATCAGAATTTCTAGATTCATTCACACACAGCTGGAAACAATGAGGTATATAAATTAACAGAAGCTCTTTTCTTACCTCCCATTTCATTTTCTTGAACTTCAATTACGGTGGGGTTCTGCTGGCACACAGGGGGATTGTCATCGATGTCTTCCACAATAACATGAATTTGCAAAGGCTTGTCCACCAGTTCTCCCTTGTTATCTTTTGACACCACAAAGAATGTATACTGCAACAAAAATATAACAATTAGATGGTTTGAATATCCACTGTCACAATATTTTGCATTTTAGTATGTAACTACAGGAATACAAAATATTCTCTCATGAGTTTGTCCAGTACTTTCTCTCTGTTTATATCAGAACTCTTCCATCACCCCATAGTTTCTGAGCCCTAAGTCCTCAAAAGGTTTTAAAATCTGTGGTCCCCAAGGCCTGAAGTAGATCTGAAACCTCCAGACCTCCTGCACTCTGTACTTCCCATCACCTACCTCTCACTTGTGAACCTACAGCCCTGCCATAACTGGTCCGTGTTGTACATTGCACATATGCCATGGGGAGTGATCGCTACTGCCAGACCCACTCTAGAGTAAGAACCTGAAGACTGTTTACAGTATAGTAGGTAGATGAACTGTCACATATATTCCACAAAATTTCCAAACAAAAATGACGAAACAAAGCCTTTATCTATCTTCCCCTTCCTCATCCCCTTTCCTTTCTATTGAGCTTTCTCATATTTACTCCCACACCAATAATTAGCTTCCTGCTGTAATCTCTGCCATCAGTGAAGTTTTATGTGTTTACTTACAGTATCCTTTTCTTCCCTGTCCAATGGTTCAGTCACATAAATAACCCCATCCTCATCGATGGAAAATGGGAGCCTTGGCAGCTTTTCTTTTTCAAAAAGTTCATAAATCACACCTGGTTCATTTGACTGTACCTTAAAAAAAAAAAAAAAAAGGTCAGGGTAGGAAGCCAGATGTGTAGACTGAGATTTAACAGGGATTATTTCTGGACCACGAACAGAAAAAATGGCGTTCCTGCTAGCTTCATAAACCAGAAAATCAAGAGTTTGGCAGGCTCTTGGGATGAACTGCAGAAAATTAGACTGATAATCCACCTCTGTTCTCTGAATTGTGTGGTGAAGCCACTTCACCTCAGTTTCTCCATCTGTCCAGCTGGGCTACAACACATACCTTTTTATAAAAGGGTTTTGTGATATGGAGATAAATAGTGATTATGAGGAAAAAAAGAGCATTATTTGCATTTGAATATCTTGATACTAATTATTTCTATCTCCTTACACTCTCTATTCCTGCCTGTTGTTCTGTTTTATGTAATTCAGAGAAGTGGAACAACAAAACAACACTAAATTAAGAGGAGCTGTCAACTCCCTCCAGGACAGAAAGGCCCTGAAGAACTACCTTGATAAAGGTTTTTCACACAAGAGGGTTGCTGGGCAATGGAACCGGCTCCCCAGGGAAGTGGTCACAGCACCAAGCCTTCACAAGTTCAGGAAACATTGGACAATGCTCTCAGGCACATGATGTGATTCTTGGGGAGTCCTGCACAGGGCCAGGAGATGGAATCAATGATCCTGATTGGTCTCTTCCAATACAGCATATTCTGTGATTCTGTGAAAACAAATGCCTGGCACCTATCTGTAAATAGGTGCATGCACACTCTTTACATTCATCAAAGCTCATGAGCAAGGCTCTTTTCTGGGGTGCTGCACATTTAAAATGAAATTAAGGACACAGACTGGCAAATTAATGGAGTCAGAGTTAAGGTCTAGGTTCCATATAGCAGCAACTGCATTTCATTTTCCCCTAGGTAGAATCAACATGCCATTGGCTACCACTTGAAATTTATATACAAGTGACCCCAAAATGGGTGCACCCTTACATGTTAGTCTTCCTTCCAGCTGTTTCCATTCTGGACTTCCTTGGGCTGTCACTGAGACCAGTGGGAATAGAACCAAGCCAGTTACTCTTGTGAACAGGATCCATGGAATCCTGCCATGTTTAGGGGATGACAGCATTGGGGGTGTCATTGCCAAGGAATTTTTCAAAGTCAAATATTTCTGAGAGGCTCTTGGCCTGTTAGTTAATATGTACTGATGTATACACTGCTATTGGTCTGCAGTTATCAGCAAAATATCTTGTGCTTGAACTGTGAAAAGAGGAACACTGAGAATGCAGGATGTGAAGGAGAGTGTTTCAGTCCTTTCTAGGTGCTTTTGATGCAGCAGTTGTGCTGCATGATGCAAAACCGGTCACTGCAGGTGTCCCTGAGTGTGCGGGACTGCCCACAGCAGGGCTGTTGTGGAGCTGGTCCCCAACCTGCTCTTCTGCAGGTGGAAGAAGCTAACCTCAAAATAGGCTCCAAAAAACTCTTGGTTTGCTCAAAGCCTGGAAGACCCATGACAGGATTTTGCTCCCAAACTGAAAGGCAAAGTCCAGTCAGTTTAGTGTTTGTATCGACTGTATCTCAGTCACCTTCAAACTATTAACTTTCATGTTAACAAAAAGTCAATGAGACCTCCACTAACAATCATTTCCAAAGGGTGTCATATTAAAAAAATAACTGGAAAGTGCAAAAGTCCTTCTGAAAAACCTGGTGTTGGATGCAGTGGGGACACCTTCACAGTCAGTGGTGAGGAAAGAATTGTGTGGTACAAGGAGAAGTTCAGGGAGTGTGGTCAAGGACCCTACCTTGCTGATGTTGACAGGGTGGACCTGGGTTGAGTTTTCTTTGATGTGGATGGTGGGGGGAGCTTTCCACAGGCTCTCCATCACAAAGATGATCACATCAACACTGCTGGTGAAAGCATTTATGGTCTTCCCTGCCATGTCCCTCACGGAGACAACAAGTGTGAAGGTGTCCTGCTTTTGAGGATCCAAGTAATAAGAGCCTAGAAATAGAGTAGAGAATCAAGAGAAATGACACAGAGGCTGTGGGGGTTGTTCATGTCCCCATTGCCTCCTACAAGCACTATGGTTCTTTAGCTGCTTCAGACTTATCCCTTAGATGGTCCTTTGGGACATCTCAGCTAGCCACTTCCTCTGGGTTCTCTGAATGAAGCTGCATAGCATCATCTGGATGGAATCATACGAGGCCTCTGTGCTGTTGGTCTCATTTTGTGCAGAGGCATCACTGAAAAGCCCTCACCCCAGTCAGGCACTTGTTCCACCCAGAAGAATACATGGCTGTTTCTAAATCATTACAGTTTAGTAGGGATCACACATCCAGCTGAGCTTTCTCTGCATTTTTCATGTTACTGCTTTTGGGTTTCCAGATTCAAGGCAGAGAATTAATTCCAGGTTATGTCACAGTGTAGTCGTGAAGGCCAGAGGATCTATCTCTCTTCTCAGTGTACTTTTAGATCTCAATCTCCATTTCTACTAACTTCCCTTGAATTTGGTGGGACAAAAAACAAGTTCCCCAAACCCAGGGCTTTAGTGGAGTGTGTCCCGCTAATTACATTTATTCAGAATGTAGCATGGGACCTGTGTTGTTTTGTTCTTATGCACACTCCAAAACTCATGCTTGCTCTTTGCAAACAAGAATCTTTTTACATACCTGTCCTGCTTGGTGAGATTTCTCCAGTTGCATTATCAATCTGGAAAAGCATTTCTTCATATGGGTTGGGAAAATGATGGAGAATGCTGTATGACAGCTGTGCATGGGGAGTTGTAGGATCATCACGGTCAGTGGCATGGACATACATGAAGGGCTTGCCTGTTTGGATTGGAGAAGAAACAGTGGTAAGAGAGGAGTCTGAACCTCAACACATAATCCATTTGAGCAGAGCTCTCAAACCAGGAAAGCAACTTATGGGGAGCTACCATTTTTCCATAGTGCCTGTCTCATGGAAAGCCACGTTTAGAGGTCACACTGCTGTATGTCATCCCACAGGTCAACCCTCCACCAGCTCTGCTTAGTAGGATCACAATAGCTGGGGTGACCAGTTGATGGAGAAGGTGACAGAGTTATATCAGCAGAGAGCTATCTATCACACAAGGGTGCCTGAACCCTGAATTCAGATCCCTGAGATCTCTCCTTAAGGCCACTTTACAGATCTTACACAAATCAGTTAAACACAAAGCACCTTGACAAAAGTGGCGTACAGCCCGAGACACAGATATGATAAAAGAACAATCATTCAGTGAAAAAAAATACACAGTAATGTAACTCAACTTTTACCTTTTAAGCACCAGTGCAACATTCAAAATCTTTCTGACTGGATGCAGTTAAGAATACAATAATATGTTTCAGAATGATTTTCTGACCCCATGGAGGTTTATATGCATATTCTTTAGCAAAAGTTTCTACTTGAGTCCATGGTCACAGCAATAATAGCTGTATGAGTCCTTTGTTTCATTTCCAATATGTAAGTCTCAAACTGCTCTTTGATACTTCCATGACTCTTGGTATGGATCACTGCAATCCATAATCTAAGACTCTCTTCTAAATGTTAAGGTTCAGCCCATGTTCTGAGAAGCATGAGTCATGGTAAGCACATACCCCATATCTACCCTGGCACTTTTTTTCACTGATATGTAAAGATTCAGAAAGTCTTAGCATTCTCTTTCTGTCTAGTCTTTGGTAGCCTCTCAATTTTAAACCCCTTCTAGCATAAGGGGTTGGGTTTTCTTTTTCAGAACAATGGAGAGAGTAGCAATATTTGCCTGTTAAGTGATACTTGCAAAAAGTAAGTACTAAAAAATATTTCTGATTGCAGTCATCCATTTAGACCACATGGTGGTCACCTCTTTGCCCTTTCATTATATTATAGATGCTTTCATCCTTATTTTGTACAGTCCCGTGGGAAGAAAAACTGATCTTTTCCAGCTTGTAAGGCAATCACTTTACCTTCCTGTTTAATTTACCTACCTTCCTATTCATGATAATATTTAATTATGATGGCAATTACCTGGACGAGAGTTCTGCCTCACTACTCCAAAGTACCTTGTCTGGTCAAATTCTGGTGGGTTGTCATTGATATCCTCCACATATATTGTAACAGCATATGGACCTTTAACAATGTTTCCACTTCCATCCAGACTTTCCACCTGATTTGAAAAAAGAAGGAATGGTAAAGAAATATTTTCATGCAGATAAGCTAAAAAGCATAAATTAATATCAGGATGTTAGATGCCAGATCAGTCTTACTGTGATGCAAATCTGGTGAGAGCCATCACTGGGTAGCACCACATACAAGGACAAATTTGTCACTGTAGCTCCCTGACAAAAATTTACCACAGTATATAATGCCAACAAAACAAAATAACCCACTCCTGCTTCTGATGACACCTTTCAGAGGACAATTTCCCACTTCCAGTTTCATCACACTACTTGCATTTTTGCACAGCTTAGAATTCATGTTTTTCTTTAAACAGCAATATATACTTTCTAGCAAACAAGGAGAAAATTCATCATGATATAGCATTTATAACTAATTGCTGCTATAAATATGAATAGATAAATAGCTTGATATAAGGATTAGTAAAGAAAAATTAATTCTTACTTCTAATTACCTTTTTCCCAAACAATTTGACTTATTTTCCAGCCTTCTTTAACTTTAAAGCACCAAATATATATTATATCTGTCACATTTCATTTCATTTGTACATAATAGAAAAAATCATGATATTTATGCCTAACTAAGCATAATTTCTTCATTCTGTCATCACTTCTTGTCTATAAATGATTCACATGCTTAGGGTTATTAACTTCTGGGGCTAGAAAATTGTCCTCTTTAATTCCAATCCAAGAGTGCTTTAGAGCTGATGGAACCATGAAACCTGAAGTGCTAGTCTTTAGAAAGACTGCTAAGGCTGGCTAAAAAATCATCATGTACTTTGTCTGTTCAGATATTGATCCTCTCATGACCATCTCTTTCTCAGCTGCTAGTGCCTCAGAAAAAGACAACACCATTTTTGACATGGTTTAAGAGGACAAGGCTATACCGAGACCCAAAGACTGCCTGTCCACTGCTTCAATCTCAACAGTGTTTACACTAGTGAGATCCTCATGAAAAGGGTATAATAGCAGGACACGCACATAAAGCTTTTTCTTCTCTTAGAGTCCAACATCCACCAAAGAGCTTTCTGCTGTTATCTGACACAGGTTACATCTGTGCCTCTCTGCATAAATGTCTTTTACTCACCTTGTTTCAAAGAGTCACAGAATACTCCAAGTTAGGAGTGACCCACAAGGATAATCAAGTCCAACCCTGAAGTGAATGGCCATACAGGGATCAAACCTTGGCATTATTAGCCCCATGCTCTAACCAATTGAGCTAATCTCAGTTTGTCACCATGTAAATTATAAGCTTTCTAAATTATTACAATCCACTCCAGACATGGAATTCACCATGTCAGCCTTCAGGGACAAGAGAAGCTCATTCATGAGGCTAGATTTCACTTCCAGTCAAGTATTCTCCTCATATTAGGAGAGTTAAAGGCTTGGTGTTGGAATCACAATTTTTGTTTTCTCAACATAGCCTTCTTCTGCTAAGGAGCATTTTCCTGTTCAGTCTTTGAGAGCTACAAAACCGTATGTCTTCCAGCAAATCTTGATATTAAAAATGAAAAACTGTCTGTAAACATAGGCAAAATAAAGGATTCAAAATTGCAACAGATTTCTCTTAGTATCAGGTTTACCAAAAGAGTGTAAATGTGAATACTTCTCCCTTCCTATTTTTCATTGAGTTTTTTACCTGCAGCTTGTGCACTTGTTTGGTCTCCCAGTCCAGAGATCCATTGATATACAGGATGCCTGTCCTCGGTTCAATGTCAATAATTCCAGCTTTTTCACCAGACATTCTGAAACTCACAGCAGGTGGCTCAAGTGTGAACTACAAAGCCAAAATAACAGAGGAAAAAATGTCATTTTTTCAGCATTTTCACCATAATAAAAATAATTTCATGCTTTTGTGACTTTTAAAATCTATTGCCAACAGTGTGTTTGGCTGGGCGAATGATACTCCAAGAGTCTGCTCAAACAAATCTGCTCTTTTCTGATCCTCAACAGAGGAGTTTTCACATTATTTCCTGAATGCTGCAAGAAATCCCAACTGCAGTTTGTTTCCAAAGCAAACGTCTACTTAGGACAAGCTTTGTCTGAGCATGGGAATGGAAAAAAATGACACACATCCTCCATTTGCCTGGGAGCTAGATCTGTCCTTCTGTGGTTATGGCTTTGAGAGGAAAACCTCAGAGTCAAAGGAAAATGATGACACAAGTTACATGGAAAGAAATTCTCCAGGAATGCTGATTTTATGAATCCTTGTCTTAGAATATCCTCTTAAAAATGTTTTTGAGGGGGGGGGTTGTCTCCTGCTCTTTGCATGAAGACTCTTGAATTCCCAGAGAGAGGAATTAAAAAACTAATTTCAGATCCTCTTGGGGGACTGTTCTTCCCACCAGCACAGAGACAGCACTTCATACGTGGTGTCTGTGTGCAGGCTATGGGGGTTTTGACCAGAGTGGGTAACATGAGACACTTGATTACCTGGTGAAGGATGCGTGGACCGCCTCCTTCTTGAACAGAGAAGTCCATGGCCTTCAGAGGCCCACTGACACGCAGGCCCTTCACACTAAGCCACAGAGCCTGTGAGAGAGAGAGAGAGAGTGGAATGGAGGAAAGCAGCTGAGGGATGTCTGCTGCCACCACACACAAACAGCAGCTCCCCACCACTGGGCCTCCTGTAAGATATTTTGCTATAGTATAATGACAGAGACTCTTTCAGGTTTGCACCAAACATCTCCAGGTTCTTTGGTGTATACAATTTTTTAAAACAGTGCAATTTATTAATTAATTTGAGAACAAAGGCTTGTGCCTTGCCCTTTTTTGACCACTACATAATTAAATGAGATTGGATCTACCTTCAAGAGCAAACAGAATAAGAAAGTAGATCAATGTAGACTGAGAGCAAAAGGGAATTCATAAAATCATTGCTGGATCTCCTCTGTGCTCCCAGTGGGACCATCCACGACCCATCCAGGAGCCACAAAGCCCTGTGAAAACAAGTGTCTGGAAACAATATCACACCTGGGGATGGGGAGGAGCTGTGGCTCCTCTGTGCTGTGGCTGCACCCTTTGTAATTTCCCCAGTAAATCAAATCTCTTCTGTATGAGAATGAGGTGGCCCTTCCTGGGTCCCTACACCATCCCCCTCAGTGCCACAGCCATCTGGGCAAGCCACTTGAGCCCTGTGTCTTCACATCACTTGCATGTGAAATCAAACCACAGAGAGAACAAACATGTCCTTCAGATCCTTGACTTTCACCTGATGGCAAAAATATCATACAAATCTGTCTCAGCCTCTGTTTCCTTCCTAATGGCTAGCAATGTCTTAACATTATGGTTTTTTCTGTCAAATTTTTAGGAGTTTTATAACCACACCTCCCCAGTGCCCAAAGACCTCCACACTCTTGCCCTAACATTTCAGGACTGTTCTTGCTTCCAAACAAAAAAAATCAAAGGAAAAATCAGCCTCTCAGGGCAGGCCTTGCACACCAGACAATCCACACTGTGGTTCAGATAATCAACCTGTTTCTTCAAAGGCAAGACCAAGATTCCCCAAATTCCCTCTCTTCACCACCTATCTTGACAACACTGAGGATCTGCCTGTCAGAATTAGGCAGAATTTTTTGTCTGCACAGAGTAAGTTTATTTTCTTCCATAGTAAAAATTAATTTATTTTGCTTTACAGATTTAGAATACCATTTCCACCCTGTCCATCACACCACAGCATTGAGTGTGTGTTCTCTACTGCATGAATTTTCCTCTGGATTTGATCCTATTGCTGCTGGGACAGCTATTCAATTTCTCATAGAAAAGCACAGTCTGCATATTACCAAGGGAAAGCTTAATTCTGCCTATGACAAAAACATAGCTAAGTTCAGCACAATTCACCCTAAAGCACTGCTCTGTGTGTGAGTGTGACAAGTAGTGTTTCAATAATTCCATACTGTTCTTCCACTTGCCTACAAGGCTTTGTGACTCCTTTTGATAACAGGAAAAGCAGAGAGCTGGGGAAGGAGAGGGAGGGATGCTAGTGAACACTAGTGTCAGAAGAATATCAGCAAATGCAATCTGATAGTTATGCATCCAGGAAAATGCACTTTGCAGCTACCTTTTAATATTTTTGCAAAATGCTGACTGTTGGCCTCTGCCAGGGGCCAGATTTCAGGACCCTGAATCTGCCCCGCTATGTTATTCCCATGTCACACAGGTTGGCACAGCCTGGCTCCTGGAGGCTTTTCCTGGAGCCATTTTGTGGACAGATTTTGCTTTATCATGTTCCGTGCCATGGAGGAACAAAGGCTGATGTTATAAAACTCACAAGTTCAAAGTGCAGCCTATGAAGCAAGTAAGCGATATCACTTCTGTCGATTAAAAGTACTTTATGTGGACCATAAATATTTCCAAACATATTTCTATAGCATGAATCACTGTTCTGGAGCTTGAAGGGGAAAGAGGCTTTACCTGTTGGTCCATATCCATTGGCATCTCTTCTGAAGATGCTATAATGCCTGCAGAATGGCTTCATGGGGGATGACAGCACTGCCACAAGCAGCAGCTTGTGAAATGGAAAGGGAAAAGGAGGTGCTCACTGTGGCACCCCTCAATGTCTCTATATTCTGAGGCATTTTTTACTGAACTTGAATTTGATGCATTTTTTCAATCTTTTCTGTTAATTTCAGTTGTGAAGTAGAAGTCACCACTGCTGTAGCCTTTACAAACATCAGTAAATCTATTGAGTTTAATACATAGGATCCATAAAGAGCATAATTAATATATTTCAGTTTCAGAAAATTCTCTGAAAAGGGATTCACAGGAACCAAATAATGAGGATATGTAATTAATATGCACAGTTTAAACTATGAGCCATTATATGTCTTAGAATACATTTAATATGTCAGCACATGTATGGATTATAATGCAGAACACATGATACCGATGTTTTCACTCCTTGGTGATTTGCTGCAGTATATTTAAATCTTTTCTAGCATGAAATTCATATATTGGAAACTGTTATCTAAAGAGGAAGTAGAAGAGGCAAACCAAGTAAATTGGTGCCTCTAGGCTTTTTGAAGTTTTTTTTCCTAATGACTGAGATGCCTTCTTAACTTGCTGTGGGGTCACATGCGCGTGCTAGGGACACACTCCCACACCCAGAGTCCCAGCCACTCTGCTGGCACCAGTGCCAGCCTTACCTGCAGGCTGGCACACCCCATGGATTAGAGCTCAGAGGTTCACAGGCAGCCTTTGCCATTTGCTCACAGATAAACAAAGGAAAACCTGTAACTCACCGAGTGAAGGAGAAGCAGAAATTGAAGTCCACGCAGCTTAAGCATACTGGAATATGCTGTGCTTCAGCTCCTGCAAAGAGATGACAGTCACTTTAGCCCCATAGTGCTGGCCCAGTCTATTTGCAAACTGAGGCAAATGCTGAGTTTTCTTGAAGCTGCAGGGAGAGAGCTGAGGAGCAAACCCCGAAGGAGCAGGTGCAGGTCTGACCATGAAAGGAAGACCAGTGGTACCCCTGGCTGCCAAGGAAGGCTGTGCCCATTAGGTTGTGCCTAATGGTGCAAGAGATGCAACATGTGAGAGCCCCAAAGAGTTGTCAGAGATTGAACCCGGCACAAAAGTTCAGGCCATGCAACCGCACTGTTACAATGATTCTGCTGAATTATGGTACTGAAAGCCCACTTTCATTTCTGCTTTACTGAAAGCAGAAGCATTCACAGGAAATGCTATAACCACAGGACAGGTCTTGCAGACACCATCCTGAGGTGTCTCTCTTCTGGTTCCAAAAAAACAACTGTTTCCTACAGATTGCAGAGGCAAAGGAAGCCTAAGGGGTCTGTACCCCCTAAAACAACATGGCTACTGGAAACAAAATTTCCAAGTCCAAGGAGCACTCTCTGCCTCAATTTTCAAAGAAATGTTGAGCACACACTTTCACAATTTATGTTACATCCTCCTGAAAACTAGATGGCTTTCTCAAAATGCAATCCTACTTCCTTGCTGCCTTTAGATTTTAACCAAGAAGATGAGGCTGGTTCTGGAAAGAGGTGAAGCTGGTATATTGTGCTGCCATCTTCAGTGATGCTTCATGTCATATGGCTCACACCTACAGGAATCCTTCCACAGCTCTGTCTCATGGAGGCCCCCAATAAGGAGAACAGAGTATGGAGGCACAGCTCCCTCCAGGTACCTCTCTGCTTGTGCTTCCCATCATACCTCCTTTACTTTCCTCAATGGCTGAACAAAAAGAGGACTTGTAAATGTAGAAACTGCTACCTACACTGCTATTCTCACCAGCACTCATTCTAGGGCATGCCACAGGACTTTATCTTCCAAATCCCATTCTGAGCTGGGTTATACTGTGTGTGCAATTACACTCTTTGAAAGTACTGGGCTCTTTCCTTGGGCTGGAGATAACTGTGTGTGTACTGGAAGAAAATAATATGACATACTTTTGAAACCAGAAGTGATCAGGAAAATCATTAAATTTGTCAGGAGACAAGGGCTGAAATTGAACCCCTGTAGATGTCTGGCTGTGATGCTTCCTTAGTGGGTTCTTCACAGACTTCCTGAAGCCAGAGGAGGTGGCACAGGCAGAGCAGAGAGAAGAAGAAAACACTTTGAACCTCCTGGAAGCACACTTTGAACCAGAACTGTTGCTGATATTCCTGTTATACAGTCAATGAAAATTCTTTCAGTTCCTCTGTCTGTACAACCTCTCCCCTCCTCTCCTGCTGCTCTCTTCTGAATATATTGGCCAGTTTCAGCTGCATTTAGTAGCCATGTGGGAACTTCAAAAAACTCATTCCTTATTAATTTGGGATGGAAGGTGGGACAGAGTACCCAAGGTGTTCCCCCTCCATCCTGTAAGACTGCTGTCTGTGCCCAGGGGCTCCATGCAGGGTTTTGTTTGCCCCTCTGGAGGAGGCATGACTGGAGGTGTCCCTCTGCCAGCCAGCGGTGGAGGAACACCAGGGAGCTAAAAGTACTGGGGGAGGCCGTCAAAAGCGGGGAAGAACCATATGGGGTGCTCTGAGGTACCATGGTCTGGATTCAGGGAAAAGAGAAGGAGCAGAAACTACCAGGGAGAGGAGAAAGTTTCAGGGACACATCCAGCCCTACTTTTGGGGACAGAAAATGTTGGAAAATTAAATGCTAAATGTACTTGTGTCATGGCCAGGTTCTCCTGTCCAGATCTGACTACCAAATGCAGCAGTGGAAATGCAGCCATTTCACAGTTTGCATGACAAGTGCCTTTGATGTTCTCTTCTCTTTGAACATAAACATAATTTCCTTATGTCATGCCATTTAGAGTTCCTATTGCAAGTCTTGGTCAGTCCTTGAACATTTATTTTTCGGTGGAAACTGTTACCAAGTCTCATGAACCGTCTCACTGCCAAGGACCGAAGCCCCAAAATCCATACTTCTCTGTCACTCAGAATAGAGTTCCAGTATATATAGATTCATATAAAAGCTTTCAGTAACAGGCAGTTTCAGGATTAGAATAGCATCAGCTTAACTAAAAGCAGCTTGAGATCTGGCTGAGGACCGGAGCCACATTTTCTCCTTCATTTCTTAGCTTCATCTCAGTGCTATATCCCCAATAATCCCTCACACTTCCCATGACTGAAGAGAAGTCTCTAGGATAACCATCACACAAATATTCCAGTGACTTTCAATAATAAACATTCAGAGAACAAAGAATATTCCCAGAGATTAAAGATCAGTAACAATCACAAGTATTTCATTCCATGGAAAAAAATATTTTTTTTAGTTGATTGATTTCAGATGTTCAAATTCAGCAAAGAGAAAACAGAGGAAATTGATCCAAATCAAATATAAACCAGACTAAGCCTTAGCACAGCAGTCATCCATTTTACAGGGACAGCTGGGTTCCTAACACTGCCTGAAAATCCTTTAGCAAAACCCCTGCTTCAGCTTTTAAAATCTTTCTGTGAAATGTCAGTTAAATCATCCCTTACCTGTAACATGAAAAGCTTATTTTGCTCTAAAAATGCTTCTTTCTTTCAGTTGTAGGAATCACCTTTGCACAGGTTGGTGATGTCTGTCTGTGCTTATCCAGTTTATAGTTCCTCAGACTTGCCCTCAGAGATTCAGCAGCTCAAACATTAACTGCATGGGCAATTATTGATTCTAATGACTAGGTGTGGTATGAAACAGCAGCCCTTTAAGGAAACAAGGTAGCTCCAAGGTAATTTACAGTCCTCAGTATTTTTATGTCTTTTGCAATTTTCTTTCTGATTTATTTTTTTTTTCAGTCTGGCTGTGAGAAAAGAGCATGCAGGGCATGGGTGGGAGCCACAGGGGAAAGACAGCCTTTCTATAGGAGAGCAGGGGAGCAGGAGAAGGCATGGGTCTTGTGTGGAGAGCACGTTTGCTACTTGCCTAGTCGCAGGAATAATTCACATTCAGAAGACAAGAATTTGGACATAAAGGTGGCTTGTTTTCACAGCAGATCCCTTCACGGGAAGGACCCAGCCAAGTTATGAAAATAATTCATCAGTCCACGTGTTGGAAAGTTCCAATTCTGTCTGAGCTCTGCTAAAAATTTACTTTGGGTAACTTTGGGCAAATCAGTCTGCCTGCCCTTTTCCAGATACTTATCTCATAATGGATGCAATCATTCCTTTCCCTTGTGTGCCATCTTTCATGTCTGTTTATGTTTGCAGCCTTTCAAGGGAACTAGTCCCCACTAGTCTCTGAATTATGACACTTGCAGTAGAGGGAACTGAAATCAATTGGGCTATAAAGGACAATTATAACATAAATAATAAATAAAATTTATTTGGAAAAAAGCATACTTTTTAAAAAAAATTACCGTTCTTGAACAGTAATTGTTATGCTTTTTGTATCTCACTTTTTAATATCATGCTTATTTCAGAAGTTTTGGACAGGCTCATTATATTGTCTTGAGAAATGTTACTTTTCATCCAGGTTCTGACTTTCAATTTCCTCAGTCTGTCAGACTGCCCTTGAACACTGTTACATTATTTGTGCAGCACATTATTTTCTGAAATACACATCTAAATAAAGAAGTGTTTAGAACTGATTGCAGCTCTAAGGTATACAGTTCTGGGAAAAGGCCTTCTGTTTGTGTTTCAGATCACACATTTCCCTCCAAATCAGTGTTTGTTTCTCCAGGAAAAAACCTCTAGGCTATGCTTTCAGCATGCTTTAAAACACAAGTGTTCTCCATTTACTCATGTACTCAGAATGATTCAGACTTTCTCAAAGCTGTCTGCTAGCAGTGAGTTATCTTTAGAGCACAGCTCAAAACCAGTTTTGAATAAAGCATTAAAATTCATTGCTGATGATTTCTAAATAAATATAATAAGGAGAGGGAAATGAACTTTCTCGGAAATATGTTGATTTTAAGTGACCAACATGCAGATTAACTGTGTACTAGTTGGATATGAATGAGCAGTACTTGCAGCATGAAGTAGTAATTTTAAGACAGTGTAGCAGAACTAAATACACATACAAATTCCTAATTACATCTTTGGTCCTCCTTCATATGACAAGTGCAGAGTAACTCAAGTCATGATGTCAGAAGTGTGATCTCTATAAACAAGTCAAGCATTTGTCTTTCAAGTGCCAGTATCTCTGCTTGGAAGTTCAATTACTAGGAAGTGCAGTGTATTACTTGAAGTACAAATACACAAATGTAAGGTACCTAGTATGCCTAATAGAATGTCCCCATTATTTAAAGTCAGAGGTGAGCCTGTCAAACTCAGTATCTTTCTCTGGCTGAAAGAGTTTCCCAGGCACAGAGCAACTGCTTACAGGTTGCAACCGCACAGGAGAAAAAAAATCTCCCATGTCAAATGCATTACAAAGTCCAGAAGCACTTAAAGCTTTACAACAGTCATAACATTGTGCCACAGATAAAAACACAAGAAGAAACTCAGCAGTGAGACTGGGTCCTTGGGCCAGCTGTTTCTCTGAGTAAATCCAGCAAAAAGAAGGCAAACGTCCAGGTGTTTATTGTGTGAATCATTGTTCAACGAGTCAGTTTTTCCAGAAACAACTCTTATATCATTAGTCACATCCTTTTCACCCTTCCCATTTATCAACTTTGTCATTTCTCCCTCACTCCTTTTTAATTTTTTTCTTTTTGTCTTTTTACTTTTACTCCTGGTTTCAACTCAGCTGATATTTCTCCATGTACCTCTTCCACTTACCAGACTAGCTGGACCTGCCTGACCTCAGCTTCTTCCCCTTTCTGTTTGTTTAGAAAATACTTCTTTTATGGATCTATTAGAGTATGATAATTTCACAACATAATTAATGTGTGTCAAAATGAGATAGTACCACTGGAGGAAAAAGAAGCATAGAAAAGTTATGCTGAAAACAAACTTAAGTTTCTATTGACCTAGTTACTTCGCTTCTCATGAGGCAGAATCACCCACACCTGCAACCTCCCTGATTGCAAAAAAATGCAAATAATGACGAGTCTTCGTTTCCATCGCCAATCCATAGTGGCACTTTCAGCATCTGCTCATTGACATGGATGCCCTCTACACACTGCTCAGTCACTCCACCTTTCCTGATGATCTCTGCCCCCATATCCTCCCAGATGAGATTGTACAACACTGCTGAGTAAAGGTTCCTACAAAAAGTATCTCCCAAACTATGTACCTCTTACCAATGCACTCATAATGTATTTTCATGTTATCTTCATTGCACTGATAATTGCACTGACAGAATTTGGATTTTGTCTGTATTTCCCTGCTCTATATACTCAGTTTAGTGGTGTAACCTACTCATACTTGTCTGAGCTTCTTTGTGAGACTGAGAATACTGATGAGCTCTGATTTAGCAAAGATTAGCTCTGATTTAGTCTGTTCTTACTAACCTTCCTAATACTACTTCTGCTTTGGGACATATTCACTCCATTTATAGAGAATTCCTGGTCATTCAAGAGTGCTTTTCTTTTTTTATTTCTTATGAAATTCTTCTTATCAATAATGTTATTTTATAGAAGTCTGCATTTTCCAAGTTCACTGTAATTTTTTTACTTTTCCCTCTTTTCCTTTGTGAGGACTGTGGATTCTCTTCATGGTATAATTACCAACACTGATATCATTGCTATTGTACCCTGCACTTCAAAATAAGTACATGCATCCCCATCAACATTTCACTTTTTTTCCTGACAGTTCTATTTTCCTGACAATTCTTTCTGAAACACTTTACCCTTCTACACAAACAATTCAGTCTTAAATTATTCAGCCAAATCTCTGTAGTTCTCATAATCTTGAGAATATATTAAGTGTTAAAGGATCATATATTCCTTCCATTTAAGGTATTCTTCAAACCTTCCATTGATATCTCTCACTCTTTTTTGGTAAATTTGCCCTTTCTATTGTTTATACACCAGTTCATGTTGAGATAATTTGTCTGTACACAATGGTGTGAGAATTGTGCTGGGGACAGGGTACCTAGACAAAAAAGCACAAACCAAGAAAAGCAGATGATCACCTTTTTGTGAGCAACCATCCAAAACAAGAGACATCATGGTAAAGGGCATAAGGGGGAGAGGTAAACCATGTAGGTGTGTTTTGGGGTAGGACCAAAGCATGGCACTGACTGTTTAGCAAGCTCTGCACAAAAGAGGGAAGGCAGAGGCATCCAATAGATCATGGTACTAATGCTTGATGGTCAGAGTGAGTGATGCTATGCCATTTGTGTGGCCCTGTTCTCCTGTCCAAGAAATATGGCTTTTTGACTGGCCTATGTTGTGCTGTGTCTTGGATGATGAAAACCTTGCCTAGATCATCCCTGTTCCCAGAATAATGCTCTTCAGTTTTGACCTGCTAATCTTAATTCTCAGTTGGATCAGTTCTCCTGTCTGAGGTAGCAGAAAACAGATGAGCAGGAACTCAGGAGAGGTATCTAAAAAGGTTCCCCTACACTATCTTAGAAGCAGAGACACTTGTGCTTGCTTCCTTCCTTGAAGCAGTCATTATGAATTGCCCATCTTCTGGAAGACATGGGGTCTGTTCTTTCTCAGGGAAGTTCACATACAATTTTCACCCCACTGAGGGGCATAGTCCTTCCCTGTTGATGCTGCCGCATATGTCCAGCTTCTGTGTTTGGCTGTCCTCAGGTACACCATGTCCATTATATTGATGTAATTGTCCTAGTCACTATTGTGTCTCAGCCTAGCCACCACCTCCAGCAGCCCTTTACACACATGGTACCTCATTCTTGGCTTGCAAAGACAGCGATGCCACCTTGCAGCCCACCAGAGCCTGCACAGGTGTCTCCTAAGCTGGTTTCATTTATTGGTAGGTGTAGCTACTCTCAAAGCAGGAGGAAGCTGAATCAGCAGCACATCTGACTAATGAAGAGCACATGGTCACCTTCATTCTCAGAGGATCTCCTTGAAGGGCTTGGTCAGCCCCATCCCTGCAGAAGTTACCTCACACATGTGGCACTCTCGGGCTCTGTCCCCAGGCGTGGCAGTGTGACCTCTCCTGCTGCACACAGGCAGACCACACTGACTTCTTCACCACTGGCACTAGAGTCCTGCTAAGAATTCTCCAATTTGCTGCTGCCAGTCCCCAGCCCCTGTCAGCTGCTGAGCTAATGTTGTTGAACTCCTCAGCTATTAAACTTGCACAGGTCAAGATGATAGATTTTAGTTTTTCTCTTTCTTCTTGCAAGGAATGACATCATGGAACCAAGTGGCTCTTCTGGAATAAACAATGCATATTCTAGAGATTACTTGTGTTTACTCTACATGCAAGACCTCCAAAGAAGACTAAAACTTGAGCTCCATACTTTAGCATGGAGATATTCCCTTTCTTTCAGGATGTTGGTGTCCTGTAACATGATGCCTCAAGGTGCCATACGCATTAAGACTTATAAACTGCATTATTTATAAATTACTTTTTTCCTCATAAATGCAGAAGAAACAATTTTTTAACCTCTTGCACTTGTAACTCAATACCTATATAGACATGTCCAAACTGGCATAGCTCAAAATATATAACACAGTGTAAAATCTAAAAAGAAAATGCAAGTCTATCCTCATCTATAGTCTTTTTACAAAACTTGATAGCATTACAATGTGAAATAACCATGAAGCTGGCAGATCAATAGTTCTTTTTTTATTCACACATTTATGCAAATGCAGATGGTCTTAGAGGAGTCTATGGTCTGGATGTATGTGCCCACCTGTAGGACACTGAAATAGGCATGATAAAACAAAGTAGTCTCTAGGGCTTTATTTATCACTGTGATCAAAAATTCTGCTGCCTGAACTGTTATATATAGCAATCACTGCATGAAAACCAGAAATAAGCTCAGGAGCAGAGCTCAGATGCCAAAATTCCTCCTTCAAATTGAAGCAAGACTTAGGTGCTCTTCATTCTCTTTCTCTTACCAGAAATCACAGTCAGGCAATCCCCTCAGATCTTGGGCAGGATTTGCAGCTCTGGCTCCCAGGAGTAGGGACAAACACTTTTCCTGCAAACATCTGAGCCCCAGAGGTGGGGCAGGAGCTCACAATCAGCCCTGCCCTTAGCCTTCCCTTGAAGGGAAGTCCCCAGTACTGCAGCTCACTGCTTCACCTCCTCACTTTCTGGGTTTGCTGGCCCTGTTAGCTGAGTCAGGAAAAAAGGCTTAGAGCTTTGGGGATGAATTTTGCTCTGTGTTTGAAAAAAAGCCCAGCAGAGTTTCAACTTCTTATTATATCTTGTTCTTAATGTCTTAATTAAAAATTAGTATTATAATACACATTTTGTGTATATGATCTATGAAATATATTTATGGTAATTGACTTACAAAGTAAACTGAAATTCAGTGGACTATATAGACAAATCTGCAATGCCTAGGCAGTCCATGTCTCTCACCTCAGAACCTGGAAAACTGGCATTTGAATGAAAACATGCTCCAAAAACAAGCACAAATGACTGGAAACTAATGCTGTTTGTGTGCCTCCCTCCCAACCTCCCAGCTGTGAATACAGAATGACTTTCTGCTGCCCAGGCTTACCTGACTCTCCCTCTGCCATAACTGTGTAAAACGAGGAACATGAAGGAATATCACTTCAACACCCTCATCTCAAGTCTGATGACTCCCACAAAGGGCAGGATTTATTGTTGCCATGCTAGTACAAACCTCAAAAATGCAGAGCTTGACCAGTGAAGACAAAACAGGTCAAGGTTTATAGTTTAAAACCAACCAGCTTGTTGTCCTGGAATAGGTTAAAAAAAGTTGGTCTTTGCCTGAGCAGGGATAAGTCAGACTCATTTTTCCCTTGGTTTTAGCATGTCTCTTCCCCACGCAGGCAATATTCATACTGACACTGCTTTACATTACAGGGTGGAACTTTCAAAGCCTGATAAGATACCAAGTGTTTCCTTGAGCACAGGACTTCTCGTAAATACTTGTACCAGCAACTGTAATAGCAAGAAGAGCAGCAAACTTCAGCTGTCCTGGTCTGGAAAGACAGGTGTCTGCTAAGGAAAGCAGGAGCCTCCCTTGAAATGGAAAATGTAAACCACTTCCCTCCAAATGAGGGAGCTGGGGTTGTTTAGCCTGGAGAAAAGGAGACTCAGAGGTGACCTTATCACTCTCTATAACTTCGTGAAGGGTAGTTGTAGACAGCTGGGAGTTGGTCTCTTTCTCCAGGCAGCAACTGACAGAACGAGAGGACACAGTCTTAAGCTGCGTCAAGGGAAACACAGGTTGGATATTAGGAAGAAGTTTTTCACTGAAAGAGTGATTAAATACTGGAATAGTCTGCCCGGGGAGGTGGTGGAGTCACCATCCCTGGATGTGTTTAAAAAGAGACTGGATGTGGCACTTGATACCATGATCTAGTTGAGGTGTTAGGGCTGGGTTGGNATACAGAAAATTACGTATACTTTATTTACCATTATGTGCCAATGCCTATCACCTATACTAAAAGGGTCATCTCTACCTTAATCCAATCCTCTAAAACTACTTTGCGCCCACGTCACTGCAGAAGATGGATGCCAAGGGAGAAGAAGAAGAACCCAGGGCACCACCCTAAAATCTCCATCTTGTCCCCTATTCAGCTTCATTCTAAAAACCTAAAACTACAAAATTTTCCATCTAGCGATTAGCTTTTACACATTTGTGACTTGCATTTCTTCTCCATGTTGAAAGCTTTTTCCATGGACTAAAATCAAAGACTGTGTCTTCCTGGGCTCTGTGCCAGGCAACACCCCCTACACAGACCCCCCTGGACAGAATTCAAACCCTCTTTCTCGGGTTCCAGACCCCTTTATTGAGGTCTGTGACCATCCAGGGCAACCAGAGGAATGCCCTGAACTCCCACAACGTCTTGCATTGCAACCTAAGATATCAGCTCATCAGGAATTCTTACTGGTAATTGAGTTCCCAGAGTATGTTTCCCTAAATAATATCTGCATTGCTAACACTTCACTTAGCTTCCTTGAAGCCTTTAACAAGGGTAGGAATAGATAGCAAATGACTGAATATTCACACCGATTTTAACATGCAATGAAAATACTTTATGTCCGAACATCAAACTTGGGGTTCATTTTATCACATTGTTTTCAGAGGAGCTTCCAGACGGCCCTAAATGTGATTCCTGCTGGAAAAATTGCCACAAATCAGTTGTGTTACCATTCATCTCAGCAGGACCATGAGGTCTGATTGCAGCTATGCCCCCCACTGAAAGTATTACAAACGTCCAAAGGAGTGACAAAAATGGAGTCAAACCTTCTAGGGTTTTGGCAATTTCACCCCAGAGACAAATTACATGGCTCACCTGATAAACCTGAATCAATGCTGAGACTGATCTTTAGCTATTGGAAGGACTCCTACATTCATTAGAGGCCAAGCCAAGCATAAATTGCACTTATTTCAATTACCTACTTCGGTAATCAAGACCTAGTCACATGGACAAGCCATTAGAGGATGAGTCCTATGGTCTGCAAGAGAGGAGGGTGCACATTTTGTGTTCCCATCACCTACAAGGGACACTATTTAAAGAACTAATTCCTGTGCTTAAAATAGAAAATGTCAAAAATACCACATAATTTTAACTTCTGCCAGTGACGGATGACCAGCTTTTGTTGGCACACCATACTCAAGCTGGGACCTCAAGGGAGTTTCTGTGAGACTTTCATTTCCATGACTAAATAACTGTGGTATTGGGCTATCAGTGTATGTACTTCATGTTCACTTCTGTACTTCCAAAGATTACAGTGCAACCATTTTAGCTCTTTTCCTGTCTCCCTTGTGACTTACATGGGAGTGCCTCCCTGGACATACACCTCTGCTTGACATTTATGGGAACTCCATGACTTAAGGTCCTCCATCATCTCCCACCTTAAAACTTCAAGCGTGCATCTGTCTCATTACCTTTCAAGTTATAAGGACAGTCAGCAGGGTAAATTCATCAGTTCAGAAATGTCTCTGCCTTTTCGCATCTCAAGGTTAGTGCAGCCAGAGAATGAACCAGTGCCTTTAACAGTGCCCATGAGAAGAGTTGCTGTGGTGCTGGCCTTGGCTGCTGGTACCAATATCCATCCTAGACCCCCATGATCCAAGCCCAGCAAAGCTGAAACTAAATGGCTGTGCATTCAGGGGTTAGTTTCATGCTCAAAGACAACAGGACAGACTTGCTCTTGAGGAGCCCAAACATGAGGTCAAAGATTTCACTTAGAGACAGACCCACAAAGCCACTTCCTTTTACCCTTGACTCCAGCAAGGTCTTGTGCTCAGGTCAGAGCAGCACCTCATGTCTGCTCTCAGGCTTAGATTTCCTTCCTGTAGGCACTGCCTTGGCATATCACCAGCACAGGAACAGCAGGGCAGGGCTGAGCAAACAAGAGTCCCCTGCTCCCGGCAACCCCAGTGCTGCTGGTTGGATTCTCCTCCCAGTCCAAAGGGAGATCAACACACACACTTTGTAGCACATCTATAAAACCAAAGACAGCCAGATGAAGAATATTTCATGCCTGAACTTCTTGATCTTAATGTGTCTTGTCTAAGTGCTGAGTGGACACAACAGTTCATGGGATATTGAATAGGTTGCATCAATTACTGGTTAATAATACAGTTACATTTATATAATGCATTATAGGAGTTCAAGTATTTTGTAGACTTAGATTAATCAAATTCCGCAAGATCTATAAGAAAACCTATCTCCTTTCCAGAAAAGTGGTGCTGCCATTAGTTCCAGGAATTCAAAAACAATAATTCAGGCCCCAAAATACCATGGTGGTCTTAAAAAGGTCTCCATAAGAACAACAATGTGAATGAATGAATGAATGAATGAATGAATGAATGAATGGATGAATGAATGAATGAATGAATGACTTTTTATTCACCTTTTGCTGTGTGACCCTTAATTTTCAGTACAGTTATGGAGATTAGAGAGAGTTTTTTGAACAACAGAAACTTACTCACATACTCATAAATTTGTAGAAGATATCAAACAAAAACAAGACTGTTTCAACACAGTGTGCTTAGAAAATAAAAATACAACTCTGTCTGAACTTCCTATGTACTTTTCAAATAAATTACTGAGCTATTTGGAACTACCAAGATATTTATCTCCTATCTCTAACTAATCTAAAGCATAAAGAGCCTGTTATCAGTCTCAGGACTTTGAGTTAAGTTCATGAAACAGTAGTTCTGGTAGTAAGTTTTTTTAAATGACTTGCTGGTAAGTTAAACAGGACAATGAGCAGCTAATGCAGAAAGTCAAGCAATACATGTCCAATGTCTGATATTCATGCAACCCACTGTAACTAGATCACAGAGAAGAGACTTGGGATGAGGATGGGATATTGCTCCTTGTGGTACCTGTCCACGTTCTTTTAATAAAACTGGAGGGGTTTTTGTCCTTCAGTGCCCAAAATATGTTTAGCTACATTCCTATATATTTTTAAAACATTTTACTTTTACTTCAGTCCTTAGATTTCTCTGTTATATAGTTCTTTGCTGATTTTCTCTTAGAATCACAGAATTGGTAAGGCTGAAAGGGACCAGAACACAGTGGGTTATCTGGTCCAACCTCCCTGCTCACCTACAGTGAGGGAGACTCCACAGTGTCTCTGGGCAGTCTGTTCCAGTGCATGGTCACTCACACAGTAAAGAAGTTCTTCCTCATGTTCAGGTGGAACTCCCTGTGCATCAGTTTTTGCCCATTGGCTCTTGTCCTATCACTTAACGCCACCAAGAAGAACCTGGCTCCATCCTCTTTATGCCCTCCCTTCAGAGACTGATAGACATTAGTGTAGCTCCCTCTCAGGTGTTTCCTCTTGAGGCTGAACAGGCCAAATCTGTTAAGAGTTTTAAGAAAGATGCTCCAGTCCCTTAACCATCTTTGCAGCCCTCAGATGGACCTGGAGTCTTAATCTATTTACATGTTTTGGTTATGGTGCTTCACTACTTATAAAAAAGTATCTAATTTTTTAAATGATACTGTGTACTTAGGAGGTGTGTCTATCGCTTTTGCCCTTGTGGTGGTGGTGTAGGGGGACAGACATTCCCCAGCCCCATCCACTGCACAGGCACTCCCAGGTGGATGCTGGTGTGCATCCTGCTCACCCCAGCCAGCTTTGCTGGAGCTCCCATTAAGACTCGGCTGCAATGACATCAACTAACTGCAAGATCACCTTGACCAGACATTGACTCTTTTATTTATTCTCTCTTTAACTGAAGTTCTGTTTTTAAAGTACCTTTTTACTAAAAATTTAATTTTCTTTGCATAAAAAATGCAAATTGTTTTAACTCAGTAAGAAAGAGAGATGCACAAGCCTAATACTGCACTTGATATTCTGGTTGTTTTTAAAAGCAACAAGACAGAAGAGAAGCAGCAGGTTTTGACAAGGGTGTAGCATTTCAGGTAAAAATAAAAGCTGAAAATGTGTGTGTATAGTTCTACTGCAATGGAATTTTTACAGTTAAATCCTACAAAGTACTAATTACTCTTAGAATTGGTAACTTCATGTCTCTGCAGGCTTTTGCTGAATTCAGCTTGGTAAGAATGACAGAAACAAATTTATTTTCTTCATTTTCTTTTTGTTCTTTATTTTTTGCTGTTTATGGAGTCCTGTTTTAAATATGCCACGTTTGCAGACTTCCTGCTACTCTTTAAGAGCGAATGTCAGTTTCAATGGATTTAGGTTTGTTTTTCTTTGCTTTTTGCCACTATGAAGTTATGCGTCCATATTTTTATGTAGATATGTTCTGGGTTGCCTACAGAAAGAAAAGCAATTTGTTGAGTAAGCACAAGTATAAGGGAATGTTATATAAATATTAAACAAATCCTGTTTAAATAGCATATCTTTATCATCTATTATATATAATAAAGATTTTATTCATATAACATATAAATTCATATGTCTTAATTTATTTTTTAACATGTTTGCTCTTTATCTCATATGCATAATACAAATGCTTCATATCTTTAGCTCAATTCCATTATACCTGTATAACGGTACCTGCAACACTGTTCTAAATTTTTGTTACTAATTTTTACCCAATCTGAAAAAAAATCTAATATTTTATCAGAGGTCTTCCAGAAATATATTTTCATGCCATTGGGGGTCTCTGAAGGTGACTTTTGCTTCAGGGGTCAGCTTCCAGCTGAGTCTATTGAGGAATATATTCAGTGCAAGTAGCTTGGGCCAGGGGACCTGTGGCACCAGCCAGGTGATCCGGCACTCAGAGAGACTCAGAGCCAGCAGGAGTTGAGGGCTCAGCAAGGAAGAACCCAGAGTAACACCCACAAAGACTGTCAGGGTATAAAAGCCCAGGGTTTCCTCTGTTCAGGGTCCCTCTGACCCTGAACAGCTCTGTTATTCTGTTGTTGCACCACTATTAAATCACTTTAACAAATCAGAGCTCTGAGATGCTGCTGTGGGAGACCTGGAATCAAGCTTCTAAGGAAATCTGGTCTGACTGCATGGGAGTGGGACGTACAGGGAGTCCGAGGAGCACCCTGGGTCCCTGCCGCTGCCTGCTGTGAAGGGGGTCAGTGCCAGCACTGAAAGCCTGTGGTGCTGGGTGTGTAACTGCCAGGGTGGCATCTGAGTGCTCTGACAGGAAAGTTACATGAACAAGCTGTTGGGGCCAGAGGGCTGTTGTCAGACCAGCTGATGGCAGCTGGGAAGCACCACTGGCTTCATGGGTCTGCTGATAACTTCTGATGCAAAGGCCTGTTGCAAAATAGCAAAGATTGTGATGGAGAGAGCTGCATTAGAGCTAGTGACACA
This sequence comes from Illadopsis cleaveri, assembly GCA_013399915.1. Lineage (NCBI taxonomy): Eukaryota > Metazoa > Chordata > Aves > Passeriformes > Timaliidae > Illadopsis > Illadopsis cleaveri. The sequence continues at coordinate 671,567 of VXBB01004571.1, read as the reverse complement.
GCCCACGAGGGCAGAGCTGGGCTACAGTGCTATGTGGTCTTCCAGGCATTGTTCAGAAGTGCTGTGCTGGAGGCTTCTGCTATGCCAAAATCCATGCAGAGCTGAAGATCTACACAGTAGAAACACTGCAGTACTTTCTTATTTAAAGTAGTTTCATTTTCTTTAGCCAGACTGTTTCTCACCATAGATTTTGGTGTACGTGTTAACATTTGACCAAGATTATTTATTTCTGTAAATGTGGTTAATATTTCTGAAACTTATTTAAATACATATTGCATATGGTATTTTATTTCTGTAAATGTGGTTAATATTTCTGAAACTTATTTAAATACATATTGCATATGGTATTTTATTTCTGTAAATGTGGTTAATATTTCTGGAACTGCTTCAAATATATATTGCATGCAGGCAACAATATAACTTCTGAAGACAATTTTTAATTTCATGTTTCAAGGTCAAAATCTCAACGGTATATAACTTAATGTCTTACATGCATTCATTTGCCACCATGCCAAATTAGTTTTTTAATTAGAGAGGGAAGAGTTTGTTGATTTACTTGTATTGCAGTAAATGTTGGCAAAGATTTTGCCAAGGATAGACAGAATCACTGCTATAATTGCACAGTGGCAGAGCCTGCACATTGTCTGAGGCTACAGTTCTGCAGAAGGGTTTCCTGTACCATGTAGCATACATCACTTTAGAGTGTTGTACCCACCCACAGGTGCACCAGGAACAAGGATTTTCCCTCCGGAAACCAGAGCTGTTATTGATAGCTTGTTCTTCAGCATTGCAGCAGGTGCCATCCACCAGGGATGCAGAAGTTCCTCACAGTCCCTGTGGCACTCATAGAAAATCCTGCTTTCCAGGGAAAAGTATTTAAATCTTTTTGTGGATCTGAAGCACTCTTGTTGCTTGTCTCTCTAATTTAAATAGAAATTCTCAGTCACTACACTGGTGAAATACTGCAAGTAGAAACTATAAAAGTAGTGGCCTTCAGATGTGGAGCTGGACCATAAACAAGGTTTGTCTGTACCCCTCCAGTCTGCAAGTCCTCAGCCTTCTCATGGCAGAGCCCATGTTACTTCTCATCCTCAAGTCCCTGCAGAGAAAATGCACCATGCTCCACATGCAGCTGGCAGGGCTGGAGGCCATCTACTTCTTCCTGAGGAACATGGTTCCCAAAACACAGTGGGCAGCACTGAGTCCTGCACTGGCACTCAAAATGACATCTTTCAACCACATATGGCAGAAAAAAAGTCAGTACTACTCTCAGCATGAAGACAGCATGAAGAGATATATGTTTGTTAAGCAGACTGTCTATAATTGGATCTGAAGTCAAGGAAGGGATTACAACTAAAATTAAGACATCATCCTTAACACTGAAGTTGCTATAAGCTCAGAGGGATCTCTTTCCAACCAAATTCTATTCATGACATTACTTTTTCAGGGAAAATGGGAGTCAGCTAGTGGATCTACATGCTGTCACATGGAATGTAGCTATTTTTAATGGCTTTTGGTAATCCGGACCACAAGTTATTCAAGAAGTTGCCCTCACAAACTAAATGGAAAATAGTACTTGCACAGAAATTTTATTTTTCTTCTTCCAACATACCTCCAGTTCTGAGTAGTTTAGAGAAAAGTCTGTGCTTATTGTCAATTCAATCTTATTTCTATGTGTGCCAAAGTACAGAGCATTTCCAGGCCTCCACCCATGGGAGATAAGAGCACACCTGAAAGGAAGTGGCAGATGAACCAGGTGAAACCATGGCATATTTCCTTCTCATGCAGGAGAATGTCATAACTTCTTACTCACAAGCAAATCAATGGATCCTTTTTTGGCACCTTGTGCTTTCTTGATTCAATAAAAGGACACTGTCTGGTCCTCAGAATACCATTACTGTGAGTAACATCAGCCAGACTACTTGAGCAAAAATCTGCAAGCATAGTTGCTACAGGCAGCTGTCTTCCTCTTCATTGCATGATGCAATCCCAAACACTGTCAGGGATGACAGAGCTGCCTTTTACCAACTTGTCACCTCTTTTCAGGTTTCCATTTAAGATAGCTATATACAAGAAGGTCTTAATCTGATAATGCTTATGAAAAAAAGTCTTGTTGCACTCAGCCTATAGAAGTTGTAACTTGTAACCAAATATATGTATTTAAATCCATAATTAGGACAAAAGCTATTCATTACAAATTAGCAGCTTTCAAAATATTGCATGGAAGAGATGCCCAATGTATTTAAATGGGGCTTAGTTAACATAAAAACTATTTTTGTTGATGAAGGATTTCATAAGACCGAGTGGGTAGAAAGATGGCAGGTGAGCAGTCACAGTTTACTGTGGTCTGAATATGGTGTGTAATGGCATCCAAACATGTCAACAAACATGGGACTTAGTCAAAAAGTGGACAGAAAGCAGGAAAGATAATTATGTTTTATCACTCTCTAACACAGGAAAGAGAATTATGTTTTATCACTCTCTAAAACTTAGCATCTAGAGCAGAATGAACTGTAGCCTCTCCCTCTTTCTTCCAGAGTATTAAAGAGAGAACAGTGAAGGGTTACAAACACAGTTAAATGATTGGAGCAGGTGTCTTAAGGGCACCAACAGGTTTTGGACTTTTCAGTGCGGAGAGGAGAACGCTGAGGAGGAAATGGCAGATAATTTCAGTTTCACAAAGCTAGTGGGGAAAGTGAGTGAAAAAGTGCTGCTCAAAAGGTCCTTTAGGTCATATTCTAAACAGCATCTCCTACTGCTGCTATCAGAGACAGCACAGAGCTGGAAGAACCACAAGTCCAAAGTAGTAGGGCATTTCTTCTCTCTGGGTCCTTAGATTCTTTTAAAATAATTATCCAGGCGCAGTCTGAAGTCCATAAACTTAGGAATATCAATTTGCTTTGCCAAGCTGCTCTGGCAACCTCTGTTCCCAGGGCTTCATCAGCTGGGCACACCATCCCAGCCCCAGCAGAGTCGCCAGTGAAGTTGCTTCTGTCAAAGTCCATGTGCCACACATCCTGGTGGGGCTGGGCAACTTCCAAATACCATTGCTGGCAAAAATCCTACCATGGGTACTAAGGCAGCATTCCAGCTCTCCTAGCGTCTGAATGGAGCAAGGTGAGGAGGAGCAAATACAGCCATTTATGACACAAGATTGCATCAAGACAAGGAGGAAAACTTTAAAGCACAGAAGACTGAGAACAAAGTTAAAAAGTAACTAAAATGTCACTGTGACAGCAAAGCTGGAAAGCATCCCACTGGGCACCCCTCAGGGATTCAAGGTGTGTAGAGAGGGAATACATCCTGAACAATGTGAGAGTAAAGCTGTGGATTGTAGAAATACACACATGTTACTGAAAGCCACAGGCAGACACAAAAATAGTAAGCTGGCCATGCCAAAATTACTGCAGTCCATTCTGAGCTCAGTGGAAGTCAGACCAGTAAGCAATTCAGTGAACATACAGCATCAGAGAATGGGTGCAAAGCTCAGCGGACCTGGAGGTCCTTCCTCCAGAGGAGCATCCACCAAGCTCCCTCTCACCCCTACATGGGAGGGTTACCAGCCCAGTGCCTTCCCATTGCTCCCCTGCTCTCCCACTGCTCTTCCACTGCTCTCTCACCACCCCTCAGGTGAGTAGTGCCAGATCTTGGGGGGAGACGTGGTGTCCCAGGCTTGTCACACCCACTAAGTGGGGAAGAAAGGCTAGTCCTTGCATGCAGTTAATACAGGTGCAGGAGCTGACATCAGGCATCCTTCAGTGTGATGTGACATCAGTATCCATGTGACAGTCTGAATTTTCTCATTGAAAGTTCCCACCTGCTTTTCACCTGTTGGCCCAAAGAGCAGTCAAAGGTCTGCTCTGGACAACCTGTGTCTACCAGGAGGCTTTCGAGTGCACATATGCAGAGTATCAGAAACAACTCCTATTTAGAAAGCAATTTCATTTTAAAATGACTCATGCATAAATTTCAAGACTTGGAGGAAGTGTGTTACACTAATCATTTTGCCAGCAAATTATTAACCATATTGCAGGTAGCACTGTAGAATGAGGCATGCAGGATCTGTGTGCTCTCTTGTGAGTCTGTAGTCTCCACTGTCTGACAGCAGGGAACCTGTTGCAGCAAAATTGCTAAAATCACAAGTAATTTGCACACTGAATTACAGTGGGTCTAGGCAAAAAAAACCCATTACCTTGATGATCTCACATTTATGGTTACAGAGGATAAATGCAGAAGTATTGCAGGCCCCTGTGTGAGGTGGTCACTGAGGGAGGAGTGGGGCTTGCTGCAGAATGTGTGGGAGATTTCTGGAGGGGCAGGTGGGGATGTTGTCAGATTGCACACTAACATCATGGGTTCTCTGGTCATGGCATATACTGGGATTCACCCCTTTTCCTGCAGCCATCCCTACCCTGCATTGCACCCCTATCTCAGGCCCATAGTCCCTTCTGGAAGCAATGGCAGAAAAAAGGCTTCTCCACAGCTTTCTGGAGGGTAGAGAATAACATAGTGTTTCCTTTTTTTAACTGTAAGGGGTTACATTTAGAGAATTAGAAGTCACTCTATAAACCTCCCACAGAGTCTGCCATGTTTAAAAGTGCTGGCAGTGTATGACCAGCAATGTCATTAGCAAGATTTTAACACAAGATGCCATGTGTGTCTTGGGTGCTACTGCAAATCTACTGTTGCATGGGTACTACAAGTGAAAAAATACAAAAGAAAGTGTTTTGTCCTGCCCTCTCTGTCCTGTGCTACCACAATGAACCAGAAACTGGTGGGGACTGCAGGCAAGGTAGACAGATCTCATTAAATATTATTTAATGCACTTGGAAGCCACATCTGATAAATCCTACAGTGTGCTGAACACCACCTCAGCCCACAGCATTTTCCCTCCTAACTGAGCAATGAGTTAGTCCAGGAAAGAGAGCCAGAGGAGGACCACTCCCAGAGCTCACACCAGCATTTACCTCCTGTGCTTGTGAGTCAGACACAGGAATTATTTACATGATGCATTCAGCTCTACAGTCTTCAGAGGTGTCACAAGAAATGAGTTGCAGGGTTCACTTTTGGAGAGTCAGTAGTTTATTAGTCCAGGGATCTCATCGGTACATTGTCTCTTCTCTGCATGCCACAGCTTTCTCTAAAGAGCCTTCCCAGGGAGAAAGAAGAGCTGCAGAAGATTGTTAAAGACACAGAACCCAACTGCTTCCTTCCTCTGCAACTGTCCTTAGTAGATCCTGTTATCTTCACCAGTACTGCTGCTGTAAGGAGCCCTTTCTCCCATTTGTATCTGAACTCCAAAAAGCCCAGGAGAGAGAACTCAGGTCTTTATAGCTTTCCATGGGGTTGATGTTGAAAGGCTTGTATATTTGAGGGTCAAATCCATAGTACATCTATTGATTTCATTGAAAATATCTTTCTTTTACTTGACTAAATTTTATCAATGATTCTCCCAAATCCAAAATCCTGTAGCACCATGAAAATCCACATAGTGCCATAATAATGAATAAGTGTATTTTCTCCCAAAGCATGAGTAAACTTTTCTTCATGCAGTTCATCTCTCACAATTAAAGATTACAGAGCTGGACATGCTCTGAAATTCCTCTTACAAATCTGATCTATCTTCTTGAAGAGAGCTTTTTATAACAGCTATTTCACTATAATTGGCATTTTGTATGTTCTTAGACTTCTTTTTTCTGTACTTATTTTCCTTTATTTTATTTGGACTCTGTGAGTTTTGCCATTTTGGCCTTGGTGTGCTCAGTGCTGTGACTCACATATTCCACAGCCACTGCCAAATCCCCGGGTCCAGCATTGTAATTATCACATTAGGATCTGTCATTGTAGCCCTGACTTAATAAATAGCAGAACAGTGATTAGAATCGCTGATTGATCCATTCCACAGTTTTGGACACTCATATCTGAGATGAACAGAGGGACTGTTTAAGATATTAAAGACTTGAAATATCAGCATTCCAGAGTAAATTAGTATTAATCAGTCATTCCAGGTACACTAGCTTTTATATATAGTAAAAGTTGCTGTATTTGGTAATCTGGTGATGAACAGCTAAAACCATGACTCAGATTAATCTCATGAGTTGCAAGGGAAAGCCCCAGCCCTTCCTCCACACACAGCTTGCTGTAGCCATTAAGATCAGGGCATATGATTTGGGTTCCTTCAGGTGGAACTCACAGTGCCCTTCAGGAGTGTGTCTCAGGCACTGCAGTCCCAGGTGGACATTCAATCCACAGGACCAGACTAGACCAGGTTCAAAACAAGAAGCGCCTCAAAACGTGCAGTGTAGATGCTCAGTACCAGGTCTCTCACTCCACATCCACAGGTCAGAAATAACACACCATGGTGGTGTCTGAGCTACAGCTTCATAGAGGAGATGCTGCTGCTTGTGGATTTTCACCCTACAGCTTCCCCCACGCTCTGCCTGAAAACCCATGGCAAGCATGGAGTCTGCAGGGTGAACCAAAAGAGCCGGTGAGAGGTTGACTGGGACATGAAAGGTGGAGACATATGTTTAAATTGTTTTGGTCCAAAGGCAGTACTGTTCTGTTCAGAGACCAGCAGCAGCCTCAGAAGATAGAACTGCAGTGATGTCTGCCTGCTGTAAACTGGAAAAGTCAGGTGACATGCCATGCCCACATGCCCAGATGCTCTTTGTGGCATCTTGTGACATCTTGGGGGAATGGGCCTACTTCACTGGTTTTTTTCTTTGAAAAATCATGTGTTTTAGAAAGAAATTCTGTTATTCTGGAAGGAGTGAAAGGAGATGAGCGAGGATATGAAAACTTGCTGGGCAATTCCAAATTTTTATCGTATCATTGATGTATCCTGATATCATAATGATGTTATGAACATGGATGGCTTTTATTCCTAAGAGCTGTATGATCAGCATGGACATTTTGCATTTCTTCAAAACCTGCTTGGTTTAGATTTGTAGCTAGACAGATATAGAATAGACTAAGGAAATGTGCTGGTTGCATACAACTATACTTTCAGTTCATAAATATAATCTTAAAAATTAATTTGTGCAATTTTGTTTTCATTTTTGACTGGGGGAAAGGGTTTGGAGTTTAAAACTTCTGAAAGCTAAATTGTCTAGACTGCTCTGGGCAACCTTAGGTTGCATGCTGATAGCTCAAAAGCGTTCATCCAAAATCCACCAACGTGGATCTTGTCTGTGCTCATTTCAAAAGGTTTCTTTTTTCTGTTCTTGTCAACACTTTATTCTAGATCAGAAATTTCCTTCCAGGGAGATCTTAATGCCACACAAGCATTGAGTCATTCTGCAATGGGATGTTTTACCCCTAGAGAACTGCTAGAAATCATCCCCGCAGCAGAGGAAATTGTGGGCAAACATTCAGCATGATCATTCCTGTCCAGAGCATTTGGTACATTAAAACTGTGCAGCCCAAAACAGGGAATCCAAATTTCACTTTATTAATGTTGCATGGTTTTGCCTTCATCATCTGGGAAGATGAGTGCCAGGCTGGAGATTTGGCCAAAACTGTAATGACTGTACCTCTGACCAGCATAGTCAAGAGGAAAACAGCACAACTATGCCCAACAGTAAGTGAGGATTAGGGCACACCATGCCAGATACCTGCTTACTGTCCCTGAATGTATCATTTCACTTCTCTTCATCTCCAAAATTGAGGTAACATTACTCATCTACATTTCTAAAGTGTTTCCAGGCTAAAGGCCAAGCACCTTTGCTAGGGGTGATTTATTTTTAACTCTGTCACCACAACCCCATTTGTATGTGAGGGATATTGTGACTCGTCTTTGAGGCTCCTGGTGCTTCCTGCCTTGACATCCTAAATTGCTATGCAGCTTGTGTTCAGAGAAGAACACAGGAAGCCTCACTGCACTTCTCAAGCAGCAAACTTGCCCAGCACACACAATCTTTTCTCTACTTGAAAACATTCTTAGGGATTTTCTACTGAGGCTCAAAGGCAGTCATATATTTTATTTATTTTATTACAAGGCATGTATGTAAAAACTTGCATATCTGAAAAAAGATATTAGATAGAAAACAGTAATAAAATTAACATTATTATCTTAAGAAAATTGGTAATAAATACATTTCCCCTCGACATTAAAATGCTTGTTATTTTGCACAACAATAAATACAGCATAGCTCTGGCATAGAGAAAGGCCAAGGATGGATACAAGAAGTCCACGTGGAGGCATAAAAAAGCTCAGGTGATTTTTAAAGGTTTGGCATCCTGCACTTGATGCACTTTGATACAACTTGCACTTTAATTTTAATTTTACTATGATTTTTAAACAGTCCCATAATATGAAAACAAGTGAGGAAAATTTCTTTGACTAAGGGATTTTTCCTTTAGATGTTTTCAAAGTAAGATGTGTAAGCTCACTGAAACTAATCCTCAAAACAGGTGTCTTTGTGGTTAATCTACAAAAATGCATTTTTTTTCAGCTGTGGGTGCTCAAGGCTGACCAGCCAACCGACAAGGGACCAATCTTCAGTCAGTTCCTCAATTCTTTACACAGTTTTTAAAAAGAAATATTAGTAACAAGGAGAAAGAGTAAAGACAGTAGTATTCACTTCCCAAGTTATGGCGTTTGAGGTTCTTTCACTATTATCCAAAGGTGAGAGGAGAAAGAGTAGGTGTATTCCAGAACAGTTCCCAGTATAATTTTGGGTCATTCTGGTCTATACTTTCCTTTTAAAACTACTGACAAAGGAAAAAAGAAAAAAAAAAAAAAAGAAAAGAAAAAAAAAGGGAAAAAAAAAAAAAAGGAAGAGATATTTCCATGCACTGTGCTGTTCTTATGCCAGCACATATCATCACAATCACAACTGTGAACCTAAGTCACTGATAGCCCAATCTAATATAGATTGATTGATTGTCCTATGACAAAGTTAGATAATGTCCACAAAATGCCACAAGCTCTGGCAGAGTCCAGCGTTCTTAAAGTACTGATAGGTCATGGCAAGACTTGGACTTGAGTTTGAAGGCCATGTTCTTGTTGTTCTTGGCAACTATTTTGCCCCAGAACCTCCTGGCTTTCTTGGGGATGCTCTCTCTCCGTTTCTGCAGCGCCAGCCGCTTCTCGTTCTTTTCCTTACTGTCCCTGCGGAGCCGCACCTGCCGCACGATGCCCTCGAACAGCTCCCTCACGTTGTGCTGCACAGCTGCTGAGGTCTCTATGAACTTGCAGTCAAACACCACGGCACAGGCTCGTCCCTCTGCAAAATCACAGGGTGGACACGTCACATGGGGTCACAGGGAGAGGAGGGGATCAGGGGCAAGTTGCCACGTGCGGGGGAGTCAGAGCCAGCAGGGAATTCCTCAAGCCTGATATAGGCACAGATAAGTCTTTAATCACCTGACGCTGCCTGATAGCCCGTGATCCATCTGCCCTGTGCCACAGCTGCTTCCCAGAGGAAGTGCGGGGGAGGGGACACACGGGGGGAGTAAATCCCCTCCCAGTAAAGCCCAGCCCAAGCTACTGGCTGTGGAAGTGGCACAGAACGACGGACTTGAGCTGAGACACTGGTGCCTCAATATCATCTGGCCATCTTTGATGAAGACTCCCCCAAGCTGCACTGAAGGTTGATGATGGCACTCTCCAGGCATACAGCACAGCACTGGAGGCAGGGCACTTTCCTCCTTCATGGGCCATGGGTGTAAACCAGAGCCTTGGGACTGTGGCAATTTCAGTGAGAACAGACACACGCACATAACCCTTAATAAAGGCTTTATGGGTACATCTGAAAGCATAGTTCTCATTCTCAATTACATGAGCCTAAGCTAAACCTGACAGCTGTCTTTCACACACAAGTCAATTTATCGTCTTCTGGCTTGTTGTGAATTCATTGCCAGGGCCACTAAAGTGATGTGGATTCACCTGCCATCTTTCTAAAGAACTTTCCATCTGGGCAAAGAGGAATGAGAAGGCCACCCTGGGCTCCCTATGTACCCCTCAGTTCAAGCTCTTCACTTGGAGCAGCTGTGACAGGAGCCAGAGGAACTGTGCAGATCCACAGAGAAAGGAAAAAAGTCTAGCTCAACTGGGAAACAGAAGAGCAGAACAGCTGCAGAGAGAAGGAAATGCTGAGCAGAAGAACCCATGTTTCTGATGGGCCAAGACAAGAACATCTAATGCACGGCTGTGTATCACCTCAGCCTTAGGGAAGACTCTCCAAGAAGAGATTTTACTGACTGTAGATGTTGAGAACCAGCAGCAGTGTTCCCAACAGTCTCTCCATTCCTGTTTATGGGCTTAGTGGTTATTCATTTGTGTGCAGCCAAGGGAAGGCCGATTTAGCATCCCAAAGTGAGGCAGTAAGGAGACCTCTTCTGAAGGACTGCACAGTTCCTGCCCAGACTAGCAAAACAAAAATTGAGAGGGAATTCTAATTCATCAGGGAGGACAGAGAACTGGTTATAAAGAAGAGAATTTTTGGCAGTAGAATAAAGGAGGCTAAACTCGTTATGCATAAATATGCAGTGGGAATCCAAAGGGTTTCCAGCTACCAGAGAAATCACATATTGCAGTGATCTTTACACTAGGAGCTGGATGGAAAGAAATCCCATTTATGATGGTACTTAATAAATATAGAAAGGGTATTATCTAACATGTAACAGTATTACCAAGGAAGGCTTAAGGACCTGGCAGACCCTTCCCAGCCCTCTGCCCTCTGTTACAGCCCTCTTTTATTTTATTACTATTTTACTGCCCAGTCCTTATCACAATGTACTCCCTCAGCCAGAGCACTGCAGTTTGTCCAAAAGCTATTAGGTTACTTTTAATGTTTATCGGGTTTATGTTCATCATTTCCTCACCTGCCACTGAAACTTCACGGCACCTGACAAGGTCACTTTTGTTGCCAACCAGAATAATGGGGATATCTTCTTTCTGGCGTGCCCTGCGGAGCTGTATCCTGAGTTCAGAGGCCTTCTCAAAGCTTGCCCGGTCTGTGATGGAGTAGACGATCAAGTAGGCATCCCCCACTTGCATGCAGTGGTCTCGGATCCATTCTCCCTCACGCTGTTCAGATGAAATGGTCAGACATCATTATGCCCAGAGCAGATTTTACTTAGAAAGTAAAACATTAGAGAATCCAAATGCATTCCTGCTGTAAACTGTAATGGGTATGTGTGGTTTGAATAACAGTTATACTACAAGTAATTCCAATGTGGTGATGGTATGAATACTTCACCACAAAGGAGGGCAAAAACTTGCCCCAGATAATTTATTGTGCTGGCTTTAGGCTGGAATGAACACAGTCTGGAATGAAAGCTTGAATGTTTTGTTTTATCATTTAAAAAAATGAGGACTTGCACTTCTCAGGCTCAGAGTGCAGAGCCATTAGACATGCTTGCCTTGATGTAGGGTAGGGTTAATCCTATATCTTCCCTGATTCTGCTGTATGGAAACAGCTATTTTCTTTCCCAAAGGAAACTGACTTTTTATATCAGCAGTTATTCATATACAGTTTCTTTCAGCATTTGATTAGAACAAATTTAAGTACCTTATTATCCCACATGTCGAGCAGTATAACAGTCGCACTTTCCCCATCCACCATCAGAGCTCTTTCATATGTGTCTTCTGGAAAAAAAAGCAGAAAGGTTGGTGATATATTATTTTGTGTCATCATATACATTACAAAATTCCAAGTTGTTGAATGTGGAGGATTTGTTCACAGAGTTATTGAGCCGAATTTTAGGACAGCTCACATCCAGTTCTTTCCTCATTTCCATCAGCACTGGATCTGAGCTCTGTTCATTATTGGTTGGTTGCCTTACTTTCCATGATAGATGGAGGCTGAAAGATCAGGAAACAAAATGTTCATTATTTTGGCTGATAGTCTCTATCTTATGTGGGAGAGAGAAAATAGAACCAGTGGAAGAAATAATCAAAGGCTGAACATTTGCCCCATGGGAGCAGCAGACTCCAGCGAGGCTGAGTAATGGAAAATATTTGCTTTCGCTTTAGCGTGGACAATTTATGGGTGAACAGTCACTGTTGCTGAGAGCAATAAAGTGAACAGCCTACCAAGTGAGGAAGACAGGGTGTTGTGAGACAACAGCTGTTGGGTTTGAGAGAAACTGAGACTTCTGTTGCACACTCTCTCCCATTACACAGTTTTCCACATCACCTTTGATGTCAAATAGCAGAAAAATTTTAAAAGCACAGGTCAGTTATTTTGTACTGCAGCCATAAAAAGTCATACCTGGATTATAACACCATGTGGCAAAATTCTGCCTAGATTTAAGGGGGCTGTTGCCACTCTGAATTTTGATCAACACTTGCTCTGATATCTGCTTCAAATACCAATCTTTCTTCTTCTCCCCAAAGCTGGGGACATTAGGAGCAGTGAGGGGTTTGGACCCATTTCTAATCTCACCCTAGTGATCAGTGAAAAAAAAGCCAGTCTTAAGGTACTGCAGCATTTAAAGGATCTGTCCCAACCACACTTGTAGATAGGGCTGTGCCTAACCTGTGCCTCATAAGAATTCTGCTGTGCACTGATGAAGTGAACTTTCCCCTAAATTTTAATCAGAGCCTTTCCTGAAAGCTAGAGGTCTACATCCCAGCAAAAGAATAAGCCAAAAATATTATTTATTAAAATAAAGTCAAATGGAGCCCATACTTAAAATGTCAAGACTAAAAAGACAGAGCTAATCACTAGGAGTGGTTTCCCTTGAGGTCCCTAGAGTATGAGACTTGTGTTCATGAGTTGGCTTCATCTTACAGTCAGTAGCAAAGCCTCTCCATAAAAGCAGCTGTACTCCTCTGTGAGCTGGCTACCCTGAAACTATCCTCTCATGTAATAAAATTTCCAGTGTGTAAGCTGAAGTTCCAGTTTGTAAAGCTAAAGTAAATAGTTTCTTCAAGTGACCGAGCATCTGTGTGAGAATAAGCTCTGTGCACACCAGAGGATAAAATCCAGAAGACTCCTTCTGCACTGCATTACATATAGAGAAGCTACAAATGCATAATCACACTCCTTGAAAATACTATGCCTAAATAGTCATATTCATTACTGATTTGCACCTTGGTCAGTCCTAAGGAACTTCTGTAGAATATAAAACACAGTGAAAGTGAGTTCTTAGTTAATTTCATGCTGTTTTCAAAGCTGACACTAAAAAAGGAGAGAGATAACAACAGCAGGATTTCGAATTATCTCTTCAGAGCTGGCCTTGAAAATCTGTCACTGCTACACTCCAAGCAATGCTGCTGGGAGTGCGATGGAAAGAGGAAACCACACAGCTTCACATGAAGGAAAATAAAACTACCTGACAGGGGTGTGCAAAGCAAATCAGCTGCACTTTCTGATGGCTCGTCCAAGGATCCTACTCTAATTCAGTTGTTTAGCACTAGGAAAACTTTATCAGAGATGCTCCAGGCTGAGGAGCTGGTAGAACTATGGAAAAAGTTGATGGCAGAAGCTGAAGGCAGAGCACACCTAAATTTGTGAATTTCAAATCCCCCAAAGGCACAAATCTTTGTGTACCTAGTCTGAGACAGCAAGCAAGTAAAATGTGAGTCCAACCTTCCTGATACTGAGCTTTTTTAAATCCTGGGCAAAGCTTCTCCTAACTGGAGAGTTAAACACACAAAAAAGAAGCTTTCCTGCCTATGGCCCACTGAAGGCTGGAAGAGAAGCCCAGAAATTCTCTGTGGTAGCAATGGCACCATCACACCAAGAGAATACAGGCAGGAGACAGAAGGGATATGGGGGAGATAAGAAAAGCCCAGCATTGTGACAAACAAAACCTGGCAGCAAACTGCATGTGCCCTGAAAGCAATAGCGACTATGTCCTTAGGGGCACAGCAGATTTCTGTGGCAGCACAACCTTTCCACATCAACATCTTGCACACAATATAGCTCAGGACTTGGTGCTACAGCTTCACCTTCTGCATGGTCTGATCTTTGGGATTAAAGAACACTTTGCCATCCGAAACAAAGCAAGGGGGAAGCATCAAAGAGAACTCCACAGCTTGTGTCTTTCCCCTACTGGGCAACAGGAGTTTTCCTAATCTGTTGAAGGACCTTTATTCCTCCTGGAGAAGCCCATACTGTGCAAGTAACACAATACAAGGTTTTTACTCAAAATTTCGTATCTTTTACTCAAAGTCAGTACAGTCTGTGCTAAGGCAATGTGTTTGTACAGAAAGGCTGAGATGACTTCTGATGGCAAATATTTTGGAAGTGGTTTTTTCTTTATATATTATTTTAAAGTATTTAATTCTTGTAAATCATAAGGACTTTGAGTTGTTTTCTCTCCGACAAGGAAAGCTACAGTCAGCCCTGTGATGCCAGTGGTGACACAAATGTTGGACCAGCATGAAAGCTGAAGCAGACTCTTGTGTAGCATCATCACAGGCAGGAAGGAGGCAGTTTCCAACAGGTATTTTGGAATGAAATAGCATGGGAGTCTGAATTTCTTTCTTTCAGTGGCTTACAATCATTGTTGGAGAATATCTTACTCATCTTATTTTGCTTTCTTGTTCTCTTAAAAGGGGTGCTTCAGTTCAATCAGTTTTGATGATCAGACCCAAATGTTTGTTACCTCTGGTTCATATTAAATGGCCTCTCTCTTTTTCTGTGCCAGTTACTACAAGCAGAACTGACTGCAAGCAAACACCAACACCCCAGGACATAGTTACCTACCTCCCAGCACCTCACAGTCACTGTCAATGCTGTCGTGCACCCCTGCAAAGATGTTGGCTAGCGAGGACTTCCCCACGCCGTGCTCCCCGATCAGCACCACCCGGTAGCAGCTGCTGCCAGACTCAGAGGAGATGACAGAGTCGGATGACTCCGAGGACCAGCTCCTTCTGTAATATTCATCAGGGCTGATGGTGTATCGTTTCTGTGGGTTGTACTCATTGGAATCTTTCTGGACCAGCAGATTCTTTCCATCAGCAGGGATGCTCCACCGCTGCTGCTGCTGGTGCAGACTGCTGTTGTGGGTGCGACGCATGGTAACATTGTTGAGAGTCATTTTTAACCCCTAGTGAGAAACAGGGAAATCACAAATGTTACCCACAAAATACTAAGAAATGCTCTCTTACTAGCTTCAAGGGGCCACATCATGCTCCTCTGTAGGGACCTAATATATGAGAAAAGAAAAATTAGCCTTTCTGCACTCTTGTGTACTTGGTAGTGCACAAAGAAATATTTTAGTTATTAGCTAGTGAGACAGAGCCTGTTTCCTTGGGATAATACATGCTAAATCCTATCTTGTTTAGCCTTTACTAGCTCAGGGCTGTGCTAGATGCAGCCCAGTCCTGAAAAGAGAGATGCGTTTCTGTGTCTCCTCTCCAAGGAGGAGAAGGAAGAGACAGTGCTCACTACACTGGTCCTACACAGCAGCTGCAGCCTTGCTGAGAGACTGCCTGTGGTACAGGCAATGCTCACCTCCCTTTGGCTTGGCTGGAGATAAACACAGACACTGGTCTCAGTTGCCTCCAACTGCTAGCACAGCTGGGTGTCCAGCATCTTTCATTGTCTCAGTTAAGAGCTGAAACTCCTGGCAAAGCAATAAGGCATAATTCACTGCATTCTTAGACAACCCTTGTACAAAAAGTCATGCAAGCAAGTCTTGCTGTGATGGGGTGGATTTGAGTCTTGTCTGTGGCCAGGTAAACAAAGAATGATTCTGCCTCAGACAGTGACTTTTTGGCTGGTAAGAGGGAGGACGTAGTGAAATCCAACAGCTTTTCTGAAGAGGTGCAAGTTGTAGCCACAGGAGATATAACTGGGAGAAAAGGCTCATTAATTTATAGATATTAAATCAATAACTTCATTACTGCACAATTAATTAGATAAGTTCACTCTTCTTACATAAGCATAGTTCTTAATTATATTTCACTCAGCAAACTCTATTTTGCCTTGCTTGGAGGCAGAGAAGAGTAATGTTCTTCTCACAGACAAATAGCTACCATTTTTAGGAAAGTTATTTTGATGCATTCCAGCTCCCAAAATGACCATTATTTAGACATTTTTCTTTTTTGCCCTATATCTGATGTTTCTCGGCTCTCTCCTCCATATCAGTAAGCAGGATAATTGTCCATAAATTCACCCAACCACTTTCAAACCTCAGTAATATGTGATGAACAATATAAAAGTACAGTAAAACAACACATACAAATTGATATTCTTCTTCATACAAAACTGTCTGAAAACTTCTGTAAATAAATTCCCAGCAAGACCTAGGACAAATATATAGAAAAACCACTGTCTGAACTTATTACAGCATACACAGTATATTCTCTGTGATGTGCAGTACTTTGGGGCAAAATGAGATCATTTGCATGGTCCTGGTCACAGTAACTTTGTCAGCAAGAAATGCAACTAAAGAAGAAATCATTCACTAAGCAAAGGCTGCTTCACAAACAAAATTAAATATTTACTGTGGTTGATTTCTAAAATGCACTTTTTTCTTGTAGTTTCCCCATTGAAAAACCAGATGAAAAAAGCCAGATCTGATTCAGTCAAACAACAGAGAGTAACTCACAACCTGCAACAAGCAGTCACTCACAGAACCATCACAAACACAAACATTTTACAACTTAGCTTCTAACAAATTGTCACTCCTCATTAAAAAAAGGCAAACGAGTCCCTGTCACACACTGTGCTCCAAGTTCAAACTGGTTTTGCTAACCCGTACTGCTTTTAGCTGCCTGGGTCTCCAGCACCTCCAGGAAAAGACTGGGTCCAAATCCACTCTTACTTGTGCCAGGCTCCTGCAGCCAGTCCAGTCCTTTGCTCCCACTGCTGCTCTCTCGGTGGGCTGTGACACACTGAGCAGCTCTGGTGAAGTAAATCCTCTCCTGCTTTGGGGCTGCCTCTTTAATTCTCTCTCAGCAAACCTGGTTTATATTAAGCCCATCTGATCAGAGACAGGGCTTTTCCGTGACGTGGCTGGCCTTTCCATACAACAGCCAGCCCCCAGCTGGGAGGAAGCAGACATGCAGAAGAGAAAAAACTTGCAAACAATCTCAAAAGACTTACTCAAAATCATGTGCTTGTTTTAATATTGCCAGTAAAATAAACACTTTTGGTTCTTGCATGTTGAAAACAGGAAAGTGGAACAAAAATAAATAATACATGGCTTTTTGCCTCAGACAGCTTTTAATTCAAAATTAATGTTATCAAAGTTAATGATGATTTAAAAATTACCTAAGTTTATTTAATGCATGAAATTCTGTAAATGTATTATGCATTTGTTCTCTCTCTGCAAAACACACTTAACCCCCTGCTGGACAAAACATTTCTCTGGAAAAAAATATCTGAATGCTATTTTGAAATTTTTTAGAAGTAGGAATATTATTCTAGGGGCTTTGTTGGGGTTTTGTTTGTTTCTTTGTTTTTAAAGCTCCAATATTTACAAACCTGTTATTGTCTGTCAGCCTCCAAGTGACTGTACCCAGTCTCCTGAACTGCATAACAATCTGTCTCTCACTTCTGCTTCAGTATTTTACTACCAAGGGCTTGAAAAGACATCCAGCTATGAAATCAGTGTTACTGCAGCTGGATGTTGGCAAAGATGCATCAGAACACACAAAGCCTGCACGAAGTCACACAGTGTTGATGCTGTGCACAGGAACAATCACTGTATCATGCACATGCCACAAACCCAGGATCCAGTCCTTACATTTTTATAGCCTCATAGCTGACTGGCAGAAGAAATTTAGCCAGAAGGAAAAGAATCCAAACCTGTTAAAACTTGTGACAACATAGTTCTTCATTAACAAAGGAAGAGCAAGAAACTGTTTCAGAACTACTTGCTAGGGCTACCACAACTTTTATATATGTATGCATAAACCCTGTAGCCAGCTCCCAATTATCCAGACTCTGGATTAAATATAATGAGGTCCTAAGCTTTCTTTTATATTTACATATTTACTTTTTATATTTACAATATCCTGGTCCCTGAATCTAATAGGACAAGTTCTTACCCTAGAAACTCTGAACAACTTTGGCTTTAAACAGGGCCATGCTACAGGCAAGCAAATCTTTAACTGACAATGTACCTTTATTGAAGGGAACACTGATGTGCAGAAAACATCCTTTGTTAAAACACTGCAATTGAAATCTCCTTGCTTTGTTTCCCCTTTGGCTTTATTACATTCCTGTGTTTTTCATGAGGATTTTCAGGGACCTCCTGAGCCATTCTCAAGTTTTAAAAGCCAAGAGCTTTTCACAAAGTTCAATGTACATGCTCATCAATGTCTATGCAAATTATGCAGATCTACCAAGGGTAGAATTTAGCAAAAATATGCCCTGATTTTCCTTCACCATATTTCAGTGCTTGGCAGCAGCTAAACTGGCTCCAGGTCCTGCATCTTCACCTCACCTGTCTCATACAGATCAGATTTTGGGCCTCTGCTGCTGAGTGATAATCCCAAAGAGCACGAAGTGCCAAATCCCTCTGTGTAGGTTGTACAGAGGGGCTTGTCATACTTACTGCACAAAATGTAACTACATCTCTCTCCGGAAAGGTTTGTGGCATGGACAGTACTTTGCAAAAATACTATTCCTGTTGGCATACTCAACTGAAGTTGCTTGTTTTTTTGAAACAGGCTGGAAACCATGAAGGTGAGTGGGTGGTTGGAGTACTATGCTCTGCACCTCAGGTTTGCATAGCTCTCTATAAGTTGTCTGTAATTTGTCACTGCTGAGTAAAAAAGCAAAACCTGTCCATTGCAGGACTGGAGAGATTTATGGCCAGAGTGATTTCAGCAGAACTGCAGGCTCTAATGTCTCACCCAAATGTTTAACATATATCACAGCAGAAAGTGCAGACAGAAGAAATAAACCAAAGTCAGAAAAGCCATTGTGTTTAGTTGTAGTTACTGTTAGATTAGGAATGGCTAGACGTCATCTTTCATATCCTCTTCATAAAATTCAAGGCAGACAAAGAAAACACGTCTCTCCAGAACTGTGCAATATATCTCTTCCACAAAGCCATCCAGAAGGGTTGTCCCAACATGGCATGAAGCGCTCGTACTTGGGGAACTTGTACATGTTTTTTCCTTTGTACTGTCTCTTCTGAGCCTGCTCTGGTTTCCCAGCTGGACAATTAACTCTCCAGGTCCCATTCTGCACTACACATCCACAGGAGGAAGCGTTGTTGCTCCTCAGGGAATACCATCAGCACTCATGAATTTCACTCACTCTATATATAGGGGAAACACTTTCTTACTTGTTTTCAAAGCTGGGGAGACATGCAGCCTTTTCAGCCTCCAGGTACTTACTTACAAGGGATAACAGCAGGTTGATTACTGAATATATGAACTGAGTCCTTCTCAGGGACAAAAACAATCCCATAGATTGATGGAGACTGATGCAGTCCTGTCTGTTCAGCCCTTTTGCACTTTTTGCTGGCCAACACTTCTGCAAGTCTTGTGCCTGCCCAAGACACAGCACGAGAAGAGACAAACCATAAGGCCAGTGCTGTCACAAAGCACGAGTGGCTTGAACGTAACTGCCTGGTGCAATATTAAAATTCAGAGGCATTGTTTTTCTTCCATCTTATCCACTCTGTGTTTCGTTAATCACATCTTAAAGGAATTCTCCCTGCAGCCAGGATGAAGTAAATATTGTAGAGTAGCAGGTCTGCAATCCTTCCCCAGCCAATTACAATTAGACCAGGTGATGCCCAGAGCAATTAGGCAGAAATTTTCCATTGGATATAAAAGCAGTGCTTTTTAGCTGATGCTTAATTAGCCAGTTTGAATTTATGTATATGATGGCAAAAGTAGTTCCTCAAACCTTCTGGTGTAAGGGTTGTCCACAGAGAGGACATAAATCATCTTGGAGTGAAGGGAAATTCAAGGGAGGAAAAAAATAAAAAAGAAGGAAAAACAAAATTCAGATTTCTTTCAATGAAAACTGAATGCAGCATGTTTGAAAGTACACTTTCTCCCTATACATCCAGCAGAGGAGTTCACCTTCATCTTTTCCCTCAGAAGGCCTGACTTTGTAGACTTTGTTCCCAATAGTGAGTTGCCTGCACAGGCAATGAATGAGGTCTTCCCTCCTTATTCTCCTCCAGACCATTGTGGCATTTCACATTTTGCTCTGCTTCTCACATCTGGTAGTGCTGGCAGGCCCCTGGCTATTCTCAGCCCTACCAACAACAGCAGCTATGGACAGAAATTAATTTGGGTGCTGGGCTGGGATTGTGCTGGACACACTGGGAGTGCCCACAGGCACTGCATGCCCAAGGGAAGCTGCTCCATTGTCCCCATTCATTCCTACTGCACAGGCAGCCACAGGCAGCTTGGTGAACAAATGTAGAACAAAAGGCAAAAATAGATATGGGATGAAGCAGCATTGGGCCCACAGCAACGGGACCATTGGATTATTTACACCAACTTATGTCCACAGCTTTGCCTTTGCCTATCCCAATTCACACCCAATGACTCAGTATGAAGTTTCACACTGACTGAAAAGGTACAACGCTCTGAGACTGGGATGTATGAGGTAGGGAAATGAAGGATTATGTTCCTGAGGTAAATTACTGAGGGTCTTAAGAGAGGGACAGGGCAGAGAAAGACACTGAGAAATTAAGGAATAATAAAACCTTGATTCATTTTAAGGGAAACGATCAGAAGCACCTGAAAGTGCCAGCATCCTATCTAAAAAATAGCCATTGCTTTTTTCAGTGGAGTAGATTTGGTAGACCCTGTTCCTAGAGTTGCTTCCAGGGAGTACTGAATCTTTTCCACCACCTTCTTTTCTTCCACATCACAGCAGCATTTTTACAATTCTTTAACTGAACACTAAAAGCAGAACATGACCCTTTGCTGATGAGCACAAGGATAGGGAAGAAGCACTGATCTGCACTCCTTGTGCACAAGTTAGCTGTAAAAGCCAACATTAGAGCTCTCAGGGAATAGGATTGCCTTTAATCAGCTGACTCATTGGAGAACCCCTTATTAGTCTATTACTTGCAGATAATCTGGATTCTGATGTACCAAAAGGAATGTGTGTTCTATATCTGTGCACTGCAGAGCTTTGTTGACTGTAACTGGTGTCCAAAGGTATTTTCCCCACTAATGCTTTAAGCCAGCACAGTGGAAGACTCAGGAGAAAATGAGAAATGAGCAGCCAGGGGAAGCAATGCAGTTCAGTTCATAATAAAACACAAGTTACCTTTTAGTCTAGTTAACTGAAAAGAAATTAAAACAACTGTCAGCTTTAAGGAGAGAAAAAAGAGCAGTGATAAAGACTAAATGGCAAAACTGGATTATTTCAGTAAGAGTTATTCAGCAAAAGGGCTGCCTATTTCCCACTCTTGCACTCAATGACGTTAATGAATTCTGCCGATAGTTGTACAGGGAATGGGATTAAGTCATATATGACATAAATAAATGTGCTTTTCAATGCAAATTTTAAAAAGTCATAATATACTAATAATAGTAGGATGTGAACTGGCCATAAATGTTCTTCAAATACTGAGCTAAAAAAATCTTTAGCTGAATGGCACCAGCACAGAAGATTTTCTGCAGCTGGGATCTTCATAGTATGCCACAGACCTCAGTGCAATCAGGTTCAGGAGCCACTGTGTCTTTTGCAGCTACAGGATTCACAGAATTTTATACCTTGATTTTACATCACTAAGTGAAGATGGTGATTTAACAGTAGGCAACCGCTGCGTCAGCAAACCATAGGTTAGAAACTTCAGCAGAACAATGGTCTTGTTCTGATCTTCAGACCTGTTGAAGGGAGATCCAGAAAAAGGTCTTATGCTTCAAATGCAATTTCTTCTTCACTGTGTTGTCCAAGACTTACACTGAGTGCAGCCAACAATTATCAATGCTCAGGCATGCAAATACAAAGGAAGCCCTCAAAACCTGCCAATAGAAGCAAATCTACTTTGAAAATATTCCACATTGTCGCCAGATCTTCAGGTTGTGATAACATTTATCTACACAACAAGCCAATCTGGGATGGGAAGAGAGCACCACTGAGCTCTCTGACACACCTTGGCTTGCAAAACACGTTCTGTTTTGCATCATCAAAAAATGTTTTGAACTCATTGTCTGAGTGAGGTCCCATTGCTGGGCTGGGGCTGACATGGGGTCCTAGGGAGGGTGGGGGAGTCCTGGGATGGTGGGCAGGGTTGTGGGTGTCCTCAGGACCCCAATTCCTCCTTGGTGCACTCCTTGAGGAAGGGTGGTGGCATGTGATTGAGGCAGAGCTGAGTTTGCTTGGACTGGTTCTGTCCAGGTCACACCAGGTCTGTTACTCACATTTGCACCAGGAGAAAAGTGACATGCAAAAACACGTCACACAAAACATACGGCAGTGGCTAAACCAGCTCTTTCTCCAAAGCATTGGGTCACAGCTGGGGTGTGATATCTGGGTGTCATATCCTTCCCCAGCTCTCTTTACTGTGCAGTCAACCAGCAGGAACAAAACCACAGCTAAATATGGTCTTCTTGGAGGGAGCTCTCATCCCTCCCCGTTTACAGTATCATCCACCCAGCGTCCCTGGTTCAGCGCTCGGCTGCCTGCTTGCCACACTAGCACCTAGTAAAGTGATGCTTCATGTGATTGTCCAGTGATTCACTGCCTTGTTTGGATTTTCTGGCTCCTGGGCTCATGTTTATCAGCAAAACACACACTCTCCAGTGTCAGGGTTTAAGCGGATTGGAGCCATACAAAATGCCTTTGAGCAAGATGCTCTACACGGTCAGGCGTAAATAATGTCTATTTAACTGAACAACAGCACCTCTTTTATTTACATGGCTTTACCCTTATGTCATTCATCATGTACTTTCCACTTTCCAAAATGTAAGATGTGATAATGAACATATAACTGAAAATATGTTGTTTATTTTCTTTCTGAAGACCTAATTCTTCATCTCTGTTGTACTGTGTTCATGGCAGGTCAGCTGATCGCTGGGCCCTGAAGGTAGGAATTATTTCACCTCATTTAAACTGCCTGCCTTGTTTCCCAGAGCAAAGCAGACAGGGTTAACCAAGTAACTCCAGGGTGATTCATATAACACAGGTTGCATGAATCATGGAGGTGCCTATCTCCCCACTGACAACAGAGGAATGGGGAGATGAGTCTCTCTGCACTAATGCTGGTTTTAAACTACACTTGCTGAAGGCTGTACTGGCAGTCAAGTGAAATGAAGAAATCCCTGATGGCCTAAAGGCTAATTTTTATGATGGTTTTTACAGATGTCCTTTTCAGGTGGGCAATAAGTAAGACAAGGTTTAAGATTTAGTCATTGCACATGGTTAGAACTCTCTTCCTCTAGTACAGAAGGTGCATAAATACACAAGCAACTTGGCCATAAAATAGGAGAAACCCATACATGTGCCATGTTCACCATGGGCGGCAACAGAAGTTTTTTCCCAGTAGCTGCTGAGACACTTCTGGGGAGGAATTACTTCTGCCGCCCTCCACAGTGACCAAGCACCAACTGTTTCTTCACAGCCTCAGACATATGGAAACATGGCTTGTGGAGTTTTCTGCCCTGCTTCTGCAAGCCAGTGCATGCTGTCAGTGCTTCACTACAGACATGTCCTGCTCCATCCAGCCAGCCTCCTGAAAAAGGGAGATCACAGCCACCATGTTTTTCAGGGAACGTGCTCCATAAAACAGCAGCAGCTACAGTGCTGTCAGCTTCAATCTTATGCTGTGAAGACAGTTCCTTGCCACTGAAGGCTCTTGCATTCTGTAGGAGCCAGAAAGGGGTGGAACAGCTGCTGCAGCATCTTCAGAGCTCTGAGCCCTCTAGCTAGGACACACACATGCACACAGGTATGATGATTCTCAAGCTGCTGAGTGACCTCCTACAACAGCCACTACTTTGTCTTTTGCTTTCGCTCTAGTTTTAATCACATTTATTCATTTTGAAAGCAGACAGTAAACAGAGGAGCTGGGCATAGAAAAAAAAAAGCATCATTTATAATTCTAATCAACTATCTTGATGACTAGCAGAACTTCCAATAATTTCACTGCATTGTGCTTCGGTGCAAATCACGTCTCTGCAAAATGTGCCTCTCTGTGATAATGTATGGGACATCACCATCCTTCTCAGCAGTGGACTCTGCGAGGTCTCTGTCATATTTTTCCTCCTTCACAGCAATTAACACATCATTTAATACTTGCTGAGCATTTTCTACACTAAAATTTCCCGTGAATAAGAGAGGACTTTTCTCATCATCTCATTGAGAGTGCTACTGATTAGAAGATGTAAGTGACTAGAAAAAAAATGTGCCACTTGCGTGTCAAGCCCATTTCTCGGGTGAGCTACTGTGAACTGGGTGCCTGACATGCATTGCTCCCATGAAGTACAAAATTTGAGAAACTAGTAGGAAAAGGTTCTGATTTTTTTGAGCCTGTGGAAGTAGATTAAGCCCTGTTTTTCACAGACCCTCTGTGTTACTGGAAGTTTAACCAACGGTCAGGCTGGCAGTTTTAGAAGCTAAAAGCAAAATAGCTAATTCAAAGTCACAAGCTCAAGGAATGTATTTCTAGCATGACTTATAAACTAGATGTGATTGTTGATGTTCTACAAATCTCAGTTCTATGAGCTCACATTTGGAGCTGAGCAAGCGAGGGAACCGCATGGCCCTACTGTCCCTCCCACTGCACTGTGCCCTCTCTGCAGCCCTGGTCTGACAGATTTTAAACAATTGTCATGCCGTAAAGTAAGACCACAAACATGAACTGAGATGATAAAATGTATCAGATTGAACAAAGAGAGAAGCAAGGGGGAACAATACAGACACATCCCATTGCAAAAGGCAGAGAAAATATTTTGATCTCCTAGTTACAAGCCCACTCCTGGTTGACTGCTCACCCAAGCTGCTGCTGACTACATTACCACTGCTGACCAGTATAACACTGCCTCCAGTAGCTCTTTGCCTTGTTAGTAGGGTATGCAGAAGAGCAATTCATCCCAGTGGAGGGAAATGGGCTCCTCCAGCAAGGAGAGCAGAGCAGCTAAGGTAGGATTTGGCACTGGACTGCCTCCCATGCTCTCCCTCACTCACGGCTTATGGAAAAGATGAAGCTAAAAGGAGAAGCACTCTTAGGGTACAAAATGTTCTTTTGTTAGAGGATCACATGGAAAAACTCTGTCTGACGCATACCTGAACATTTATCTGCTCCAATGGAATATGGAATATCTTTCTTCTCTCACACTGGTATATATCAGAAGCCACCCTTAAATTTAGTCAGAGTCAAGCATAATTGAGATTTAAAAACACGTCTCAGTTATGGAAAAGCAAAACAGCAGTAAAAGTCCACATGTTCTACTTCATCCAAGGGATGAAGACTCAGTGCCCCATATACATGCACGTTTCTGGTTCAACAATTCTGCACAACACCTGTGCTGGATGCTCACACTTCTCACAGAGAACAGAATGTATCTACTGCCTTCACTACCCTGGGCTCTCTGCTGTCTTTGCTTGCCTCATTGGAGGCCTTCAACATCACCACTGGATTATTTTCTGATTACATTGCATGTAGCTTGTTAATTTGTTGTTCTGGGGTGACTTTATGATGCTGAAGTGTATCATTTGTTGATGAATTGTATTCATCTGTTTAGCCTAGAAATAAGTTCTGCGCCCTTAAAACTAGATCTGAGATGAAGGGGAAAGAAGGAAAAGTGGTGAAATTTTTTTCGCAGCTGTATTCAAAACATAGAGATAAGCAGTGCTCTCAGAAACCTCCACTCTGCAGACAGATGGGGAGTTTTCCCTTGCTGTTTTCTCTGGTTTTCTCTCTTTAGCTGAGCCCAGAAGGTTTTTT
Organism: Illadopsis cleaveri; assembly: GCA_013399915.1. Classification (NCBI taxonomy): domain Eukaryota; kingdom Metazoa; phylum Chordata; class Aves; order Passeriformes; family Timaliidae; genus Illadopsis; species Illadopsis cleaveri. The sequence continues at coordinate 645,782 of VXBB01004571.1, read as the reverse complement.
TTGAACTGTTCAGCCACTGTTCAGTCCAGGAACACCAGGACTATTGTCCAGGGGCCTCCCAAGCTGCACCGAGGCTGGGACACTGGATCGAGCCCAGGAGAGACTGAGAGAAAGCCAAAGACACACTCACAGAAAGGACTCTGAACCACAAAAGGGATCTCTCTGAATTTACCATCCCTTCAGAACTACAAGAGGTTCCATTGTTTAATATTATTCATTTTCTCATGTTTGTGAATACTTTGCTTGTAAAATAAACAGTTTTTTCCACTTTTCTCAAGGGAGGTTTATGTACCAAACAGGTGGGGGGAAAGGCCACTTGAATTTTAGAGGGTCCCCTTCAGAGATTTCCTCCCAAATTTGCCCTAAACCAGGACACTTGTTAATCTTCTATCTGAATAAAAAAAAATAAAAACTGGTGAGAGAAAGAGGTCAAGAGACAGAGTGTCAGAGAGACATCCTATTTATAGAATAGACTTCTTGAGACCATGTAGGTTCAAGAAATGTTCTTAATTTGCAGATAGTATATCACCTACAGAGTGTCATTACCACTTTTTACATTGCCAGGATCGCAGGAAAGTGGTGTCTTTGGAGGACCTTAGACTCCCAGTCCCCAGTCTCTTATTGCTTACAGCCATGTGACTATGTGACTTACTAAGGAACCAAGCCTCCTGAGCCCAAAGGAACTAGGAGAGACTCAAGTGCTGCACCACTTCAGCTTTCCAAAGTGTTCCTCAACTATCACTAATATAATAGTCCCTTTTCACCTAGCACACAGGCAGGGGAGGAATTTCTTCAGCTTCCTGATAGACCAGGAGTTTTCCCATGGGTGCCCTTGCACTGGCTGACTCCAAAACCCTTAAAGTTCTACCTGGAGTGATCATCAGCTGCTCTGTTCACAGCAGGGGTTGCAGAACAAATGTACAAAGTCATGTGTGGGCTTGTTGAAATTCAACAAAAAAGGGAACCTGCACATTCGATCAACTTGAGGCTGAAAGTCTGTGGAACTGGGATAAAATGGGGATGAGGATGTGGAGATGAGGACAGCCTTCATCAGCAGCATTTTATCAGTGATGAGAGTTGAGACAAGATGAGGTTACTTATCTCTCTCACCCAGGAAGCAGTCAGGTTTTGGAGGTATCAGACACAAAGTGCAGCTTTCTGTGAAGGACATGCCTGGCTTTCATGCCACTGGTTTTCGGACTTTTTTTTTCCCCATGTCTGAAGAACACTGGGAAACATTTTGCTCAGTGAGGAGAAAAGTTCCTGAATTTTAGAAAAGTGTAATAAAAAGTCATGGAAGTGAAAGGGCAGATACTTAACAGACAACATGTGAGAAGCGAGCTATTTAATGGGTTGCTCCGTATCTTGAATGTACTCGGCAACACTCTGCTGTTGGCCTTACCACTCTAATTTCACCTCCAGACCATACCAGTGTTTTCTCAGTGGCAGCTGCATGTATCAGTGGTCCCTGCTGAAGATGCCTTTCCACTAGATCAGCACCCAGTACTAAGGGAGCTGCCTTATCCTGGTCCTGGCTTGGTCTAGAAGTAACGGAAGTAGCAATCACATACCTTTTTTTTTTTTTTTTAAAGTAAATCCAGTGACAGTGACAGTCATAGTCATGTGTGAAGACTGACAGCCACACCAGCCCTGTGCATTCTGTAGCAATGCAGAAGACAAAATAAACCCAACCTCAGACACAAGAAAGTAAGATATAGTGCCTTGCAGAGTCAAATGCAATGCACTGTCTCTAATATTAATTACTAATTGTGTTAGAGCTGTACAAATCACCTGGTAGTAACCTTTTTATTTATTTAAAATCTGCGTCACTACTATAGTTACTGTCTTTCCATGATGCACTTGTGGAGTGTATACTTTCCTGCAAATGAAGCAGCAAGTTCCCAAAACCCACCTGTTTAAATACACAAACTCTCCCATATGCATTTCAGGGGAAAGTGATTTATCAAACACCAACATACATGGAGAAATTCCTGAGCAGGTTGAACAGACCCTCCTGTTTGCTGTCACCTTGCCAGCAGTGGAGGGAAGGAGCTGCCAAATTCAAAGCTTCATGAAAACATTCTCAGCTGCCACAGGCGCTGTCTCCTGCTGGACTCAGGCAAGCCAGGTACTGCCTGACTGGGAACATGCAGGCAGCTTGCAGCTGAGCCAGGCCAGCCCAGAAAATATGGGGGTCATCATCACATTGTTACATATTCAAGCCAGTGCGGTTGTAAGTGACAGTAAACATAAAAAAGCTCAGTATAAGCTTTTATTTAATGCAGCAAATCTAAAACATCTTAACGATATAAATAACCACTACTAATACCTGGTGTTACCCAACAGCTGAAATAGGTTATACTATTTTTTTTTGGTTTAATTGGGGATAGCCCAATATATAAATAGATTGTTGTTATGTTTAGCTGGAAACAAGGATTAGAGGCTTTATACAGAAGTAGATCCTGATTTCCACTTTGGAAATAGAAAGAGATTAACTTGACAATAACAACAAAGCTCACACACAGTGACGAACCAGGACATCATGGATTTCCCTACTCAGAGTTGTTTGTCATTGACAGTGAGCTGACATCTCTGCTGTTTGTGTCATTTCCTGTGCTTAAAAAAGCATCCCTTAAGTATTATGAGACAGGTAAATACTCCAAGGGAATAACGCTGAAGATTAATTATTGCTGACACTGAGAGCATACGCCAGGTATTAGAAGGCACCTGTTGTACTCCTCGTGCTGCCTCTCATTAGCAAGGCACTCCCTTCAGAGCAGCAGCTCTGCCGGTTTTCAGTTTTATTTTACTGCACAGTTGTATTCAGACATCTGGAGCAGATCTCTGTATTATTAGATCTTTGGCTTTAAATCAGTAAAATGACACAGGCATAACACAGTGCTTGTGAGGCGTATTGGAAAAAGCACTTAAATTATTTAAAGAAATCATAACTGATGCAGAAAATATTGTTTAAATAATAATTTGCTTCTAACTGTTTAAAAGAGGACTTCTGAAATAGCTACAAAGCTGGAAACAATTGGAAACAACATCATTATTGGTTGACATACACAGTGAGAGACCAAGCTGCATTGTGCCAAGCACTATGCAAACATATATCAAAATATAGCCATTGTCCCAGGCAACTGTCAACCTCATTATTAAACTAGAGGCATGGGAAACAGAAAGAAACAAAGCGAGAGGACTGGTCAACAGGAAAGACAATGGCCAGAGCAAATCAACATCACAACAGGCATGAAATATATGCAGAATAGTCAATTACTTTTGTGCAAACTAACAGAAAATGAAATAGCTCTGTGATCTTCTAGGGATCTTTTAGGCAGAAAGGACAGCAGAAAAAAAGATATGAAAGAATGAAAACTGTAAATAAATTCTCCTTCATTGCTCTATTCATTCTCCTTCATTTTTTGGTGGGAGAGCAGAATTGAGTACATTTTCTAGCAGAATTCTAAATAACTTTGGGGCTTTTAGGACAACTTTACATTACCTATAGAATTTATCATCCAGTTTCAGGCCATGTTTGTAATAACACATTTGGCCTCAGATAGTCTGTTAGTCTGAGTCATGCCTGGATTTCTCAGAAACAGAATTCACAGAAAAGAACACCCTCCCACTATTTAGATTTTGTCCTTTTTCTTTATTATTTAAAATAAATGTTTAAAACACCTTAATCTAAGTTTCCAGAAGTTAACATTAACTTCTTGATTCCCTTGTACTTTAATACTTTCTTTAATTCCTTTCTTAAATCTTGTACCATAGAAAAAGGAGTGTCAAAAAACTAGTTTCTTACCAAGCCTGTTGAGCTAGGCACAAAAACCTGTGCCTGGAAACATAAAATCTTTTCTATTAAAAGACCAAAGACTTTCCTATGTAAGAGCACAATGAAACATAAAAACAACCACAATGGAAAAAAATGGAATAGATTTACAGTTTTAAAATAGCATGCATGATACAAAAGTTCATGGCTCTATTTAAATTTCAACAAAAAGGTTGGGTTTTTTTTTCATTACTGCAGAATGCATTCATTGTGGGTTTTAAGTGCCTTGATTTAGAAGTTGAAGGCATTTTTTATTAATAGCACATGTAATCCCAATACAATAGATTCCTGTGGCAGATTCGTTGGCTCCTTAAACAGACATCCTTGGCATCAGTAGAAAAAAGGGCTGGAAAGAACTGCTTGGCAACAGGGGATCCCCACGGCAGCAGGGTCCCTGCTGGCAGTGCCACCTCACTGCTCTCCCACAGGCACTGTAGGCTGGAAACTTCCTGGGGACAAGGCATGGATGTGCATCCCCTCCCATCTGGAAGGAGATTCCACACAGAGATACCTCATGAGCCATGAGGCTTCCTGGGTCTAAAACACCTGGGGCATGAGGACCTCAGCATGCTGTGCCCCTCAAGAGGACACACTCAGCCATCAGGATGCAGAGTGAGCACAGCACTCAGTGGAATGTGAGGAAGGAGCGGCCACCTTGTTGGCTGTCACTGGCTGTAGCTGACAGCTTTAATGTCTTTTGAGTAAGCCCTGTTTATTCTAAGAACTCTGACATATAGCACGTGCTGGCAGAATAGGACTGACACCATCACTGCAGTCTCTCTGGTTGCTATGTATGGTTTCAATTTGTGTCAGCCTTTTCATGGAAATAGTTCTTGTGAGCCAAGCAAGAAGAGAAAATATTCTCTTCCCACCTTCTTGGGAAGGCAAATAGCCACCAGAAAACCCCTCTGTCCAGTACAGCTTGACATTATGGTAAAGGTGTAATCAAAATAAATGTCCCACAATCCAGACGCCCAGGGTGATGTGTTTCCTGAACTTCCAGATCCCCAAATTCCTGCTCTCAGAGGAAGCTACCTACCACTGTATGGCCACCAAAACAGGAAACCAGCTCAGGAACTGCAGTGGGCAGCCAAGGGTAGTCACACCTCCAAGGCAGCTCACCACTTAAAAAAAAAAAAAAAGACAGGATCTTATTAGGAGGTCCTGAGCTTAAAAGGTAGCTATTAGTCCATGAGGCATCAGAAAACTCTTGGGTAAAATCTTTAGACAGGAAAGGAAGAGTGAAAAAACAAAGGGAAGGTTTTAAGAAGAGCATCACGCAACTACAGAGCAAGGGTGAAAGAGCACCCAGAGCTGAAATGACCCATCTGTCCTTCTGACTGTCCTTTGAAGGAATTTAAGAAATGCCAAAAATTGGTCTGATACTGTACTAAGTGGTTATTTTTCTTCTTGTTATAAACTTGATGCTAGAGTGATTTCTGGCCCTAAGAGATGAATTCCAAGCTGTCCTGAAGGTAAAAGGGCAAGAGCTGTCATTACCAGTGGAGTCTCTAAAATGAGCTACATAAAGACTAAGACTAACAGATAATAAATTCCAGCTGCTGATGCTCCCAGTACACAGAACAGAGCTGTCATGAGCTACAACCGCTCTCAGGAGAGGAGAGAGAGATGCCAGGATTGCAGAACCCCTTTACATCTATAATTTTATATAAAGTTTCCAGTGGAAACATTTTGGCATATCTACCCTTGAAAATGCCCATAAAAACCTCACATGAAATGTGTTCATGCTTTTCAAACTTTCCTTGCTTTGTATATTCTCCTAATATCTTGATAATTGCCAGTGACCTAACTCCAAGGCCATTCCAGTGTAGCATAAACCAGCAAGCAGTAGGAGTGAGGGAGTTTTTCTGTTGCTGCTATCACAAAGAGAATTCAAGGTAACTGCAACTCCTTGGGATCTGAATTGATGTGGAATTCTTTTACTGATGCTTGCTGCCTCGGCATCCTCTGCTCCTTAGCAGCACATTTACCTTCTCTGGTCATAGCATATATTGGCATAGGGGCATTTCTTGCTCCTGAAAAGCCAGCTTTTAAAACATGCTTTGGAGGACCTGAAGGCACAGGATGCCCTTGTGACAGAGGGGGCTTGAGGAGAAGTCGCCCTGCAGCCAGGTCTGCAGCAATGTGACAGAGACTGGAAAGCAGTGACAACAGCACAGGGAGCCCCAGGGACTTGCTTGGCAAACAGGAGATGGCAGAAGAAAAAAAGCAAACAGCTAAGGAAAAAGGCACCTGCTGCAAGCTAAGCATTGCTAAGTATGGAATATTTTGGAGGGCAGTCCCTCCTCACACAGTGCAAGAACTGGGCAGGGTCAGGGAGGGCCCTGCAGACAGAGCACACAGCAGGGATCTTATAAACATGATAAAAGCTCAATACATGCCAGATAAGGCCTGCAAGTAGAATAAAAGAGCCATAGTGTCATGAGCATGACACCATACTAAATGTATGCATCATTCTCCAAAGCCTTTCCAAAAATGACAAATGATCTCAATGTAGATGTTTCTTTATGTATTATTCCCCTTTCATATGTCTACTTTTCCTCTTACAGGCATTTTCTGGCACTTAGGTAAATGATTAAGTAGATTGCAGAACTGTTAAAGGCCCAGGCAGTTGTCATGATAATAGAGATAACAGACATTACATATTCTGTTATCACACAGACGATCCTCATGGACTTCACTAGTGAGATGAGTGTAAAAAGAATTATTGCACAATAAAACTAACTGTAAAAGGAAAAAAAAAAAAGGAGGCTGACAGAAGGTCAGATTAAGTTATGTGGTGTATCAATAAAATGTCACAACAGAAACACTTTTCTGTGTTTGTCTTTTTATCAACAAACATTTTTACAGGCAGTGGAATGTTGCATCCCCTGGCTGCTTCTGAATCAGTGCTTGACACATGAGCTTTGCATGAATTTACATGTGCAGCAGTGAATCTCTAAAATGAGATTTACACGGAGCTGTACTACTGTGCATAGTGCTTTTTGGTTTTTAGGGGTTTTTTTGGAAAGCATCTTTTTTCCATAGTGGTAAAAGACAATCAGAAGAATCTGTTGGCATTATAAAATGAGACATCTAAGTGAGCTCACAGATCTAAAAGCCACAACTGTGGGCCAGAGGCTGAAACATATGCAAAAATATTTGTTTATTCATGTAGGCATAGTCAAGTTTCCATTCTAACTTTTCCTACGTGAGAAAATAAAGAATTTCAACCAATTATATAGACATTTAAATAGCTGTGCACTTTATAGCTTTCCGTTTTCTGTGGTCTTGCTTTACTTCATGTGTGCCATTTACCACCTCCTGTTGCCAGTGGTTTGGAACCCAGTTCTAGGAGCTTTCTAGTAGTTCACTGCTGCAACAGGCACCAAGCAACAATGTTGGCTGTAACAGCACGTACACTCTAGTCATGATTCATTATTTTTAGTTCCTAAGAGTATACATGATCCTAATCAAATTCATCTGTGAGTCAAGTGTGCTTGATTAATGCTAACGAGGAAAATCTGAGGGCAGATAGGCATGTAATTTCTGCTTCATTTAAAAACATATTGGAAACTGAAAACCTATACTGGTGCAAAGCCTATTCCTAAAACACTAACTATATTTTGTCTTTCTGCATCTGTCAGCTGTAACTACTGACAGGTTAGGAGCAGAGTTTCTCCACTGCTGCTGCAGTGTGATTTTTCTTGTGAAGATATATGTGTGCCTAGTTTTGCAGCCACATTACAGTTTGTCCCTCGGCCATGAAATATTTATAGGGGTAGTTCTCTGTATTTGAATTGCAGCAAGCAGAACAGTCCCACCTTCTGAAAAATTAAATTTAGACATTATGTCCCCACAGATTTCAGTAGCAGGAACCTAAATAACTTGCAGAATTGGGGCTACCATCACTCACTGAAGAGGTACAAAGTAAAAAAAAAAACAGTTTGCAACTATCTGCATTAAAAGCCACCATTAGCAGTGGCTGATAGACCTCAGCAGCAGCCCTGATCAGAGTTCCACAAGCCCCAGTTTTGTCATGACCCTGGCATGGCAGCTATGTCTGTTAACACAGGTGGGCATACAGAAACAAGCCCAGTGGTTGTTGGTAACAACAAGTATAAAATAGAAGCTTGCACAGTAACAACTCTCTCATGCAAACCTTTTTCTAGAAGCCACAGTGCTCAGAGAGAGGTGCCAGCACCTCTGGGGAAATGTGCTATTCTGGCATCAGCATAACCTCCTTTTCCTGGAAGTGCACCCGTGACTCCACAGCCTAATTTACCATAGCTCCAGTGCCTGCTCGGCAGGTCTGTGGCTGCTGTCTCCAAGTGTTCCAGTAACCCTGTTCAATATAAATAGCAAAGAGTGTCACTGCAGCCTGAGAAACAGTTTATCACAGGAGCAACACTCTGCTACTCCGGTGCTGCAGAGCAGTGAGAGCAGCAGCTGGGACGTGATCCTGCAGGGCCTGGGCTCAAAACCCTCGGAGGGAACAAAACCAAACTTGCTCGGCCTTACCCGCTCTCAGCTTTAGGCAGGAGCTGTTCTGCACTGAGGCTGTTGAGGAAGCATGCAGCACAGAGGAAGGGACATTTCTAGGGTCACGTCCAGCACTTGTAACCTGTACTTTACTGTGGATACAGAAAAGGCAATGACTGCATCTGTCCTCATGTATAGCAATGGTGCAAGGGAGAAAAATGTGTGCATGAGTTCTCTAAATGCAATACAAGTGGAATTTGGGTGACCAGCACTAGCAAAACAAGCTACCAAACCCCACTAGAAGGACAGTACACCCAAGGGGTTATAGGCACATAGGATTTTGCCTTAACAATGTTCTCAGGTGCTCAAAATTCTGCACTATGTGTGCCCTAAGGTGCCACTGCAGTGGCCAAGATTATCATAACTCTTCTGCTGAGAATCACAGACTGGTCACTGTCTTGACAGCCTGGTCTCTTAGGAACTGCTAGTACACACCTAAAGTATTCAGCAATATCCATTTAGAAAACAGCAACAACAACCAACAAAAAACAACAACAACAACAACAAAAACCACTCCAACCCAAACAGTCATTTCTGTCCTGAAATGAATTCCAACAGGGTTTTCACAGCAGCCTTGTGGACTCAGCACTCATGCAGGAAAGGGAAAGCAATAAATATTCCTCTCTTTTCCTGGGAGGGACTCAGAGCCATGTACAGCCTGGGCTGCTGCTGCACTGTACCCCCAAGGAAATGACATAGGCCTCAAAGAAGAAACTCAAGTCCTCCCTTCCAAACCCAATCTTTTGACCACTACACCACATTCCTGCTTTTATATATTAGACTGTTTCCATGAAGATTATCAGCCCAGTGTGTGAGTTTTGGCATACAGCTGCTCTCAGTCACTTGCAGTTCTTCTGTGAACCAGGGGGTCAAGCATGCTTCTGAAAAGAGAAAGCTGCTGAGCTTAATTCCTTCAGAATATGGAGCTCCCCTATGGAAGAACGGTGAAAGGAACTGACTATTAACCAAAAGGTTGCCTTACCTTCCATGGAGGCCCCTCTTCTCTTGGCTGAGAGAAAGACAAAAATAACAGAGCAGGGTGCACAGAGGCATTAGGTGTGATTCTGTGGGTTGTTCTATCAAGGCCCCAATGCTTCCCCTACACTGCAGTGGAAGAGGTCACATGCTCATTTTTGGATCCAGCCTTCTCCCTTTCTGACACTCCCAACAAGTGCTGGACGTGCTGCTGTGATTGCACTCACTTAGCTCTTCAGTCACCAGACAATCCTGGTGGGGGACTCTGAACCCTAGTCTCACACAGCATTTACCAGGCATCAGTTTTGAGAAGAATTAGAGAATTAGAGCACTCATCCCTGGTTAGGGGCATATTGAATATGGGGCCCTTGGGGCCAGTTGTCCTTAAGGTCCTCATGAAGGGTCACCTGCAAAAGGCTTTTGGAATTTGAACACTGTGCCTGCCTTCCTTTCACATTCTTCTCAAAGAGCTGAGCAGATACCTGACTTCAGCTGAGGGGAAACTAAATATTTTTGTTTGCATAGTACCTCCCAGGGAATGGATGCTTGGAGACAACTAGCAGCAAGCTTACTTGTCCAATGAATTTGGTGTCTAAAATAATTTTAAAGCTGTGTGGATTCAGTCCTCTGGGTGCATGTGATCAAGACTGTCGTGTGTCTACTACAGTTTGGAGCTTTGGGCATTTATCACTGTCCAGCTGAAGAGACTGCTCCAAGCTCCATTAGGTTTTATCACTCTCTTAATGGATTTTCTGTTTTGTCTGCTGACTTACTGTTATCCTATCTCCTTCCCATCGATTGCCTTTAACCATATGGGTGGAACTGCATCAGAAAGTGACCATCTTGGCAGCTCAACCAACTACAGTAAATGAGATGCAACCTGAGGTAGCATCCCCTGCTCTCACAAGGGGCAAGCCAAATCTCTTACTTGTGCGCTAAGAGAGCTTAGGATGTTGCTTCAAAACTGGACCAAAAATATATGAGCTAAATATCAGCCTTTTTAACCCATTTAGTGCAACAGGAAAGTCTTTTGGTACAGCAGTCTCAGCTGTCTCAATGTTGCTGCTGCCCATAACAATGTGGACGGTGGAGCAGCCTAGAGCAGACAGGGCCTATTGTGGGCCTCACGGTTTAGATTTTTCCCTGTGCAGTATTTTGCAATGACTTAACTTTTGCCACAACTGCCTTAATGTGTGTTTCTATATGCAAATCTGTCAGCCTAACAAGAGTCCATCACAGTTTTTGGCTTTGAAAACATCCCTTCTGTATCAGCAATGATGGCAAACAGAAGGCACAACCATCCTGATTAATTAATCTCCACACAGCACCTCCTAGCAACCCAAGGCTGTTATGCTAACACTTTTAGCCGGAGCTTGTAAGTGTATAACTTAACCACATGGGAATGCACTATCTCACTCTCATGAGCTCAGAAGGCTTTAAAGGAAACTTTACCTACCTCAATGCTTTCTCTGAGACACCATCAGTGTCTGGACACACAGCATGACCAACAGTCAGTCACAGGAGGCAGGAAGAGAAGGTCTAATACTAAAATATGTGGTTAATTAGCAACTCTTCCATTCTTCCAAAAGGCTGATGAAGCCACACACTCAGGCTTTAGTTCTATGTCCACTACAGCAAATGACAAGGAATTCCAGAGACAATTGGCCTCTTTGGAAGGCAGCTAAACCACTGAATTTGTGTCAGTGAGTTTGTACAACATTAAGTGCTGATAAACAACTGGAGACAAGCTTGTCCAGGATGCAGGGCAATTCACAATTTCCATGGAATTTTGTCACTCTGACATTCGCCATCTGTGTGAGAGAAGTCCTCAGGCTCCGTATTCCAACACCACTGGGACTTCCACCACTGAAGCTTCTCACATGCACTAGTGAGGGCAATGTCACATCCCACCACTTCCTGCAATATTACATTAGATCCCTCTGCCTGACTTGGCACCAAGAGGTTTTTAAGGTGCTACTTCAGAATGTCTGTAACCTTGTGTTTTTAAAATATAACTTTTACTAGAAAATATTAGTTAAGCAAAGTTAGCAGAGAGAGGCATCTCAGCCATCCTGAAGGCTGAGGAGAAAAGTATGTGTCTCCAGCATTTACACTTGAGACAAACCAGGAGACTCTGCCACCAATGCTGTGATTTACCTCCAGTAACTGCTTTACACTGGAGTGCACATCCACCTGCAGTGCTGCTCCAGCTATGGGAGGTCAGTTTACACGTTCTTTGCTGAAATTAATTAACATGAGGAGCAGAAATTTAAATAGTAATTAGTTAATTTTCAACATGTCACATTACCAGAAAGTCTATGGAATGTTTATTACCAGTGAATCTCCAGAAAATAAAAATATAGACACAAAATATATAAGATTAAGGCTCCTGCCTGGCATCACATACTGGAGCATGAAATTGCACCTGAAAGACTGGGACAACTTTAACAGCTGCAGATTAATTCTGTGAGCCCAGAGTGCATAAAGGGGTGTATCAGGAGTCCATATTATCACTAGTTATAACTTGATGTTTCTGTTCTAATACTTGCAAATAATTTTTAAATTCTAGAAATCTGTTTTTTTAAGTTTTTGATTTAAACATAATAAAATGCATTTTATTGTCACTGAACTCTTCTCTGGTAATGAGAGGCATGTCAAAGTGATCTGGGAAATGCTGGCACTCCTCCCTCCAGGCAGCACTGCACTACCCACTTAGGAGATTGGCATGGTTCCTCATCAGACTTGCCTTCTCTGAGCAGTGCATCACGTCAGTAGCTGTAACGTCATCTTCTCTGCAGGACTCTTCTCACACACATTTCCAGCACCACAAATGCATGTCTCCCCTCCTAAAAAAGGCAGAGAGACACTTTATTGAGGATAGCCAGCCAAAAGATTGAGGAAAGTTGTTCTTTCCCAAGTCCAACCACTCACAGCGGCATTAAGTGGAAAACTCGAGGTAGGAATGGGAAGGTACTGGGGTGGGTTTTCACAGTGGGGTATCAGAAAGCAGCAGCCATTCCACCTGGGCTGGGGTCACACCAGCAGCATCCCCACACAGCCCTCCAGTCCACTGCCACAGCCACAGGTGAACTGGGACAGTCCTCAGGAGCTGGGCTGGGGACAAGGGACTGCTGCGCTTGCTCCAAGGCAGGGCAAGATCAGAGCTCCTTATCAGCACAGCTCACCAGCACAGCTATTGTTCATTGCAAATCACATACTGAATTCTTTCAATCAGACTCCCTAAGGACAAAGGTCCATATGTTTTCCGTCTGACAAATCATGTGGGAAGCTGGAGGAGGAGAGAGAAATTACTTTGAATTTTGTCTGACTGAAAGGAAGCCATTACCCCTCCTACCCTGCCTTACTCTGGCATGCCCAGGGCTGGCATGGGTCTCCATACCCTGACCTGGGTGCAGCTCCTTGTTGACCATAGCCACAAGCAGGAGTAGGGCTCCCACAGCCTGAGAGGGAACTGGAGAGTATCAAAGCAACTCAGCACTGAGAGTGCATAATTTCCAGTCTAAGAGGAACATTTTCTCTCTGAAACTTCTCCTCCTTCCCAGCTCCTGATTTTTTGCTTCCTGACCTATTTCCTTGTAAGAAAGGAAAAGGAGAGAGAAAGGATTCCTATTGCAGACATTCTGCAGGGCTCAGCGGAAGCCTGAAGTGAGTCCAGACACAGCTTCTGCCTCTCTGGCAGCACAACCACCCTCAGCCACACCAAAACAGGACCTGCTGTTGACAGCTGCTGGTAGCAGCCAGTGGCTGGACATTGGGTAATTAATTTTTAACTTTTCATTAAACTAGTCTGTGCATCAGCCTCATTGGCAGAGACTGTCTAAAAGTTGTGCTCATTCAAACACAAGCTCTCATCAGTCTCAGCTCCAGGCAAGGGATTTCTGGTCAGAAGAAGTTACCTGCCCAGCATACTGCCAAATGAAAAGGAAACAGCACCCACTTTGATAGGCAGTTATCAGTGATGCAAGAGAAGGTTTCCTCACATTTTGCCAGACTTTTCTTCGTGACCTTTCTCAGGTGATACTTCCTCTGTTCTTACAAATGCATTTCAGATGCTATCACACTGGAATCAACCCAGTCAGTTCTGGTTTGGATGCTGTGGAAGATGTGTCTTAATGGATGTGTACTGACCACATGGTGAGCATCTGGAGGTGGAATAAAGCGGTCATATCTGAAGAGACTAAATGAGTAAGACACAGTAGTTTCAGATACCTTCCACAGCAGGTCAGCCACCCATATCTTGAAATCTATTATATTTGCAGCCTTAGGTGCAATGGCTCACAGGTAACAGGAAAAAACAGATGGAGAATACCAGGCTTGCTTGAACTGATTCTGGGCACACTCATGATTCAGCAAAAAAATAAAAGGCCAAACTTGGAGCATTGACCCTGTTCTGCTCGGTTCTTACCCAAGGATTTCAGGAGAAGTGTGGCCTGAAAGAAATTTTGTGTGTGGTCTCAAGATTTTATTGCCTAACTGTAATGCAGTAAGAATTAATTATGTCCCACAGGACTCTGACCCTCCCAAATGAAACTCCAAGATCCAGGATCCTGATAGAATGATGCAAAGAGGCCAAATTTGGTAATGGAGAGAGTTGGGACCTTCCGTGGTCTTGACCACGGAAAGGAAGGTTTGAAGGTTGTAATGTCATGATGGAAAAACCTCTTCAAGCTATTACATGACATTGTAATTTACAGAAGTGCTCAGGCTTAAATCACTTACAAGATCGCACTGACTTCTGCTGGCCCTGGAAATTAAAGGAATAGAGCAGTTCTATGAAGTAATTTTTACTTTTTCCTCTTGGCTTGTAACCAAACCTTGGAGAAAGATTCCAGCATCAGCCAGACATGCAGAGACAAAAATGCTCTGAAACTCAGTACTATGGCATCAAGCTTTTCAGTGTTCTCCCCATGTTCAGAAATCACAGCCCCAAGCTGAGTGCACAGGCATACTCTGCAATACCTGGGGAGAGCTGAGTACCTCAGCTGGGCTCCACAAATACCTACAGCATGAGGAGAAAGGAAAGACACACGGGCATTTTAATCATGGCGCCAAGTCTTTGACAACTAAACACTGACCTGAGATTATCCTCAGGGAATTTATTGGTTGGGATAGGTGTTTAGTGCATTCAGATGTCTCACAGCTCAGCCTGCAACTGCAAAGTGGTTTCAGGACTCTTGAGTTTTTCAGTGCCTATAGCAGGACTAGGGCAGTACTTAGGTACCCAAATTCCTTTGCTTCTGTAACCCATGGCATCTGCACTTGTTTCCTGGAGCTGTCAGGTGCCCAGGGTCAGGTGTCGGCTGCAGCTTTGATTTACCAACTCTGGTCATTCCCATCAGTTATCAGCCTTCACGGCTGGACTATTCCCTGCCAGGAGGTGTGACCCCATCATAACTCAGGACTGAGCCAGTCACCAGACCGAGATATCACTGATTTCAATGCAGAAACAGAGAGACTATGCTTTACTGCTGCCTGGAAGGATCAGATTCACGCAAAGTCAGCTTTGTAGCAAAGTCACCTTCCTGGTAACAGGCCTCCCGAGGCATGACTGATCTTTTGTCACCTTGCGAGTGCCCCGGGCCAGATCTCCATCACCCGGCGCTCCCCGGCCAGGCTCCGCAGCCTCCTCGCTCGCAGCGCTGGGACCGGCGGACCGTGAGCAGCTGCTGCCACCCTCAGGTCACCCTCGCAGGAAACCTCGCTTTCTGCCTTTGCTGGAGGCCCTCTAAAAAGAAAGGAAATGAAAAGTGAGCATAGCAGAGCTGCTGCTGATAGGACTCCCATACCTCATTGGCGTGCTGGCATTGCTTCCTGTGGATGCGCCAATAGCTTTAATCTAACGTGTTCCGTGGAAGAGCAGGAGCAGAGGCATCTCTGACATAAAAGGGCAGAGCAGGAGGAACAGCAGGGCCACAGTCATAGCGTCATAGAATTGTTTAGATTGAAAAGACCTCCAAGATCATAAATTCGAACTATTAATCTGGCACTGCCAAGTACAGCAATAATCATGTCCCCAAGTGCCACTCCATCCCTTTCCCAGGCAGATCGTTCCAGTGCTTGAGTACCCTCACGACTGAGTTTCAGGTCCAGGAATGGGGCTGCAGTGCAGACCTGCAGGCAGGGAGCAGCACACAGTCCCTCTCTGCTGCATGATGCCTCAGCTCTCCCAAAACCAGCCCAGCACACCTGGGCAGCCAGCCAGGCAACTGCATCCAGCCTGCAGGAAATGCAGTTCAAAACCAGCCGTGCCTGCCCCAGGAGCGTGATATCTGCAAGGACTGGAACTACCGGAGGGAAACTGAAACCAGAGCGAAAGAAGGAGGTGGCCTCAAATCACTTTAATTCCCCACTACCAATGCCCCAGGTAAATCCCCAGGTGAAATCAGACACTCACACCCTTACACTTCTCTTACCCAGCAATAGTTTTGCATTTGCAGCTAGAACCACTGCTGTGGCCAAAGATGGACAAAAGCACAGCATCAAGCAATCCTAATTGCTTTTTTAACAAGTGTTTTGCTTGCATTTATGCCACCAGGCACCACCTACATCACCTTGTACCAGGTGAGGGGCATAGGCCTTGACAAATATGAGATGAGAGAGCAACGGGGAGAGAACTTTCAGTGCTGTTAGGCAGAGTATCACTCCAAAGGCAAGAAATGCACCTTCTTGCTTCCTGCTGCACTGCAGGAAGAGGGATGAGCTTGGTGGAGAGAACTTGGCTTATGGCAGTCCTTTGCAACCAGGGGCTTGGCTTTTACTGCCTAGGCAGTTAATCAAAAAACAACTTGAAGATGGGCCAAATCTTTGCTCTTATTGCTCTCCTGCTATACCTATGGTCTTTTCAGCACTGTGATACCTCTGCAATTCTCCTAGGGAGAGGAAAAGAAATTGTCTGAGTATAATTTTTACAGACACTTCTCAGTGCAGAACTAAGTAAGCCATTTCCTGGAGGAAATTTCACATCCTCTTGATGATGTATGCTGGTGAATTCTGGTGAATAAGATTTTTCTTGGAAGCTTCTTTCCAGAAGTTGCTTGCAGGCCAAAGTTGAGGGAAAGCAGAAATTATTTTCCAAACAAGTTTTGTTCATAGAAGTGTCAAGTTCAGCAATATTTTCATCTCCAGCATGTTCTTCCCTTCTAATACAGTGTCTGTTGGTTTCTGAGACCATCAAGGTAATTTCTGGACTGTGTTTAGCTTTTGAATCAAAGGTGAGATTTTTTGCAACAATTCAGCAGGTTTTTCAACAGCTTCTCAGACCACTAAACCTCGCAATGCGTTTGGGAGGAGATACAGAGATTACTATTGCTTTTGAGTTAAGCTATTCTTTATTGTACAGCTATGCAAAACAACATAGTTTGTCAATGGCTAGACAAAGAGTAGGGTATTGCTAAAAGCATCTTGATGAAAGCTGGTGCTTCAAGTGGCTCCCGGGTTGGGCAATCTTCCACTGTTCATCTGCACGCCGCAGGCTCCTTGGTTAACTCTGGCTTCTGGAAGCTACCAACACACACTTAGTAAAAGACCTCACAACTCTTTTCAGGCTGCTGATTTCATCCTGGTCATATTGCGTTTTCCTCCACAAAGCAGGATTCCCAAACTCTTTCATCATATCAGGTTTTAAAACCTCACTGCTCCTGAGAAGATTCTTTTGTTCTACATCTATCACAGGTTTTAGACTCCAAGGAGCCCTTGACAATAGGCACATGCCTTGCAGATCTGTACTTTCTCCATATTCCTAATACAGTCCAGGAGATCACTTACATTGGAAGGAGCCTTAGGAGGTCCTCTATTTTAACCTTCTACTGAGAAAAGGACCAACTTCAATATTAGATCAGGTTACTTGGGATTTTGTTTCAGTCTGGTTTTAAAAACTGCTAAGGATAGAGCTTCCACAGACTTCTGGAAGGCCTCTTTCAATGTTAATCTCTTTTGCTGTGTGGGGTGGTTGTTGTTACTACTATTATTATTATTATTATTATTATTTCCAGTCAGATTTCAGATTTTCTCATTCTACAGTCAATAACTGTCTCCTCCTACTGTTTTGTTGTGCACCTCTGATAAGAGTTCAGATCTCCCTTCTCTCTAAACCTCAGGTTGGATTACTGATTTCTCCCATATGCAGCTAAGTGTTGCATGGAATTTGACTAATTTATCTTCACATCACTGCTATCTGATGAAGAGTTCCTAACTGCACTCAAGAGGTGGAACATAGATACTAAAGACAGCAATTGAAAGTCACAGAATCACAGAATAAACTGAGTTTGAAGTGAGCATCAAGATCAGTGAGTCCAACTCCTGGCCCTGCACAGGACCACCACCAAGAGTCACACCATGTGCCTGACCGTGTTGTCCAAACACTTTTTGCACTCTGTCAGGCTTGGTGCTGTGACCACTTCCCTGGGGAACCTGTTCCAGTGCCCAACCACTCTCTGGGTAAAGAACCTCTTCCTGACATCCAACCTAAACCTCCCCTGAGACAACTTCATGCCATTCCCTCAGGTCCTGTCACTGGTCACCAGAAAGAAGAGATCAGTGCCTGCCCCTCCTCTTCCGCTCATGAGGAAGTTGCAGACTGCAATGAGGTCTCTCCTCAGTCTCCTCTAGGCTGAACAGACCAAGCGACCTCAGTTGCTCCTCATTCATCTTCCCCTCATGGCTCTTCACCATCTTTGTTGCCCTCCTTTGGATGTTCCCTAATACTTTAATATCTTTCATATATTGTGGTGACCAAGACATTGGCTAATTTGGAATGACTGCTATGAAATGATACCAGATTTCTGTATATGTAGAAAATATTCCATTCCATTCCATATGTAGGAACCAATTCCATTCACATCAGCTGCAACACAATTTATTCCCACGTTGCTGTCCATCCTCTTAGCTGGATGAAGGAAAGAAATAGAATATGTGTTCACACAAGACTGAACTCTGATGCATATGTATAAGGTCATTAAATGTCCACGAGGCAACACTGAATGTCCACAGCTTGCAAAACAGTATCTGTGTCCTTTAAGAGGTCATACTGCAATGAAGGTTGCAAACTTTGTCATCTGGATTATACTTTCAAATTTCCAGTGATTCACAAATCAATAGCAAAGAAGTCAATGATTCTCAAAGCTTACAGACATGAGCTGAGAGGAAACAATTGCTTTGCCAGTGACTCCACTGGTGTATCAGGGTTGAGTAGAAAGATTTTGGCAGCAGGGGTGCTCCAGGTATAGCTTCTGTGAAAAGCTGCTTAAAGCTTCCTCCATGTCTGATAGAGCCAGTGCCAGCCAGCTCCAAGACAGACCCACAGCTGGCCAAGGCTGAGTCACCCAGGAATGGCGGTGACAGCTCTGAGGGAATGTGTTTAAGGGGGGACAGAAAGGAAGGGCCTGGAAATGTGGAACAACAGCTGGAGGAGAGGAGTGAGAGCATGTCAGAGAAACACTGGCAGAGAGGATGAGGAGGAGGTGTTCCAGGTGCTGAAGCTGAGGTTCCCCTGGAACCCATGGTGCAGAGCATGGAGGTTCACAGTAGAGCAGAGGGCCATCTACAGTCTCTTGGAGGACCCTATGCCAGAGCACGTGGATTCCTGAAGGAGACTGTGGCTGCATGGAAAAGCCCACGTTGGAGCAGGCCCCTGGCAGGACCTGTGGCCCCATGGTGAGAGCAGCCCATGTGCAGCAGGTTTGCTGGCAGGACTTGTGACCCTGCAGGGGACCAACACTAGAGCAGCCTGTTCCTGAAGGACTGTACCCTGTGGAACAGGCCCACTCTGAAGTAGTTTGGGGAGAACTGCAGCCTATGGGAAGGACTCACATTGGAGCAGTTTGTGGAGGACTGTCTCCCGTGGGAGGGACCCCAAGCTGAAAAAAGAGCCAAATGTCAGCAGTTCTGTCTCTGAAGAGGAAGGAGTGGCATGACAACCTGTGATGAACTGACTGCAACCCCCATCCCTGTCCCCCCGCACTGCTGGGGGGGAGGAGGGAGAGAAAACTGGGTGTGAAGTTGAACCCAGGAGAAGTGAGGGTGTAGGAAGTTGTTTTAAGATTTATTTCTCATTCTCCTATTTGGAATTTGATGAGCAATAAATTCAATTGATTTCCCCAAGTCAAGTCTGTTTTGCCCATGACGGCAATCAGTGAGTGATTTCTCCCTGTCCTTATCTCAAGCCGTGAGCCTTTTGTCATATTTTCATGCCCCTGTCCAGTTGAGGAGAGGAGTGACAGAGCAGCTTTGGTGGGCACCTGGTCTCCAATCAAGGTTAACCAACCACAATGAGCATTTACTAAAAGCAGAATGTGAGACCAGGAATCAAGCACTCTCACTCCTTTCACCAAACTCAATCCTTCTTTCTGTTTAGTAGTGTTATCTGGTTCCAATCTTGATTTTTAATTTTTTTTTTTTTTTACCTTTCATCCCCACGCATCCTGCTCAGTCAGCAGGTCACCATTTAAGCCTTTGTTTGCCCAGTCTTGGTCTTCTCTTCTATCATCTCCTTGCATTCTTAAGTCCCCTTCACTTCCTTTTCTCTCTCCACGACAATCCTGATCTCACCAGTTCCCCTATCCCATACCACCTTGGCTATAGTGTTACTGCAGTGAGTGGTTCTTTTTATCTCCTCCTGGAAGTGGATGGGATGGCTGATTTAGGACACGGATGAGACAGTCCTTTGCTGTCAACTGTAGCACTGTGCCCTGCCCAGAGAGCAACTGGAATCAAGAATTGCAGAAAGAATCTCTTGAAACAACTCTGGTTAGACTGCATTTATTTGCTCTGTGAGATGTGGGGCATTCAGGGCCTGATCACTGGTAAAAGCTCTGAGGGAATGCAGTTTGCTCAAACTGATAACACTGCAGTTCTGAGTCCTATAAAGCCTAGTGTAGAAGAAACCAGGGGATATTTTAGCTGCTCAAAAGAAAGAATATTCCTACTGCCTATTTTTTTGCAAATATTTATAAACTGGTGCAGAAACTAAGGGGAACAGTGAAAAACATGCTAGTGCAGAAGCCATGCCTTTTCCTTCTATTTTTTCCCAGCTCTATTTTAAGTCCTTATCCAAAATATGAAGACAAGAAGGCATTTCAGCAGAAGGGTTTTCAGCCCTGGAATAAGGACAAAACAAAGTGTTTTCTCCTACCCAGTCTTAGGAACAGATCAGATATTTTTGCTGAAGTTTTTGATGCAACAGAAACATAAATCAGCCTGAGAGCACAAAACTGATGAGGAAAAAAGAGGAAAAGTGTCATAGTAGCAAAGGAAAGAGGAAAGTGGTGCAGGAGGTTCTGGCCAGCTTTAGCATTAGGAAGTACTGCTAACCCCCTCCACATTTGTAGTACATACATCAAATATGACATTAGCATGAACAACACACAAAGGTTCATCTTAACTCATTGCTTTGGGAATTGAATTTAGATCTTGGGTCTGCAAGGTTTTGGATAAGCCTTGACTCCTCCACAGAACTCTCTGTTGACACAATGAGGCTGTGGAGACCTGTCTGCCCAAACCACCTACAGGATGAAAACCCCATCCAAGGCAACGTGTTCCAAGTGGAGGGAGGAAATTTCAGATTGCACTTCTATTTTTGAGTAAATCTATTCCTCAAAAGGAACCTTGGAAAGTCAAGGATCAAGAGGGAAGTCACTATTACATGTCATAACTCCCAATCTAGAAAACTAAAACCTGGGCCAAGGTAGTGATATGTGAACAGAGGTAAGAGATCTATGACTAACTGACAGAAAATACCCAAAAAGCTAGCTCACAGGGGCCCAGGCTTTTGCCACAGTGACTGACATTTTGCCTACTTGGAAGGAAATTAATTAGAGGAGAATGACGAGCATATGTTGCCAAGTGGGTGTAAATCAAACTAAGCAAACAAAGGAGTACAGGGAGAACTCAGTCTGACATCAAGGCTGAGAGAGAAGAAAAGGCTGAAAGCAGCAACAGAGGCTTTTAGACTGACATATTTCCTTCAAATCTGCTTATATTTCCACATGTTGATGAAAAGCCAGGAGAAAGGTAGCACTAACCAATGTACTTGTGAAGGGAAATTTCTAGCACAATACTCACAAGCTGGTTGCAGTCTTCAGGATTACTTATCTGGTCCTGCCTGGTGCTGCTTGTGCAAACATGTACCACCTCGCAGGAGTGGAACACTGCATCATACATTTTAAGTCCTGTCTTGCTTTTGTACCAAGGAAAAGCACACAAGGCCTCATTAAAAACCATTTTCAATTCAGCTTATTCTTCAGTTACTCCATAAAGCCCAAAGTGGTTTCTCTCATTGTTCTTTATGGCCTTCCCAGATCTTCTAGCCACAAACACATAATTTATTTAAGCCACACATAAACAACCATGATTTACGTCAACTTTTCATTCAATGGAAAGCACATGAAAGAACTACTTTCCTTCTGTGTGTTACTGCCTGCAAACGCTGGAGCATGTCTTTCCAAATTCCTGGTGGTAAACCCAAGCAGTTGTCACAGCTTGTTCCATATTTGGCATTTTAAGAACTTCCCATGAGTTTTTTTTTCCATTACAGAATCATTCAGTCACCATTTGGCACCTCTCTGTACCAGATGACACGAAAGAACTTTATGACCTCTGAAAAAGGCAGACCCTTAACCGGACTTGATGTCAACCTCTTGTCAGAGTGCAAGATATCTATGGCAGTTGCCATACAAACCTGTATGACATCCAAGTGAATGGAGTTATAATTCAGCTTGCTATTCCTTAAGTGAATAATGATTAAGGGTCACCATCTCAGTGACAAGAAAACTCGTGCCAAGATGGTTAAAAACTGAATCAACAAAAACAGTCATATGAAACCCATTAAAAAAAACTTTGCTGCAGTGTACAGAAATAAATAAAACACCACTCCTTCTGCTTTTTAAAATCAGGGTTGGTCTCAGGCAGGAACACGCAGTACACTTGTCTCTCTGGCAGCATGCCCTGTACCAGAAGTAATTGAAATTCTCCAAAATCCCCTCCTCCCATCTAAGACCTGGCAAGGAACAAGCACAATACTGATTGCTGTATCTGAGGACTGGCTGACAGGCCTTCTTGCCCAGTGTAACTCAGAGACCTGCAGCAGCCATTCTAAGATTAGCAGACCATTCCCTAAAGAGTGTGTCTTCCTGATCTCTCTTCTGACAGGGTGAGCACTCCTCTCTGGGCCGCTGGTGGAAACCAGCTCAAAGCAGTGTTATTCCAGGGAGTGCCCTACAACAGCCTCAGCTCAGATGGAGCACACCCTCACCTGATAACCCTCAACATCTCACACCTACAAAGGCACTGGGATGTTTAGCTGGCACTGCACTCACCACCTGCTGCCCCAGGCATAACTCTATACTGTTCCCATAGCACTAATAAATGTCAAATATTGGCAATTTTTGCTCAGTAATTGTTGAAAGAATATGCTGCTTGCCACTGTGCAATACTACACCTGTAGTATCTGCAATATAGAGGCAGCATTTGAGACCTGTTGTTAGGCAGACTTGCCTTGCTCCTTGGCATGTGTCCATAAGAACTACCATTTGGTGGATGAATGCTTACGTCCTTCAAAAACTGGAAAAGGCAACCAAGTACATTTATTAACACCTGGTATTTCAAGCATTGCACTAGAACACAGCCATTGCTCCAACATCCCTTGCCTCCCCCTTTCTGCAGAGCAAGTCTTTGATGTAAGACACTAAGATTGATTTGTGCCATCATGCAACATAAACCACATAGGGTTCTAGAGCTGGCATCACTGGCAAGGAATCCAGAAGCTGCATCTGAGACCATCTGCTAGACCAAGTATCAGGTCCTCCTGATATTTGTCTTTCAGCTCCAGCCACCTCCCCTATTCTCTAGGGTTTCACAATTGTTAAGAGAAGGGGCAACATGTCATAGCTGGAGACTGGAAATCCCCAATAGACCTTACCAGTCAACGCTTAGATTTGGGTAAATTCACCACAGGGACTTTTCCCAGGAGACGTCTCTTTCCTAAGGGTGAAGAAATTCACATGTCCACTTGCTGCAGTCTGTATGGAAATACTGATTATTATACTATGATAAAACATGAGCAGGATGGGCTGGTCTCACTGTTGAAGGCTGTTGCAGACTACTGTGAGAGAATCACAGATGGCACAGTAAATTAGAGTCTGTATTCATGCTTCCTATATTCTCCAAAAATGTATTCTTCCAGTGAGAAACATAATTTTCCAGGATAAATAAAATTTCTGAATCAGATTTTCAATCTGCATCACATGTAATGCCATGTGCAGCCTGTTACTTGGACAGTATTGTCTTACCCACACAACCAGGAAGCACATGCATACTTCCATCATGCCTTGAAGTTGTGACAGGTGAAGGGGAACACACACTTGGCTGGCAGGGTGGATGCTGGAGGAGCTGTCCCCCTGAGCATGACCTTGCAGCTGCCACTGCCAGAGATCTGGGGCAGCTTGGAATAGCTGGGCACAGACAGGGAATCATACTGAAGCTGTGACTGGCATTGAGTGTGTTTGTGTGGGCTGGTTTTGCCTTCTTGACCTTGAAGCAACATTACCTAGTGTGACAGGATCAGCAGAGAAGGACAGCACGTGCACCTACAGACAGGGACAGGAGAGAACTTACAGAGATTTATGGGCAGCACAGATCTAAGTATCATCAGTCTCAGATAATTATTAATTACAATAATCATCATTATACAGAGTGCCTAGAATCTCCACCTTGAGTTACAGAACTGCAAACCTTGTCCTTGCTAAGAGAAATAAGCTGTGTGAAATTTGTCTGACAGCAAATGGGCACTACAGCAGTTGGATAAGCGTGGCCACAACACCACGACTCACAGGGTAAAAAAAGGGCTCTTTAGCAGCCAGCCTAAAATGTTAATTATTTATTTAACAATGCTATTATTAGCATAATTCTAATTATGACCAAGAACACAATATGCATGCCAAAATGATGTTCAGAATTGATGACTTTCTCAATCATTCTCTCACTTCGGTCTTCATTACTTCCTGGTGTCATTCAGCACTAGAGTCAAAGGAAACTCAAAAAACCCTCTGAAATAAATATGGATGGCAAATAGAGGTCAGTGCACATAGCTTTCAGGTTCCAAAAGTGCATCAAAAATGCAAGGAGAATGTCTGATGATGGGTTAGGATGGGCTGTGAATTCAATGCCAGTCTGGGGAAAGAGGTGGTACTAACAATAACATAGAGAATAATTTTAAATGTTTCTGAAATTTGGTTGGGCAATTAGGGTCTGTTGCCATATATACCAAATATCATCATGTGACACAATGCAGGATTATGACAATGGAGTCCTCTTCTTGCTCAAGGTCTTTCAAATTCTTTAAGTTTGCAGTATTTCTGAAAATTATCCATTCTTCTGCTCTTGTGGGCATTTCTAAGTACTTCACTTAAAAGCTACAAATTAATTTTCAATGTTTGTGTCTTCAAAGAAGGGAAATACAGTCATTTAAAAATATACCATAAAAACGCTCAGTACTTCAGTCTGGCAACACACATCCTTAAAAGGAGTCAACAAAATGAAGATAATCCTGTACTATGTATGTCTGAGAAATAAAGTTTATTTTCCCAAGTAAAAGCAATAGGAGAATTTTAGAATATTTTGACACAGTATCAAGCCATGCCCTCAGATTTTTTGACATCAGTGACTATTGCTCTGAATTTCATTAAATTGTAAATTCAATAGAAAAAATCATCTACCTTGTAATAAAGCTGCATTTATACTGACACATAACATTGTTATAAGGAAAATCCAAACAGAGTCTTGTTAACAGCATATACGTGTACATTGCATTGCCTAATTTATAAAATTTGGCTGAAGAGGTGCCAGCTTTACAAGCAATAAATCATTATGATCAAATAAAAACGATAAACCAAAGTAGACTTACAGTAGGAATATGCATTAAAAAAATCTTATTAATTATTATATCAAAGGAACAGAATACTGGAAAGCAAAGTTACTTTTAAAGATCTGTATTATAATTACAGCAAGTATGATTAACTTAGTAATAATGTAACTTTGTATAAACACCAGGAATCATATTTACCCAGAAATGTCACGAGAAACACAAAACAGAACCGGGAAAAAAGAACAATAGGTTCAACTGCACATCAGTTGTTTACAAGGCCTATGACAAGGAGGATGCAGAAAAAGACACTCAAGTTTTATTGGGTGGGGAAGTAGGATTGGTTACATTCTGGAAAACAAAAGAAACATTCTCTTTTATCCTTTCAAGGAAAGGATCAGCAAGAGTCTGATGTTGCCCAGAGAAATGCTTCCATTGCATCAACTGTGACATGGAAAGTGGTTTCTTTGAATTAGGCTTCCCATGGTTTTGCTCAAGCTGGCAGCTTCTAGATACGAGAGGCTTTTCTGAGGAAGTATCTGGAAAAAATGATGCAGTAGACTAATCAGAGAAAACTAACACAGAAAATTTCAGTCTGAATCAATAAGACAGTTGGTGATAACAAATGAGAGAAATTAGAACAGCACATATAATTCTGTACCAACAAAATCCAAACATATATCCACAGTAAGGGAAGGTTGTCTCTTGCTCAGTGACTGAGGTTATCAAAATTACCACATGCTAGCATAAAGACAAATCCTTTTACGCAACGGATGGCAAAGGAAATATCTGCCAAATTCCTTTCCTCTGTCTTCCTAATTCTGTGACATTTGGCCTGCTCTCATTCTTTAAGTAAATCTGAATCTAGATGTATGTTGCAGCAAAATTCATGCTAGGTTCAATTTCTTCCCAGAGGAATCACTCCAGCCAGTTAAGAATAATTTGAGTGGCTGTTTCATCGACTCAGCACACTAGATCTGTACAGTCTGTACATCCAGATTATGCCAAGTTGTTCAATATACACAATACTGTATATCACAGTAAGGAAAAGACTATTGCTGTGAGATTAATTCACTTTTAAGAGAGGATCCTAAAGCCCCAAATAGTATCAGGTCATTGCAGTGTACGTCACACATTGATGGCTTTATGATTCATCTGATGCTGAGATAAATGAAGAAACAATTTTGTATGGAAAAAGATTGCATCATTACTCTTACTGGTTTAAAACTTGTCATCAAATATTTTCATAGCAGTATTACGTGCTCATTAGGAAAGACCAGTGATACAAGCAGCATGATTCAGACTATTCCTGGTATTTTTAAATTTCTGAGAGCCCATAAAGACTCATAAACATAAAACTTTCCTTTTGACTGACATACAACGTTTGAAGTAGGTTTGAAATATATTTTTTTACTGGCCAGAAGAAAATTTAGAAGAGATGCATTTACAGATTCTGCCTTCCTAACTCCTAAACTACACTATGACCAGGTAAAACAACAGGCTTATAGCTTTGTAGCTGATGTGAATGAAGGCCAGCAGAATAGCAAGCAACCCATCTGCATGATCCATGCACAGGAAATTTTCTCCTTTTGAGACCTCTGTTTTCTAAAGATGACCCTAGCGTGAATGGACAACACGAGTAGTTGTGAGACCTGTATTATATTGTTTGGCTCCTCTTTAGTTTATCTTTTGAATCATACTTGCTAGAAATGGAGCAGACAAATCATTGAAAGTTCTTGGCTCTTCTCTGCAGCAGAATCTATCCCCAGTAACCTGGAATCTGGTTCCTTGATGCAGCAATTTGACAGTTTTCTCTTCTTAGGAAAGGCAAAGAGACCAGCTAGTGCATTTTGGGGTGATCAAACAGCCCATGACTCAGAACATTTTGATTAGGGAGACAATGAGCCAGCTTGTTCTCTGCTCTTTAGGAAGTCAAACCTTCCCCTTACTCTATCATTACCACCATTTAAGTCTAATAATGACCTTCAGGCTTTTTCTTGATTTACTGCCAAAAGGTTTTGCCCACTGGGACCAGGAACTACCCTTGAAAAAGTCACAGACCCAAGAGGCCCCAACAATGTTGTGACTGAATTGATGAAACCAAAGCATGTTCAAAGCATAAGATAAGAAGTCAAGATGTTAAGACAATTGCAAGCTGGTAAATAAAATTACAAGCACCAGTGTTCATCACAATAGCAACACAAAATTTCTCTGGATTTCTGCAATCCAGGAGCCACACCTGCTTCACTGCATACCGCTGGGAAAATGTGGCTAAGCATTTAATACGAAAGGTGCCTATCCCACACAGATCCTGTAATAGTACCTAAGTGGAGTATGGTAAATTTAGAAAATCATTTATGCAGAAACAGAAGGTCTAATTTTTTAATCATTAAAGAAAGATACAAAGATGATTTAATCAGCATATGGAGCAAAAATAAAGGAGATAATCAAATTCTTATAGCTACAGAAGCCCTGTGCTATCACTAGTCAAGTCCTCCCCATTTTGGGTAGAATGAGATGAGAAAGAAGTACAAGTCTAACCTATTACCTGGGAACATACAAACCATCAAGCATAAAAGTATTGGGTTTGCATTACTTCTTTTCCTGCTCTTGTCTATTGAGAACACACGTTCCTGTACCCATTTCTTGAATTCTTTTTATTGAGGTTTCTGTGTGCATTTAGAAGACATCAGTATTGGTACCACAGTATCACTCCTGTAAATAGTGTACATGGATATTTCATGCCCCAAAAGAGAAACATACCAAAGCAATAGACATTCTTTCCTTTAAGAAACTAGATGAGCTAATAAAACCTAAAATGGATAAGATGCAAACATAACTTATGATCATTTTTTTTTTAAATCCTGTTTCCAACTTACACCTATATACCTCTACACAGCAAGATATGAAAACAACTTTGGTATGTCAAAAGAACAGGAGACAGGTTCCTACAGAAAGCATAGATGTGATATTAGCTACTTGAACAGTAAATGAACTGGTTGTTACTGCAAGGAATCTTCCTCCTCCTCCTCCTTTCATGAAGGACTCCTATGGATTAGATATGTGCAAGATTCCATAATGAGCCTCATTATTTCAATCCTCTTTTACTGAGCATCAAAGTTTTCTGCAGAGATAGACTATATATTAAGAACGTATTCCTCAGCAGTGGTCAGAGATAATGAAAAACAAACTCACTTTGATGGTCAATCTTTCCCATGCAGTCGCACTCAAGCAAGTCATGAGTAACACAGCTGGAATCTTCATGTAGAGTAAAGAGATTTTTAAGCTCCTCAATAGAAAAATGTGTGTGTTCAGATGTCTTGGAAAGGTCTACAACTGCCCCAGAAAGGTCTTGTTTGCTGATCTGTCTTTGATAAATTTTTTCTTCTATTGAGCCTGTATTTAAAAGAAAAACAGATAAATTGGGATAATTTTTGACCAGTATTTACAAAGAAGTTAAATCCATTTCTTGATAACAATGTACATAGGAAATGCTAAATCACTATTTTCAGTTATTTAAGAAAAACCAAAACAAAGGCAAGTGAATCAGTTTGATGCCTTCACGTTAAGTGAACTCAGAACAAATATATATATGTTTAAAGAATAAATAATTTATATTTTTGAAGAACAAATTATTTCCAAAAACATTCCCTCTCTTTCTTTTATGGACAAAATGTCAATATCTATCTCACTCTGAGTAAGTTGAGCACTATCTCTGACCTGTGGTTAGCAGCCTGTAGATATGGACAGTATGTTTCTGACCATCTCTCCACACTCTAGCCATTGCCTGAGGAAATCAAGAAGATGAAGAGTATTAACAGCCTGCTATACAAGGATACTTTGCAAAAGCCTATAGCCTTCACTGATGAAATTACCAGTTCTGCTCACTTGCTCAAAGAGATGTTGTCTGGATAACGCATTTCCCAATAACTCTCTATGACTGTTTGTGTAAATTTTCTGGTATTAATTGTAAACAGCTTTGAAAAGATAATTTACTTTCTGCCATTTATGCTTCTCTTCCTTTCTGTACACTAAAGTAGGAAAGTAGGTGTTTCAATTATTTCCGGAAAAAATCCCCTCTTCATATTTGTTTTCCAAGCATTAACAACTATTTAATATTTCAGGAATACTGATCACTCTCCCCCATCTCCAAAATTGTTTTTTTGCCAAAATACATCTTTAAAAGTGACTTTTACATTTCTATTGAAATTCCTTTATTTCTTAAACAAACAAAATGTAAAACTGAGTACTGTTATATGATCTTTTTTTTTCAAAAATGTGTGGGTTACACCTACATACGCAGTAGGATGTAGGTGTAAGCACACACAACAGGGTTCACAGTCTCTGGCAACCTGTAGCAATTTTGTCCGACTTAGGAGACTTTTTCAAGCAACAAAACAAGTGACCACATGAGGGTACTAACTCACCCTGGGAAGAGGAGCAAGGTTCAAGAATCAAGGCTTATTTCAGGTATTAAGGACACAGCATTACTCTACAATAGAAAGTTTCTTACTGAGTTCATAAAAAGACTTTTTAAATTGTTATTTTTAAGGACTATTTTAACTGAGAACTCTTATGCCAAGTAAATAATCCCTTGAGGCCAACAGTGCCTTTATAAGAATAGCACAGCATTGGCTTTCTTTTCTTTCTTTTGGCATAATTGCCATGTTATTTTCTCATTCTTGCAATTCTGATCAGTCTCTCTCTTTTTCTCAGGGATTGCAAATCAACAGCAACATTTGCTATGCAATATAATCCCATTTTCCTTTTCTTTTTAGAAACACAGCAACTCTCCAGATAAAAAGACATCAAGAGACAAAGAAGATACGTGACTCACTCCTCCAAAGAAACTAGAATTTAATCTTTTAATTTTTTACTGCAAGAGGGTTTCTACTGATCCCAATGTATATAATATGACAGAGAACCATTTCTTCTTTTCTTCTCAGAAGGAGTTTTTCCTCATTGTTGTACTTGACCAGATACAATGTGGTAATTGGCAGCAGTAAGGCATGTAAAGCCAGGCAATTCAAAATCAGTCAAGAATTCATCTGATGCCCATCCCAACCCACATGTACACAGTTGTTACCAGACCTGAATATCTGTGGCTGGATTCCAGTCGATATCATACAGGATCAAATGAGATGCTCCAACCAGGTTCAGTCCCACTCCACCAGCCTTTGAACTCAGCAAAAAGATAAATGCTGGGCTGAATTTACTATTGAAAGTGTCAACAATATGTTGTCTCTGGGAGACAGGAGTATGTCCATCAAGTCTGGTATAGGAGTATCCATGATGTTTGCATATGTCTTGTAATATGTTTAATGTCTGGGTGTAATTGGATACCAACACAACTCTGTCAAAGAGTAAAACAAAGTCATCATCCTAGACCTTGGTAAAATTAAAGTCCAATAACAAATTACTGAAGACATCTAAGAAAATAAGAGTGAAAAATTACACATCAACCCAGGGTTAGTTTTACTTTCTACAAAATAAAACATTTTCAATTAATTAGAAGCATATACCAGATCTAGATGCCTTATACCTAGTGTCAAGCATTCAAATGTTAAATAATTAATGTCTCGCAACAGAATTTGGCATAATGCACAGATTGCAGGCATTCAGAACCAATCAGAAAGACAGATTTTAAAATCTCTGTTTATACAAAATAACTGTTGTAAGACAGCATTTGCAGAGGATGTTGTAGGAGCTAATAAATAACACATACATAACTCTACTTAATGAAAAGCTACTATGAATTTCTACAGAAAATCTCAGAAAATTCTAACAAAAATCATAATGGAAGTCGAGCAGGAAAGCAGAGATTCTTCCCTACATTTTATGGCTGAAAAGAATGGGAATGAAGACTAGTGAAAGATTGACATTGGGTTTTTTAGAAAGCAAAATCAGTCTGATTCCTTATAGTAATGGTCCACACTATGTTGGTCTATTTTATCTGAAATATTGACTAATTAGATTTAAAGGTCTGAAAACCTAGCATTCCTATCCTCCCAAATATTAAGGATGATTCTACAAAGTAGACAAATATCTTTTGAATTTAAGCCGCAAATGAAAGAACAGGGCATTTTCTGCCAGGTCTCACTTGGAAGTCTTTTGTAATCTAAACGAAATGTAATATTTTTCATTCTTTTTTGAAAATAAGGATACATTTTAATTTTTTAAATAATTTTGATTAAAAACAAGTTCTTAAGAATTAGACAAATACTTTCAGGGGAAAATAAAAAATATTAATGTTTTAGAAGTGTTTTAGAATATTTTTATTGTTACACTTTACAACTGAACTACATCCATGACTTGTTTGCAATGACTTTGCAAGACTTATTTTTTTGTCAATCAACACAACATTCACAGCTTTGTCAGCACCCAAAACCAGAATATAAACTTCAGATTAGGACTGGAAATTGAGTCTGTCTATTGCAAAAACTATTTTGTACCAATGAAAGCAGAGAAACCAAAGAAAAATAAACATGAGCTGCACTGAATTAATGCAACAAAACTTAAAGGCATAAAGTAATGCCTCAACTCAGCAGCTCCTAAAGCACTGCTACAGAGAAATATGGGTTTTACTGACACCCCTGGTTTCACTGACCTACAGAAAACAAGGCCAGTACACTTAGATATACAGCTGTCATTGGTTTCAATAGATGCTAAGTATTTAAACTCCAGCAACAGGCTCAACTTTCTGATTTGTAAAAAGAAAGTATCTTCATATTCCATTACATCAGTGTCAAGAGATCTGCTGTTACTTCCCACTACTGAATTCACTCTCTATAACTTCCTGAAGGGTGGCTGTGGTCAGGTGGATGACGGTCTCTTTCTCCAGGCAGCAACGGACAGAACAAGAGGACACAGTCTCAAGTTGCGTCAGGGGAAATATAGGCTGGATATTAGGAAAAAGTTTTTCACAGAAAGAGTGGTTAAGTACTGGAATGGTTTGCCCAGGGAGGTGGTGGAGTCACCATCCCTGGATGTGTTTAAAAAAAGACTGGATGTGGCACTTGGTGCCATAATCTAGTTGAGGTGTTGGAGCATGGGTTGGACTCGATGATCTTGAAGGTCTCTTCCAACCTAGAAATTCTGTGATTCTGTGAATTACAGTGTGTCCTGTTTAAACATCAGTTGAAATAGAAGTTAAAAGTTAAATACTTTTGGAATAGTTAGACTTTAAGGCATGAGTCCATATAAAATTATCCTGGGACACCAAGTCATGTGAGATTCCCACAAATGAGCAATTGCACAGAAATTAATCATGTGCATCCTATTACCCCATCATAAACAGAAGTTTTCTTACATGTCAGTGGCATTTACCACAGGGGAAATAAACAGTTGCTGGGCAAGTTCGTCTGTTGAGAATGGTTGCCCTGAACTTTAGAAAAGGCTGCAAGCAGTAAGCAGTTAAGTGTGATTAAAGAGGAAATAACTTACAATCTAGTAATGAAAATATTTCAGTGCAATTTAATAGATTAACACATTTTTCATGAAGATACAAAGTATTGGAAAGCTTCTGCAAGTACAGGGTGCAGCAAAAGGGCTGTAGCAAAACACCTCACTTGCTTTATGGTGTAAAAAATACAAGTACCACTACCTGGAAAAAAATATGAAGAGCATCTTTAAAAATTATGTCAGTTGCAAATTCTAGTTTCACAATTTAAGAAGAAAGCCAGGACTACAATGCTTAAATTAATGTGGCACCCCTGCAAACTGCTGCAATACCTTTATTTTGAATGTTACACTCCCATGCATTTGAAAAGCAAATCAATATGCAGAAGGTCACTCCCATTACCTCCCTTCTACCTTTCTTTCACACTTGCCTTTCAGAAGAGTTAAGTTCATGGATTGCTGCTAACAACTTCACCAGCACCTGCAATTTTCCTGAATCAGTTTCAGAGAAAGTGTCTGAAGTATAATCTTGTGGGAAGACATCTATTACACCTTCATAGAGGCTGGACTCATCATATTCCTCAGACATGGGATCACAGCTTTTTTCCTATTGAAAATAAAAGGATTAAAATTCCATTTACCCTCTAAAATAATTTTTTTAAGACTGCTATATTTTTATCATGTAGACAAGAGGCATAAAAAGCTGCCACAAAGCAATGTATTACATGAGCATGAGCATGACAACCTCCCAATACGGGATTGAAAGTAAAGTTTTAAAATACTTATAGTGTTTATTTTAGTTTACATTCTCTAATCTAAGACATTGTTTGCAGCTAAGTAGAAAGCTGAAATACTTAAAACTGAAAACTGTACAACTTCTCTACTTAAACAACCACACAAATGTATTCTCACAGTAAAGATATATCTAAACCTTGGGAGTGAGAAGAAAATCAATACACTATTTATTCTTTCTAAATTCTATAATATTTTATTATGAAACTTCCCAATCATTGACTCTGTTTAACAAAATACTGTCATTAAGATTCAATTATACTACTGGAAATGAAGTAAAGTTAGCAGCAAAACCAATAAAATTGCAGAAATACAGGTAATATTTTGCTGTACTTAGAAAATCAATGTTTCACTGGGAGGAAAAAGCCAGACCAGTCGAATGCCAAAACCACAATGGCAATAAATGGCTCGCACATACAGTCCTTTCCATCCCTATATTTAATAAAGGCTTGTGTTTTTGCATATGAAAAGTTTCTAATGCTTATACTACGAAGTAAAGGCAATGAACTTTACCTGGCAGCACTGAAAGTTACATGGATACTGCACTGTGGATATTCCAGCAAAGTCATGAAGTATGTTTTTTAAGAAAGATTTACATTTCCACCCACCTTACTTGGACTTCAGCTAGTGGCCATAGAAGTTACTATTACCAACTTCTAACTATCATACTATTTGCCTATAGGAATTACAACATTTCTTTATGTACAATCCCAGGAGAAGAGGTAATGGAGACATCTAGTACCACTGACATCTTGAGCCTGCAGCTCCCAGTGTCATTAAGCTTGAAAAAGTAAAATTATCACATGTGGACAGGGAGGTTTCAGAGAAACCAGCAGACAAAGTACATGCTAGTAATCTAGACTAGTAATCTCTAGTTAACAGTGCTCTTTGTAAGATTCACATTTTTATGTATTTTTACAAATATTCAGAGACAAGGTTAAGACGAAAAATACATTTAGAAAGACAAAACGTCATAAGGTAATAGGAAACTGGTGAGAAACCTTTCCTGAGTACATTTAGATTTCCCAACACTTGTGCTTTTGAAAGCACACTTCCTAGAGCAAGCTGTATGCGAGAGTATGGAAATGACCTTAAGCAACATGCACATTGATAACACAGCTTTAGTGACCTGTGTCTGCTGAAGTGACTAATTGCAAGCACACACCCCCATGCAAACAGATACCTTTATAGCTTTAAACAGAAGACATGGATGATTGCAAAGTTTTTTCAAAGCTCCTATACATATTAGGTGTGGACTATTTTCCAGCCTGCCTTGTAGACAGGATGTAATAACATGAGAACTAAGCAGTTTTCGATACAATTCGAGTTGCAGCTCTGTCGGTCGGCAGAAGATTATGCTCTCCTTTTTGGGGGGCAGAAATTTATTTATAACCTCCTGTGTTCTTCTTAGAATAAAGAGTCCAGTGAGGCGTGTGAGTTCTGCTGCTCTTTTTTCTCCTAATTCCTTTTCCTCCTAAAAGAACAAAGCACAAAATTAATTATAATCTTGAATTTCATCAGAACAATGTTCTGCATGATTTTCATTAGGTATTTAAATAACCTTATAAAAGTATGATACCACTTTCTGATATGGGACTGTAATGAGCAATTCTTCTCCAATTAGTACCACTGCCTTAGTTCTATGTCTGGTTTCTAAAGTCTTAAACAAAGGAAAATAATGTCCCAGATGACATCCAAGGCTTGAATTATATTCTAGAATTTCTTGAGATGCAGTGAAAGCATGCAGACCTTGCACTACTGTGGCGAAGCTAACAATGAATAAAGTATCACATGGCAATGCATATGGCCTTTTGGGGAATGCAGGTGTTGGAAGCACAGTTGTTGCCTGATAATTAATAGGCAGCTGAAATGAGGTGATTTTAACATGTGTGTTCTCCTTCTGCTCCCTTTGGAAAACAAGTGACTTTATGTCAAATAGGAAGGTGAAAAGCTTCAGCTACTGCTAGTAGTCACAAGCTTCACTTTACTCCATAGAATGCAAATTTCACTATACTAGGAATTTTCTTCTACAACTGAATTTTTTAACCAAATACCTCTGTTGCTGAAGGTTCTCTAGATCTGACAATTGGTTCCTCATATATCTTCCTATACGTGGATAAAGTCCCGAGTATTCCTGGATTCACAAACTCTATTAATGCATAAAATTCCTGCAAGTCATTTTGGATTGGAGTACCTTCAAGGGGAAAAAAAACCATTCTGCAATTGGTTACTTTTTTCTTTAAACTGATGGAAATACATTGAATGCAGGGTTTAATATTGGGAATGTATCTTGAAAAGAGATGTGTAGCATATTTCAATGTGAATATACTGAGTCCTCAATTGATCTAAAACTTTACCATGAAAACAAGATACTGTACTCCTAACTAAACAGACTGCAGATATAATTGTTCTGACAAAGGAATTTAAGAAGTCAAGTTCTAAATCAATTTTATTAAATAACTACAAAGGAAAACATTGACTGTATGCAGAGTCCCGATTCCCTTACAGAAGATACAAGGCTCCCTGAAGACTGACAAATTTTGCCTTTACATAAAAAAATTGGAAATAACCTGTTTTTACAAGACCTGAGATTATGTCATTTAATACCCATTGCCAAAATTCCAACTGATCTCATGCTGTGTTAGGAATATCTTTTTCTTTTACTCCAACCTAGCATTATCAACATAAAAAAATACTAAAAGTAATTGTAGATACTAACCAGTAAGGATAATTCTCCTCTCACAAGACAGACTAGTAAGGGCTGTAGTTGTCTTAATAGTGCTATTTTTCAGACGATGTCCTTCATCACAGATTAGGAGGTTAAATTCTACAGCCTGAATTTGATCCAAAGATCGCAATAGCATCTCGTAACTGATTATCATAACTGAATAAAGTGGAGAACCAATGAATTCTTCTACTTTGTGGTCCTGCAGGCATAAAGGAAAATACATCATACAACTATTTCATTGGAGATCACATCCTTAAAAATCATCACATTCCTCAAAAACACAGTAACTACAGAAATTTCTTCTCACATGACACAGGATATTTACTATCTCCTTCATGACTTTGGATTATTGATTCTTTCCTAATTTGCAAAAGAGGTCTGATACAGCAATTTAGATTTTTACCACCTCATTAAAAGAAAATTTATTATTCTTTTAAGCCTTCAAATCCTCTGAGACACATTACCATGAAGGTGAAAAGCACAGAGTTTCTGTAATAGCTTCCCACTGCTGGCATTTGGGTAAGCTTCAAATGAATAATTAAAGCCAAGATAATGAAGCGCCACAGGTAGCTCCTTGTACACTCACTTTGGATGTCAGCCTGGTAATGTCCAGTAGGAAGTTACCACATTCTACCAGAATTGCCTTTGTAGTTTTTAATTGAATTTTGCATTATTGAATATGATATTATATTGATAATATTTAACCTATTGAATTGGTTCGAGGTATCAGATTGCAGAAGAGCAAAGTTCAGCTTGCTCTGAGCTCAGGTGGGAAGGATTCTACAGGGAGCTTTCATGGAGGCCAAAGGAACTCCCAAGTGCTGGGAGTTCTTCAAGGATGCTCTTCTGGAAGCATGAAACCAGTTCATCACTTTAAAGATAAGGGAAACAGGTGGAGCAAGAGACCCCTTGGCTTAACTGCAAGCTTCTGAGTCAAAATCAAAAGCAAAGCGTACAAGCGATGGAAATGTGGATAAATACCTGTTAAGATCTACAAGGGCATTGCCAGGGCCTACAGAGATGCAGGCAGAAAAGCAAAAGCTCAGCTAGAAACTAATTTAGCCAGAGATGTTGAAAACTGCAAGAAACAGCTCTTCAGGTATGTAAAAAACAAGCAGAAACAGAAGGAAAATATTGGCCCACTGATAAACAGGAGAGGTGAATTAGTCACAGCATCTTCTTCACCCCTGTCTTCACCAGCACTGCTGGGTTCCCAGCCCCAGGAACAAAAATCCAGGCTGCTGCAAATACAGATCCACCAGTGTCAGTGGGGGTGAGCTATTACAGGAGCTTGACCCCTATGGATTAATGGGCCCTGGCATTGCCCAGGGGTAGTAAGAGAGCTGACTGACATCATTGCAAGGCCACTCTGCATAACTTTTGGAGAAGTCAAAGGAGAGCAGGGGATATCCCAGAGGACTGGAAGGATAATATCATCCCCATCTACAAGTAGGGTTTAAAGTAGGAACTTTTAGGTTATGGAACAAATCTTCATGGGAGTTATCACACGTCAGATGAAGCATGGGATTGGGAAAAGCCAGCATGAACGCACCATGGACAAATTGAGCTTGACAAACCTGGTCACCCTCTGTGACAAAGTAAGCTGCTTGGTTGATGTGGGGTGGGTGGTGGACATTGCCTCCTGGATTTCTCCAAGGCTTTCAGTATGGCTTCCCACAGCCTCCCTCTGGAGAAACAGATGGGCTGTGCTGTGGCTGAGTGATCTGTGGTGGTTGTGGGAACTGGCTGAGAGGCAGCAGCCAGAGGGTGCTGGTAAATGCCTCCTTTCCAAATGGGCAGCATGGCACGAGTGGGTCCCCCAGGGATCGATGTTGGCCCAGCACTGTTTAATATCCTCATAAAGTGGTCGGGAAGATGGCAGCAAGTGCACCACAATGAAGCTTCCCAATGATACCAAACTGAGAAAGTGAACACTTTGGAAGAGAGAGCCACCCTGCAGGAAGATTTGGATAGGCTGAAGAGTGGCTAACAAGAATCTGATGAAGTCCACCAAGGGCAAGCATAAGGTCTTGCACCTGGGAAAACATAACCCAGGTGTGCAGCACAGGCTGGATCTACCCAGGTGTGGAGCATCTCTGTGGAAAGGGATCTGGGGCTCCAGGTGGGCAGTCAGATCAATATGAGCCAACAGTGCTGTGCTGGCAAAGAAAGCCAACGGGGTGCTGGGCTGCATCCACAAGGGCATCACCAGCAGAGATTCAGAAGTCATTATCCCACTCTGCTCAGTGCTCATCAGGCCACACTGGAATACTGTGCTCAGTTTTGGTCCCTGCTGTGCAGAAAAGATGTGGACAGGCTGGAGAAGGTCCAGAGAAGAGCCACAGACTGGGAAGCCTATGACAGGGGAAAAGGCTGAGAGAACTGGGTTTGTTCTGCCTTGAGAAAAGAAGGCTTAGGGGAGACCACCTCACTATGTTCCACCATTTAAAATGAAGATGGAAACTCTCTTTTTACAAGAAGTCACATGGAAAACACTAAGGGATAATGGGTACAAGGTTACTCCTGAGGAAGGTCCAATTGCACATGAGGAAAATGTTTCACACTGAGAACCACCAGCCATCAGAATAATCTCCCCAGGGGAGTGGTGGAGATTTGGCTGGACACTATGCTGGGCCATCTTGTCTAGATGATACTTTTGCCAAAAAAGGTTGGACCACATGATTCTTGAGGTCCCTTTCAATGGGGTATTTCATGATTATTCTGTAATAAACTTTGTTACTAGCCCTTAACACTGACGGGTTGGCCAACAGGTAAGGTCACCCTGGGACTCAGAAAATAAGAGTCCATAACCAGCCCCAGAAAACATGTCTGTCTACTGGTAGACTTCTAATCCCTGTATTACCAGAAAATGACTGCAACCATCTCCTCTCTTATATACCCCTCAAGCCCTTTCCTTTCAAAAGACACCGAGAATTTTCATAACTATTGAAGGAAATGCAAACACTAAATACTCACTGTAATGGGACAGAGAGCTTCCTTCAAAAAAAGTCTCCTAGAAACAGCTACATTTCTGTGCAGACTTGTAAATATACTAGGATTGTTTACCTGTCTTGCAATTATGCATAAAACTGGAAAAATCTACTGGGCATGTCCCTTACCTTTTCACTGGCTCCAGATGCCAATTTCCTGAATGCTTCTTCCTATGTCCTAACAGTGTTCACTAACTAAGCAGACTATGGGTACAGCTGACAAGCTGAAGAACCCCTTTAATTGTGAAAGCAAATCAGTCTAGAGCTTTAGAAGGTATTTTTATTTCCAAACAAGATCAGTTACCAAACACAGACAACTAAGTCTGAAGCCAGATGGTGTAATACATTGTAAAAGCAGCACCACTTAATTATCACACCCTTTAGAGCCTCCTAGCAGGTGATTCAGATGAATCTATGGGATGAATCCAGCACATTAATCTCACAAAGTACCATGCAGCAGATCAGTCCCACACATGCTGCTCACGATGAGGCCCAGGACATCGGAAAAAGCAAGGAGTAGTAAGGACCAGGCACCCATTTCTCCAGGTGTTTGGGACTGGACTTGAGTTTTCCTGTGTTTCTAGGACTGTAGTTAACTGCCTGTTTTCTTGTTGTATTTTTACTGCCATTTTCAAAACAGGACAGAAAATTTCCCAACACAGGAACAGAGACACAGAGGAGCCTGTAAGGAAGACCCAGTGCTGTCTCAGCCCAGAATACAGGCTCCACATTGCAGCCTTGAAGACAGAGGCAATGCCTCTCTGAACTTCTCCTGGCATGGTCAAGCATCAGAAGATGCCCAGGGTTCAGAAACCATTTTGTTTTCCTACACTTTCAGGCTGTGAGCTGAGATGGGAAAAGTGCTGAGGCACTGGGGAACAGCCACCAATATCCCTCCCCTGGAAAAATACCAAGTGCACAGGACAGCTTGAACTCCTTTTAAAAAAAAAAGGGAGTTGCATACAAGCCTCCTGCAGTCAAATATAATGTATTTCCTACTGTATGTAACAACAGCAGGGGATGATGGATGAAAAATTAAAATAAATTTACAAGCTAATTTCAAGTAATTAATTCATACTCTTAACTAGCTGCAAGATGCGTCTATATTATAGCCTCCATTTTAACAATTACCCAAAGTGACTTGACAGGTTTAAATGAGTTGCCCAGTGCCACATATGGAGCAGTTGTCAATCAGTATCAGAGGTCCATAATGTCCCAGACTTCCACTTTGAACAGATCTTTCTTTGTGCTAGTTCAAATCCAGTGTAGCTGGTAAAGTGTAAATTCAAAAATGCTGAATCATAAACCAATGTAGACCTGTAATTAATTATTTTTCCAGATATTTTGACTCAAAAACCAAATCAAAACAACTCCAGTAAGAACTGATACTCTGCAGACAGATAAAGGAATTATTCTCTCAAACACATCTATAATAGGAACTAACAAGACCTAAAAACAACCTTTGTGGGGATGCCTTCATTTTAAAAGCAATGTTCTCTACACGGCATTTGCATTTCAACATAATTAAACTATAATCACATTTTAAAAGCAGATAATACCCTGGTGTTTTAAAAAAATCTCTTACTGAAGGCTGAAGGGTTAGGATTAGTTTGTAGTTTTCCTCAGCATGAAAGTGAGGGAAACATTTTAAAAAGTCTACCAGTTCTTTGAATGCATTCCTTATAGACAAGAAGAGAAAGAAAATGCTTGAGACAAGCTCTTCCTTTTAAGTTATACTGAAGAAATAACAGTATGGTAATTGCTGTTTTTCCAGAGATGATAGACAGTAAATTATTTTGAAATACCTCATTATATCCCAGGCAAGTCATATTGTGTCTTCCTTTTGCATGACAGTGTATTCTGTGTATTTGGGAACACAGTCGTTAAAGCTGCTGAGTGTCCCCAATCAAATAGGTCCAATGAGATAAGTAAGAGTTTTAAAGTTATTTAAATTTAAAGATAATGAAAGCTACTGTCATTTTGAGACATAATAACTGTCATCAAATTCAGGCTTTCTCCTCCCAACATTATTCATAAAAACTGCAAGAAAACGTTTAATTATCTCTAACTAGCCTTTTAGGTTAAAATGTTTCCACATTATATTATGGATATAACTTGTATCCATTTCTTTTAGGAAATTTCATATCTCCCATCCTAACCTATATTATATTACAGTTCCTGACCAGTCAGTTTACTTCATTCCCATAACCAGAAACAAGTCCCTAAGAAAAACAAATGCTGCAAAATGCACCTATTACACATGCATTGTCTTCAGTGGAAGATTAGCAGTTTCAAGAGTTTGGCAATAATGAGTCGAATTTAAAGAAATAATTATTGTTATAAAATTTTGTACAGTCTACAAGATGTAAACTACCATTGAAAACTTCGCTTTCATCTGAAATATTCATTCTTCCAATAAGGATAATGCAAGAAACTAAAGGCAAATCTGGTTTATGTAAGAATTGGATAACTTTTAGAATGAAGCAGTATTTGTTTCATCAGTCTACCTGTAAGGAATCATTAGATTTAAAAACATTTTTTGGAATCTAAGTATCTTTATCTTTGTTGCAAGCACCAATGGAGGTACTACAAGCTCTCCACTTCCCTGGAACTTGTGAATGTTAATACCAGCAGGAACAGCTTCACTATAGGAGGGGACAGGGATCAGCATCATCCTGTTTCTTAATAAGATTTGTACTAGTCTACATTCTTCTAGAGATGAGAGATAGTCTCATTACCTAACACTGAGACTCTAGGCTTGGTAACTCACAAGACTTTAAATCATCCCGACAGAGATCCAACTCTTGACGGTGATAGTAAAGGGAATAACCTTCTGAAGTACCCCAAAATA
The DNA here is from genome assembly GCA_013399915.1 of Illadopsis cleaveri. NCBI lineage: Eukaryota > Metazoa > Chordata > Aves > Passeriformes > Timaliidae > Illadopsis > Illadopsis cleaveri. The sequence goes on along the minus strand of VXBB01004571.1, from coordinate 603,797 downwards.
GGCAGCCAAAATAAATCAGAAGTTTTCAGTACAGAACAAAAGCAACTACCACAGAAACAGAGTACAAGATAGGTGTTTTGGTATGTAAAGCAGGAAAGGTGTGCACTTTGATACATAAAAGAAAACTCCTTAAACTGAAGAGGCGCTGGGAGAAGCATGTCACCTTTTAGAACTTCACAGGTGAAACCAGAGGAAAGGTAAGACAGAATACTATGCTACAAGTGAGCTTGGGCTATGACCTGGTGACTGACAGCAAAATACCCATATGGACAACTATCTGAAGAAGAAATAAAGTACTACAAATAAATACTAACAGAAAATTACTAGACTCGGTCTCTAGTTTTTGGTTGTTTTTTTTAAAAAAAGAAGAGGAAAAAACCCCATAATTCCTATAATCTGAGCCAGTAATGACCTAATCCCCTTTTGGAAATCTTACCTGATCAACTGTAAAGACTTTGATCCTTTCACTTCCCAACCATTTCTGAAATTCTTTTTTCCAGTTTTTCACCAGACTGCCAGGGGTGACTACTAGTGCTCGCTTTAGTACAGGTTTGCATCCATAGGGCCCTTGACGCAGCAGAGTCCAGACAAGGGCGATGCATTGCAGGGTTTTTCCTAAACCCATCTCATCAGCAAGAATAGCTCCAAATCTGCCACTAACTCTGTAAGAGGTAATGAGGCGCTGGTAACATTTTAAAGACATATTTATAACTACTCACACCTGCTTTAGAAATTTGCTTCTGTGCTTGTTTTCTGAATTATAAACAACCTATTTATGTCTACTGTACATTTTTATTCGGTTGTACTAGAAGATCTTAGAATGAAAATTCTAATTTTCTACAGTAACTCGTTAGTCCTCCAAAACTAAAGTTTAAATCTGCTTTTAGAACTAATTATGATCCAATACCTTAAGGAATTTATGACTCAAGAAAACACTTTTGAAAACAATGCTGTATTTTTTTAAACAGGTTGAAATAACATCTTTTTTATTCTAAATGCCTGAATTATAAATTAAATGAATAATTTTGAATTATATGAAATATAAATCCCGGAAAGCAGGATTCTTCAGCATGGCTTTGATTACATCTGTGTTCACAAAATTTGGTATGTAGAAATGACAGGTCTTTGGGTGCACTAGCTTCTCATGACATCTGGCAAACTCATGGCAAGTGTGATGCTACATTTAGGCCAGAAAAAACTTATGCAGCCTCTTTTGGGAGAAAATTACTAGTATTAATTAACTGAACAATTGCTCAAAACTTCCCAAGATGTCACATTTCAAACATGGGCATGAAAATATTATAAGCATTAAAAGCCAAAAGGATAATTATGACCTTACCTCATTCCCATTACACATTCATACAGAAATACAATTCCTTCTTTCTGATGTGGGCGGAGATTACTTGCAATGTACGGATCTACAACTACATCCACCACAGGTAAACCAGCCTTATTGAACATCCACTGATGACTTGCACTTGGTCGTGGCATGACTAGAGAATCTTGAAGTTCAAAGCATAATCAAGTATTACACAAAAGCATTACTTTTAGTCTGTTAGCACAACCTGTTAAAGTCAATTACTGTTAAAAATACTATTTAATATATTGAACATTCTCAGACTGAAAAGGCATTTATAAGTACCTAGATTGCCTTCTATATAAAAATTTTCGTTTAAAGAGGTTTTCAAAATAGTTTGTATTTTTCTCAAAGGTAAAGGTGATAAACTGAGAAATATGAGGGGGTTTTTTTCTGATGAGGTGAAACTGCCTACCTAATAAAAGTTGCTTGATGACTTTGAATTCATAGAGTTAAATTAGAAGTTCCAAAATACTTCTGAATTGAAAGTCTAAGAAAAAAACCAAAAACAATGACGTACATAAAATCTAATACTACATTTCAAGGGGATATTCTTGCAGTAGGCCAGAAAGACTTCTCTGCCCAAGAAACAGAGATAAAAGCCACTCATTTGCTAAGGAAAAATAAGGAAGAATTGAGTGTGAGCTGACAAAGACTGCAACAGTGCATGAATAAAAGAAGTTGACAGGTTTGAAGACATACAGAGGCAAAGAGAGAATGAAGTATTGAGTAACATCTGAATAACAGTTTTGCTTGCCACAATTTGTTTACAAACATTATAATTTTTCTAGACAATGTCCACACTGGGTTGCTTCTGCTGATGCTACACACCTTCACTGAAAAACCATATTGTCAGAGGGCAGAATGAGTAAGCAATTTATGGCTTCTGGTATTTTTATGTCACTAGATCTATATTGATAATTTATTCCTGGGAATAGATTGGTTGAAGGCTTATATCAGTCAGGATGATTTTGTTTCCTACTGACAAACGGTTGAGTTCTGATGGATTAAATCAAATTGCATGTGTATGTATTTAAGAGCCAGTGGTGACAAAAAGATAACTTTTCTGACAAAAAAATTGGATGAAAATGAGGAAGAAACAAGACTTGGATAGACATTGGACTAAAAGTTTAGAAATTGTATGTGGAAGATGTAGTTTTACATATTTGTCACTGCACTCTGTTCTGCTGGCTTTCCATTCTGTAGAAGCTGCATTTTATTCAACTATAATCATAGACTTCAACATGAAAACCTCTGACTGTTCCAATATAAAAGTCCTGGTCTTGTAAAGTATCTCACTAATTTCTCCAAGAGGTAATGCAATCAGGCATTAAATAACATGATTCTCCTGTGTAAGCAAACCTAAAGACTGAGACAGTCCAACCTATTGATGTGTTGAAATCTCATAGGAGGTATTCAAATTCACCAGAAGACACAGAAAACAACTAAAATAAAATGTAACTTTTTTAACAAACTAGTGCAGAAACAGCAAAGAAGTTAATTTATGTGCTGAATATATTGGCTTTTTAGGGTCAGATTTTCAGTTAGAATGCTAATGCAGCATCATTTCACAATCTCAGGAAGGAAAATTCTTAGACAAAATGTAATCAAATTAAATTAAGACCAGAAGTTGGTATTAATAAGGATGCTCTTCAAAATGACCAGAGATGTCACTAATTACCACTTGATTGTGATTTCATTGTTTATTTACATAGCAGCCAGGTAACAGCTTCAAAAAGTCCCATAATATCAGGACATGAGGTAAGAACTCAGATGCAGGTATTACAGCAAGAATGTAGAAAAAAGTTTTATTTTTAAATAAGCATTGCTCTGCTTAGCAACATTTTTTTAGGCTCATTTTTGTCTTCCATCTGAAAGATAGAGTTAGCAACAGAATGTAATTCCTAAAACGTTTGTAGAGAAAAGAACAGTTCTGCTTAGATAATCAACACCATTTACTGCAGCTATCAAACGTTTATAGGGTCCCTTTTACACAACTGCTTAACCAGCCTATTCCTAGAGAATATGTGAACTCTCATGGCTCTTCAGCTAGAGAACTTCTAGCACTACAAAACTAAACATTTATTCCAAAACATATCTGGTTGAGTTTGAGTACAGTAGTTACACTCACTGGCTGTGAAGGATCAGGCATTGACAGAAGTGATTCTCTCAAGGTGGCACAACTTGCCTATTACTGATCCTCCACTGCAGCAACTGTGCTGCCACATTATGGCTGTATTTCACTGATCCCAGTGGGAAGCTGGAACTCATCTAGAACTTCTAGTATGTGTCAGATTGTTTCTATGATCAATAAACTCATTCTCCTTGGCAAAACTCTCAGAAACTACTCTAATGTGTTTCCACAGCCATCTGTAACAACTCTGAAAAACTTTATGCAGTGCCGAGTATTTTACTTGTTAGAAACACATATGACAAAATCCTAACATGGTTAGACACTAGTACTGTATGCCAGAAATACTTCAGTAATACATTAAGGAACATGAAAATTTTGGTTACACATTCAATATCTTTTGAGAGTCAGACAATGTTTAAAGAAACTTAAAAATTTCAATCTTACTTGAAGCATTTGGATCATGGCGAGGTTTGCAGCTTTGAGAATCTTTGAGCATATTCTCTTTAGTACTGGGTTTACAGACATTTTTGAATGGTTTACAGAATGGTCTTGTATTAGTTTGAGATAATGCAGTTGCATCTGTGTCATGAGCACCTATTCCAGCCTGAAAACATCTGCCACTGCTGAAATCATCTGCTGAAATTACACCCATCACTTCAATTTCTTTTCCGCCAACCATCAGTGTTTGACCTTCATCAAGACTGTCTAGCTCTTTAGCTTTATATCCAGTACCTAAAAGAACATAAGAATGAAATAATTAGGACAACACAGCAAGTACTACTTCCTTAACACCAGTACTCATCTGCAGGAAGAGAAAACTGTGAAAAAGTAACTGATTCTGAAACATTTAATTGTTACACAAAGCCCTTCCCTCTTTAACAGAGTGACATGTGAGTGCTAATAATCAGAATTAGATAGTAGAGTATATGAGCAAAGACTCAGTCATCCTCATCACCAACCAAGCCTACTGAATGTCAAACAATTGTTCAAGAGAACTTTTAAAAATTGGCCCCATATGGTAAAATCCAGCAGTTTGCCTTAATAACCATCTGATGTCCTTTTCCCTTTCTGTCATGCCCCCAAAAGAAGTCTCCCAACCCCTCTTCCTATTGATCTAAACAGCATATTCTACTTTTAAAATAATTCTAAATTAGTTTTTTTACACTTAAAGATTCAGATGCATCTGAAATCTTCACTTCTACATATGCTCTGATTATTGCCAAGATTTATGAGTAAGTTCAATAGTTGTTGGGCTTAGGTCAGGTGGGGCATTCTCAGTGCAGCTACAAATACTCCTGGTCTCATTACAAAATACAGCTACAGCTGCCACTTCCTTTTAAGACAACAGTGTAGGAAAGAGTGGGGGTTCCTTCTTTTAAATAGCATTCTACTGGTTGAAGTTCTCACATAAAAACAGAGGACATATATAATTTATTTTCTGAAATCAGAGAGGTCAAAGCCACATCTCTGTTTCAAAATTCTTTATCTTGATTGTCGAATTTGTGTAAATTTGGACAAACAGGCTTGGATTCTTAGGCCAAATCAAAAAAAAAAAAAAAAAAAAANAAAAAAAAAAAAAAGATTGTGTAGACCAGCAGTTAAACCACTCAGCTGTGAAGAAAGAAGCAAGGCCTCCCAAACTACATTTTATCCAATGTGGAAGCTGTTTGCAAAGCTCAGGTCTGCTGCTTCTAGGAATGTGAAAGATTGAAAGGTGAGGGTTTGCATTTGAATTCCTTTAAGAGGAAAAAATTACTGAGGTGTTTCACAGTCTAAGCAAGTGCAGAAGAATAGTCTGGCCAGAAGGGAAAGGGAAATACTTTTCTTCCTCTCCTCTGAAAGTATTCAGAAAGCACACAGAAAACCCTGTTTGGCTCTTGAAGGAACACTTGCTTTCAAGAAAGAGCTGAAGATGCCTGAACACAAAAGAATGCATGTGACTTCCTAAATAGGATGCTTAGGGAGGGCATTTATGATCTCCTTTGCTCTGCATTTTTGTTTTCTGTTATTACCTCTACATAGCTTCAGGCTGAACATACTGAATACAGGTGTATCCCTGTGCAGATTCTGGTCAGAAGTCTAATTCTAAGACAGGATGGGCTTTAAGGATAAATGGAAACTGGGAAGTCAAAAAGCAAAACTACAAAGCTCAACTGTTTATGCAGCTGCCAGAAATAACCATTCCTGTAACATACAGCAATTTACAAGAGAGCATGTCCTAAATTCTTTGCAATGCATTATTAAGGAATTAGGACATTGCAGGGGAGAACAGAAAGATGTTCTACAGCCTCAAAAATGAGCTACAATGTGTGCTGATTTTAGGTTCCCTTGTGCCATCCTTGATCCAGCCCTGGTAAGCCTAAGCAAAAAAAGAAAAATTCTTCCTTTGCCTTTCTCTTCCCATTTAAAAATAATAATCCCGAGGGCTCATACACATTCACAATAAACTTCCCAGTATTATATACAATTTTGGAGGTAAGCACGACAACTGGACCTTTCTTTCCCACTCAGTGAGCTAAATAATTGCAGAAATTTAAAACTCACGCTGCTTAAATTGGTCAATTTATTATTTTCTTAGAATCAGTAAGACTTGAAAGCAGCTCTGAATGTGCAAGTTAGCACTAATGACATTGGTATTGTGCTCTCTGACACCATCCAACACGGTAAAAAAACTTTTACCAGAGAAAATCACAATGTTCATTTTTCTATTGTGTTTGCTGCTAATTCAAGAAGACAGGACTTGAAAAAAACACAAGAACAACAGGGTGGTGGCTGATGCATTCCAGGCATTACTCTCTTTCACTCTGCCTTTTCCAAAAACAAGCAAGTCTGTACATATATTGCTTTGCTATAAATAAATTCAAATTAACTTTTAAGTTTCAGACTGATTTGCAAATCAAAACTGCCTGGTCCTAACAAGGCTCACAATGTCATGATTGTAACAAAAGACCAGGGCAGCCATCTCTGACCTAAAATAAATCAAATTATGCTTCGCAGAAACATTGTCCAATCCTAATCCCTTACAGAATATCTTTGGCTCCATTAGCAAAGTTAATTCTTGCTTTGCTTTCAGTAAAAAATTACTGCTTCAAGTTGACAGCAGCCTATGGTTTGCAAGACTTATTTTTAACTCTGATATCAACCCAAACTATGTCTTACAGCAGCAGCTGCTGCTAAAACTACGAGACTAAAAATTGCTACACAGTTGACTTTGGCTGGGCTGGAAAATGTTGCTGTTTGCCTGTCTTTCCAACAAAGATAATATTTTTAGCTGTTTGACTGGCTGAAAAGTAGAGATCCAATCTCTGAAATTCCTGATTGCCCTACTGCTGACTGAAATATTTACAAGAAACCTGATTGTATCTTTTCCCCAAATTTTAACTTCTTCACTTCTGCATTATGTGAGCAACCAAAATCAATCACTCATCTCTGATTTGGCATTTCTGCTGAATTAGTACAGCCGTTGATTTCCAGATCCTCTCTTCGGACTAGCATTTGGTGTTTCTGTGAATTATGTTATTCAGACTGCTCCAGCCTCCCCCAGGCATCTGCCTTATATGTAATAAATATAAAGCTTTCTTGCAGTCTTCCCCCTACCCTGAGAAAAAAGACAAACCAAAAGCAAACTCAAAATCTCTACTGTTTTTTCATCCCATGGTCAACATGGGTATGAAGAACTAAAATATCTAAATATCTAATATCTCTGTTAATTCAAAGCACAGTGGTTTTTTGCCAGGTGTTCCCTTGAGCAAGTACACAAATGTACAGTACCTCTGCCAATGTCTTTGCCTTCCATATCTTTCAATATTACTGACTTTCCTTTTGTAATAAGAATAGCATCGCCTTCCCACTTCTTGTGCTTTTTCTTTGATGCCTTACACCACACAACACTGAAATATTTCACAAGGCAGTCAGGTGCTTCCTGAGTTGCTTCTTCCTTTGCAGTCCCTGATGTTGGCAAACATAGTGCATCTAAAAGGGAAATAAAATAACAAAGAATATCTCAGGTTCTCCTAATAAAGTGTACAGTCTTTTGCATTTCAAAAAAAATCAAGGACAATCCATACATTTCATCTTATATAAACAAAGTGGTATATTTCCTGTCCTTATGGTAAGTTTGGAATGAGACAGAACACCACATAAGGACTCATTCTGAAAAAAAAACCCCACAAAACAAAACAACATTACATTGTTTCAGAAAGTATGGGAAATCAGACTACCTGTTGCATTAGTAAGTGACCTCCTAATTTGACATACATACAACACAAAAAGAATGGAAAAAGAATAAAAGGAAAGGCTGAAACAAAACCAACAGGGAAATGACCACAGGAGAAAATGAAAACAGGGTCGTCGTGAGATGGTGCTGGGCAATGTTCTGAAAGCAAGGACAGGAACACAGAACTCAGAAAAGGGAACAAAGGAGTCCAGGAACCAGATCTGGAGCTGAAGTCATCTGTACTAAGTGGCAGAATAACCATAACTGTAATAATACAATTTCAACTCCTTTCCTTGCACCCTTCAAAAATAAGTAATTGTGCAAATCTTGAAACAGACCATCTCTTGAGTATGCACCAACTCAAACACTTACTGGGTTTAGATTGATTTAGATTTGTCAGCAGTTACCCAGTTATAAGTGTCATGGATGTAAATATTTAGGTTAATACTTAGGTTAAATATTTAGGTAATATATAGGTTAATAAGGTTAAGAAATGATAATAGAACAGACAGCAACCGATTATAACATTGATTAAGAACAAACACATGCTTTCAAGAGTTAGCAATCTGAGACAAGTAATGGTAGAGAAGTCACCAGCATTACCTAAAGGAATATCTGCAGCATTCCTTTTCAGCACATGCACAGCTTCAAAAGGAGAATCAGACTAATTTTCATTAAAATACCCTTGCATGCCAGTTAAAAGCTTAAATCGGTTTGCTCCATTGATTCCATCTGGGATTCAACACTATACAAATCTGTTACAGAAAAGCACTTATGCCACAGACTAACCTTTCCAAAATTTGCAAGTGTGCTGGTATTTAAGGGAGAAGCAGCAAGAGGAAATTTTCGATCACAGTAACACGCCTAAAATGAGCACAATTTTTCAGACTAGTGTTTATTAAAAAGGTATTATCTAAATGAAAAATGCTGTATTTATCAAGCTGCATTTTCTTTCCACAGCACTCCAAAAGTTGTGCTGTCTGTACAGAACTCTATGCTAATGCACTGCCTAAAGCAGACAGGATTTTCCACACGTAGATGTTTCTTCAGTGCATTAGCAAACATCTGTAGTTTCATGCAGCAGATGTGTCCCCATCTCCAAGGAATTAACAACAGATACTGAGCACTGGCATTTCACAGGATAAGAATATGGAAAAGAGCAAACCTTTTTGAAATGTAGGGAATTCTTTGCAGATGAATCTTGGTAAATGAACCAGACAGTAACAAAAGAATCCTTGCAGCTCTGTAAAAGAGTTTAAAGGCTCTACTGGATCTTCAACAATCACAAGTGATAAGATTTAGAGAAGTAAAAGAGAAAGGGAGGAAGAGAGGAAACCTGTGCCTTGCAAAAGATTGATTTTATTCTATATTGAGCTTCTAAATGTAAATTGATTCAACAGATAATACAAGATGGTTTTCTTTTTGTTTTTCAAACTGATTGTCTTAGTTTAATCAACAACTACTTTCCTTATATTATGATTTTAAACTATAATGCAAGAACTGGAGATTTCACTGCAGAATTTTCTTCTTCTCTCTTGAAGGATGGCCATCCATAAACAAATGACCACCTCTTTGTCTCCTTCACTGACCTCCCACATGAGTTTGGTGACCCCTGAGATCTGTTTTATGGTCATTGCTCTTTTACTCAGGGCATCCTGGATGGTATTATCTGAACCACCAGTAGCTTAACTTTCAAGTCAATAAAAGTGTTCAAACTTGTCTTATCCCTGCTTCATTTAAAATAATTAGAAAACCAATAATTTAGAAACAAAGCTGGAAATTTATAGCCTTTTGTAATAGTGACTTTTGCTGAAAAATATTTCCAAAGTAACCTGTTCCCAGTAAGAAGCAAACTGGGCACCAATATTCCATGCAATACCACTATGTTCCTATGGGAAAAATGAAAAATTATAGCCTCTGCAATGTTCAGATTTCTTCCCTCAATTTGTCTTCTGAATTGCCATAACTTCTGTTTACAAAAATATTCAATAACAATTTGTTTCTATGCTACATAAATTATCTTCCTTTTTCCAATAACTGCAGTATAGTTTCAGATAAAAGTGCAAGGTGTTTTAATTAAACACTTTTATCTAAAAATAATCACATTGTCTCAAAATTATCTTCCATATAATTTCCTTGCATAGAAAACCTAAATCTGTTCACCAACAAAGCTGATTAGGTACTTGCATTCAACCTTCTTTTTATCTTATCAGTTTTGTTTGTGTTCAGCTTCACACCTATTTAACTTTAAAGATTATTCCAGTGCAATAGCAGAATATTCAAATTCAATACATACAGTGTCATGAGCTTTTCAGGAATTGAAATGAGAATGGTATGTTATGCACAGGAACTAAGTTCAGTGTTTGATATAGGGGTACAGTGAGCAGTGGATTCAACAGAAACCCCTTGCTGCTCAGAGACCATAGACAGTATCTGAAATAGGGCTGGATTTGCTGAGAACCTGGAAGAGAAACTGCAATTGTACCTTCTGAGCTCTGCTGCTAATCAGTTCAGAGTGAAAATAATAAGTAACAGCAACCATGCATACACTGTGGTATGAGAAACATCAGGAAATCATGCCCACTCATTTCTCTCCCAAGCAGTCAAAAGCCCAGCCAGGCAGTGAGGTTTGCTTAACCATGAAGAAACAGTAGCAAGAGGCATGGCTCTCCTCCCAAGGAAGGGCTTGGGAACTTCAAAGACATGGCTAACAAGGCTTTGAAAAGCTTCCACAAATAAAGCTTTCTCTCTGTGGTTGAGAAAACAAGGGCTAAGGTTTCAAGATATAAACCATAGCCTTGCTGATACGAGGAAAAGTTTCAGCAGCCTCAGGAAGGTGATGATTTACAGAAATCGGGATGGGATCCAGGAGAGGGGACGGGGAGCATTCCAATGGCAAACTAGTTTAACCAGTTTCTGATGAGCAGGATTTAGAGAAAATGCATCGATCAAGTGTGTTAGGTTACTCCCAATGCAGCAAGAAAGCAGCTGCATTATGAAAGACTCCCCAAGGTAACTGAAGCGTTCACTTTCAGGGCACTGTGGGCTGCAGCACCGTCAGGACACGTGCATTGCCGTGAGGAGTGAGGGGCACGCTCCAGTGACCCGGGGAACTGGCACCTTGGCCTGGGTGTGGTTTAATGCACGGCTTAACCCCATCCAACTGCAGCCTGCTGCCAAAGCCCATGAGCTCACCTTTCCTTCCCTCTCCCGCTTTCCTTCTCATCCCCCAGCTGCAGGAAAGCCAGTTCAATGAATCCCATCACCAACTACAGTCAGTGTAGGGAAGGGGTATGTGCAGTTTGGACCAAGGAGACTGGGAGGCTGCCCATTTTCTTGCAGCAGCTACTGCTAGGTTGGGGTGTTTTATAAACCATTAGTCCTGTGTTTACCCATCATCTCCACACCTGAACTTCCACAACATAAGCATGTGTGAAACAACAGGCAAGTTTTCCCTTGACTGCTCTGAATCTTCTCAATAAAAATACTGTCACAATGCAAAAATCACAGCTTAGAGAGGACAACTTTGATTCAAGCTGCACTCTATAGCACTAAGGAACAATTAAGAAATAGAAGGAGGCAAATAAAAAATCTGAACTGCAGTAAAAGGAGACTGGGGTTTTGAATGAATCACAGCCCAAACTCTATGCCAGTGCTCTGCTGTAGCCTCTGCAGTGACTCTGTTCAGGTGCCATCAGTCTGCTCCGTGGAGCCAGCACCATCACTTTCTTCTGAGCAGAGGAAGTAACTGAAAAGTTCCTTAATTAAATTAATTCATAACATTTTGAGAACAGATGTTTACATAGCAGTTAAATGTCTAGGTGCGTATGAAAGATCTATATGTCACACACTCCTAAGATATCCCAGGAATATTTAAAGAAATATAAGTCAGATAGCATTATCTTTCACTTGCAAAACTATTTCAGTCTAATCATAAACTTAATACCATGCTAACATGAAAATATATATCGGTGTGTCTCCAAGATGGAAAAATACATAATAACTCTTCCCATGGCACTTCTGAGAGACTTTGGGAGGAGTGCAAACAGTAAGAGTCAAGCTGGCTTGCCCTAAACCTACAGGAATTGGTAACAGTTGGGAATTACATTTCAGAGTCATTTGATTACAACCCAGTGTTTTGTATCTCTCTTTCCAAGACAAAATGTATTTGTAATTCATTTTGCATGTATGTGCATAAACAACAAACTCACCTAAAGACTGCTATTTCAAGCAGGACTATTTCCTTTCGGAAACACATCATTGTTCTAAATCCAAAATTATTTTTAAACAAAAATGCAAATGATAAAAACTTTTTTTAAACTTCTGTTCCAAAGTCTCTTAATAATATGAAATGCCAATCAAACTAGCCACTAGATTCCTGACCATACAATTCTATGGGGATTTCCTTCAGTAGATTTGATTTTACAAAGTTAATGACTTTGCCAGGCCTTCATGAGTCCATAGTACATGCTCCATGCCACTGTCTCAGTTTAAACACGCATATTCACACACACGCACAATGTCCATAAAAACTGGCAGTTAAAGAAAAATCACTATTTATAAGAAAAAAAAATCACAGATTAATCCAGTCTTAGCCACAATGAACTCTAACTCCTTGTAGAAGCTCTACTAACTCAATACTCTGGAAAAGAATCTAAAGATCTGCGGAGGAGATAACACTCCTTTATTTTTTTTGCTAGGTAAAACTTTTACCATTCCTGAAAGCTAAAAGCTCTTAGAAATTAATGCAGTTTGCACAGTCTCTACAGCTTTACTTCTTGAGGATTACACACTGGACATGCTCTAACTGAGGCCAAGAATAGGTTTCTCTGTAGTCACAGTTTTCACTGCTCAGAGCAAGGTTGAGTTTCTTCCACAATTCCAGCAGGGAATTTTTCCACAGCCTTCTCCTTCAGACCATCTTCCCCTCTCCTGGCACCAAACAGGTAAGAATGGCAGAAGGGACAAGGACCAGCTACAAGGAAAAGCAATTTCGGAGATGAAGTCTTACAAGAAAGAGTTTTGCTGGAAAGGAAAATGTTGATGTTGAACCAGTGGAAAATTGGCAACTGGGTAAAAGACTGGAAGTCTGAGCTGGAAGCAGAGCATGCAGGGAAAGGCTAGAAACCAGACAGGGAGTAAAAGAGCAAGAAGACAAAAGGATATGTTAGGAGGAGGTTGGAGAGAACCACTCAGGCAGACTGGGACTGGGGTCCAGTATAAGAGTCAAGGACCAGACAGAGAGTTGGAATTTTCTGCATAGGAGGTGATGCAAAAAACCCCCTTACTGCCTCTCATCTCTGAGCTTTAAAATGCAAGATTCACTATGAAAATGTACAGCTGGAAAACACTGAGGGAAATAACAGGGCAATTTGGGAGGACTAAATCAGAACAGGAGCTGATTAGGCAATGACAGGGAAAATAGAAGTGGAAAATGACAAGAGAAGAAACCAACTAAAGACAACATGGTATTGCTACATAAAAAATGGCAAGCAGTTGAGCACAGAAGGGCACTGACTGCACAAAGACATGAAGGGCACTCACATAAACACAATGTCCTGGTAAACAGGGCTCACTTCCCCCATCCTTCAACTTTTTCCCTAATTAAATTTTTAAGACTATATGGTAGTCTTAAAGGTAGTCAGCTTAAAAATGCTGTAATTATTACACTGTTCTATAAAATTTTACAGACTCAGGTTTGGTAGTTGCTTTACAGGTGAAGAGAGCTGCAATGGAAGATTTAGGTGCAACATAAGAGATGGAGGTAATTAAGGTCCTGATCAGATCCATTTCACAGATCATTCCCTGCAAGATAAACCCAAATCAATTCTGTCTGAGTTTAGGACCAGCAGAAGACCCAGAATCAGACAAATATCTTCTAGTGGACAAATCCACATAGGTAAAGCAGAAGCTAAAGCTTGAATCATCACATCACTTTCCCTGAAGTCGCCTCAGTACCTTGTGCTCTTCAACCCAAAAAATTTTCAGTCTTCCAATTTCTTTGCTGTCAGCAAACTTGTGCAAAACTCAAAGGGCAAAACACTGCATGCCTTGACACTAATGGTGTACAATGAATTCAGTCTTACTGCAGTAATTTGCTTTATTACTTTAAATGGGAAAGATAAGGTTTTCAACCCTGTCTTACATAGATGAAAATACCAAATTATATGGAATAATCTTTTTAGAAATGTTATTTGCTCCAAAACTCAAACGATTAACAACCTTGTGGTACAAAACTACGCTACCCACCTGCCCACCATGCCTATGACCCATCTTCCACCACGTGAATAGTTCTAAGGTTGTGAAGTCAAGCAAAGTTTGAAGATGTCAAAAATACGGTGTTCCAGTGGCCTGATCTGCCTCACTGTGCATATACATTTATGGTAAAGTCTTTAGAGACAACATGCTGCACTACACTGCTGTGGGACCTCTCGCTCATTCAGTGCAGAGAACTGAACTGCTGGAAAGGCAGGAAAAGTGGCAGGGAAAAAGGCTGTTGCTGCCTCTGCCATCCCTGCACTGCTTTATTGTAAATTGAAAAGGTGTGGGACGGACAAGGCTGCAAGGACAGATAGTCCCATCTTGTGGTTAGATAAGCTGAATAACGCCTTTAAGAACAGGACTTCACTTGCATGTCTTCTGAAGTTTCTCTGCGATATAAAGGAAGTCATTTAACCCGAACTTTCAGCAATAAACACTTGTCTGAGTGCCTGACTTGTGATTCAGTCTCATTTGTATTAATAGTGAACACTCATGGGTGTAACTGGAAGTTGTGGTTGGGAAAGATTAACTGCACAGTATCCTAAAGCACTGAGACAATGCAGTCGTCCGTGATTCAGTCTGCATCTTCCATAAAAGTAGGGATTTTTGGTGTTCTTCTCTCTGCCTCAACTCGCACTTTATCTACTAGAAAGTGGAGATTACACCAACTTTTTGTCTCACAAAGATGTTGTGAAACGTAATTGCATCTTGTAGGCACTCAGATACTATCACAACGAGCACCAGAGGAAAAAAAATGAGCTAATTAATTCAAAATAGTTTAAAAAATGTGCTGAGAACAAGGCGTAGCTCTATTACTGAACAAAGAGGTGGAAAGAAAATACTGAATAGTGACTCATGGAGCTGACAGAGTCCATTCTGTGAACAGGCAAGGAAGCCTACAGAAACACAATTCTTAATCATGTACTTAGTGACTATACGCAACAGAAGATGAAAACTGAGTTCAGGTTGTGCTATTTGCAAGTTTTTGAACACTTGAGTATGTAACCTTTATTTTCAAATAGGAACCTTCCATATACAATAACAGAGCTGGCAGACATATTCAATTCAAACATGTAGGAACAATCCTCTCATCACCATTTAATGAAACATTTACCTCTTAAGGATATCAGCTGTAGAGGAGGGAGGATGGAGAGCACATACTTTCAAAATTACAGCTCCATGGCAGAAAACTATTCTTCTTAAACCCTCAGCTGTCTAAAAATCCAACTGACTCCAGCTTTCACTGTAAAAATTTAATGAACTAAGCTGAAAGCTTCTGTCAGGTCCACAGAAATAGATGTGCAAGTCCTACTATCAAAGGAAAAAGCAGCATCATTGAGAATTCTGAAAGGCTGCAGGCATCATTCGGTGCAGTGAGCCAGATCAGCTCGGTATAACATTGGAACCAGTCAAATGCCAAATCGACTGTTTACTATACTTCCTAATGTTGCCATCCACACTAAGTTGTTTTGATTAATTTGTCAAGTAAAGGGGTTTTTACTTCAAAAAACAAATGCAGAAGTGATACCCGAAAGCAAAATTTATTCTTGGGTTCTGTAAATATTGAATGTTATTGCAATAAATTATAGTGTAAATGTGATATGAAAATATTCCAAATATTAAAATTACAAAAAACCCCACATTATTAAAAAAGAGTTAATAGACTATTACACAATCACAGGCTAATTGTAGCCTTCTCAAAAAGCAGTTTGCAGAGATATAAGTCTTCATCCTTTTGTGTTCAAATGTGCTTGGAAAGTACTCAGCTAAACCCATATGCAGTACTTTGAAAATACGTGGTTTGGCATTCTCTTAAGCATTTCTTAATACTTCTGTCATTTTTTTTAGAAAAATGAAACTATTTCTGTACTGTACAAAATCTCTATTTCTAAAATGCAAACAACTTAGATCTGTAACAAAAAGCAAGCAGGCAGAAAGGGATTTATTAAGATTACATATCCTTCATATTAACATCTGTTTTAGCACATACTGGAAGAACAAAAAACTTTTAATGTCCTGTTTGTGTTTGTTAATGGCCATCTATGATTTCCCTGGATTATAGTAGAGTCCTCAAAATACAAGTATCAATAAAATTTATGCCCACTGTCACAAGCATGAAACATAACATATTTCTGCCCTAAATTATTTAAACAAGACTGTTTAAAATTTATGACATTACCCTGGGAAGAGGCACACAAAGGATGAGTCATATTTTTTAGAATTTTCATGTGTTATGCAGCAATGATTACTTGCAGAGTGGCTGATGAAATATTTGGAAAAGGAAAAAGTAATCTTTCCAAATCAAGTTACATAACTTTGATTTACATAAATGTAATCCATTCAGTAGTCCAAGCAGAAAAGTAATATTTATGGCCCAAACACAAAAACCTAGAGCTTTAGTTGTAATTCTTACTAGGAAAGCAAAACAGAACAGGGAAAATTAAAGAAGAAAGAAAAGAAATTCATCATTGTGGAGGTACGAGGTGTTTGCTGTGCTGCCTTTGCTGGCTCTAGATGTAAGAAAACTGAATACAACTTAAATTGCGTACAAAGTCCAATGCAAATTAATAAGATGATTCCACACAGGAAGACTTAAATTCACAACATCTTTAACAGAGCCTATTTTATGTCAACCCTGCCTATTTTTGGTCCTGAGCTGACCACTTATATAAGGAAATGCTAGAAGACATGGAAATGTGGCAGCTTTCCATCAGCAGACGGGCTCTACTTGCCATTCCCAAAGGACTGCTTTGACCCTTGGTGTCACTGGAAAGCCTCTGCAGCACATGCAGCTCTTCTCATCAACTGCCCCTATGTGTATCTTCTGGGTACGCGTGTGCCTACGAACATATGGGCACTGGCACACTCATGAGAGAAGGATGAGATTTAGAAAAAGATTAAATTTATCTCTATGTCCTCTGAAAACAAGCTTTAGAGATGCCAACTAGATCTTCAGAGCTTAAGTATCCAAAACTCTCCAAGTATATTTAAGTTCTGCACTGCTAAAAAACATCTTTAGTGCCATCTCAGAAGTTCACTTAGCAATTGTGTATTTTCAAAACTCAAGTACAGCAACTTAGCACATACAGTTACATAAGAGAATACATTTTAGCTAGCAGAAATCATTTTAACAAACAGCAAATGCTAAATTCCCTAAATGAACTTAGTCCATCCTTTTCTGCACACACACTATGCAGCACTCTGAATCACAGAGCTACAACCCATATTTTCCAGGCTATTGCTCGTCTTTTTGAAAAAAAGAGCTTGGCCATTACCTACCCAGCTGGACAGTCCAAGATCTGTCTGAAATCCTTACTGCCCCAAAAGAAGGCCATGTGTGCTTGAGATCCTTGTTCTCAACTGCCACCCTCTGGATCTAAACCAAGTGGCTTCCTCACTGAAGCTGTCTGTCCCATTACTGGCAAAACTACAGACACATTTTCTTGCTTTCTTTCAAGGTGCTCACAGCTGAGAACTCCCTGATCCACTCTCAAGAGTGCAAAGTGCTCAGGCTGGACAGACTTTCCTAAGGATCAGTTGTTATGGATTACATCCAAAGTATAACAAATTTGCTCTGAAAACGATCATCTTCTGTGTTTGTTAATGACTTACAAATTAAGACAAACTTGAGTGAGGTTTCACAGGAATGGCCAAAGACCAACTTGATGCCAAGTTTCAAGTACTTTTTCAAAAGCACAGGGAAACTGGAACACTACGAAGGAAAGATGATAAAAATTCAATATATGCTAAACAGAGTATTCTTCCTGCAATTTGTTTCACAGGAGAAAGATGAGTCATCAACCAACACATACACAGAACAGCAACATTATAGCCAGAGAGGAGGTAACACAGCATAAAGTAGCTTGGCCAAACTGACAGTTAATGCTACTAAGGTCATCTTGTCATATAGAACCCACTGCCAAAGCCTCCTTACAATGCAAAACAATGCAAACATTACTTGGGTGAAACCTGCAGAGCTTACAGGTCAATTTTGTTTGGGGGTGGCTTACAGCACAGACCAAAACAAATGCCATATTACAATAGAGAACAGGGCAATAGTAACACACTGGTTTTAATCCTGTATCTCTGTTACCTACTGCACATAAACGTTTTGACTTCACAAAATGATGGTATTGACAAGTAGCCTATGTAAAATTTATCTGCAAACTGCTGCTGAGTTATGATAAACTTCTCCTTTCACATGACATACTCAGTGATTAATAACAAATACAACTTGACACTACTGCAAGTTTTTATCTGATGCAATGCAGGACACAAACAATATTGTAGCAACTAACCACAGACAGTCCAACATACCTTCTCTCCATTCACAAACTAGTTAAACACTTTGTCCAATTGCTTCTGATAAAAGAAAGCTAAAAAATGAAAAAAATTTAAATCAGTAATTTATAGACTGCCTTACTTATTTCAAGCATGCAGAAAGTTCCAAACTTAGAAAATGCACAGTTTTTGAGAAAGTATTAGCAATACAGACAAGGCTCTTACAACAACATACAAAGCAAGTAAATTGTGATACACAGAATACTGTAAACAAAATGACTGAGCCTTAATCAAACTGGGTCCTGAAGTCAACCAAATCTGGAGGGGTAACGTAAGCCATTGGAATTATTTTTTCATGGTATTTATGTCAAATTATGCTAACTACGGTGCCTAACTATAAATGAAAATCAAGAGCCAAAAGGGAATGGCCCAGAAAAAAATTACTTCTTTTCAAAAAAAAATATAACTGCATATCTAAAATACAAAAAAATCAGTAGCATTCTCCAAGTCTGCAGTTTTGTTAAAGAAGAAATAGAAATCATAAATTATGTGGAGTGACTGCTGATTAAGTATTCAATTCAAATTATACTATATTCTTCTTGTGTGAATAATACAGAGTCAAACAAGGTGTTATACTGAAGAGATATCTGGATGCATCAATAAATCATTCTGTGTCATCACTAGGATAAAACAGTGTGAAAATCCCATAGCATGGAAGAAAGGCAGTGGCAGTGGGGAATGGCTGAGCTTTCCTCGGGTTCTCTGACCCGCATCCACCTTCCTCACATACACAAATCAAACACAAGGTTTTCAACTATTTAACCACTGGACAACTGTAGGTTTTAGCAGGAAGAATTCACATTTTGTTAGTTAGCATTCAGTGGAACTTCAGGAAACTGCATCCTTAGTATGGAGAAAAACTTTACCCAGACAAACTGGATGCCATTTAAGAGCAAGCATCACTACACACAGGTTGACACTAAGGCAAATACTTTTGGTTTTAGTAGAGATAAAACACAGAAACAGAGGTCACAGAATGATTGAAATTTAGTCCTGTGTTATACAGATAGCTAACAGACATTATTTAACTACTGTAAACAGCACCTCTTTTTTTTTACTCTAAGATACAGGCAGTAAGACGTCTCAAATGATTTAAGACCTGTATATTAAAAACAGAATAATAGCCTTTCTTGCTAGGAATACACACTGAGAAGCTATATTTGGTGCATTTTAATGCTAAAAGTGTTCTTTTTAGAGGCTTCTTCTTATTTTCATAGGCAAAATGGAAACGTAATCAACGTCTTAGGAAAACAACACTTTATCATCTTCTTGAGTAACCATTTTATTATTTTACTGAATTTAAAATTGACATGGAAGCACACTAAAGTTCTTTAAAAAAAGACATAGGAAATTTTAAAAGACAGCTTAGCCTAGGCAGCCTGGGTAGCACAATTTCTTGTTTCTTTCTCCCACTCAGAAATAACTATCATTTAATTATAAGGAACTTAATGGCTTTGACTATTGGAAATCCAATGAGCACAAGTTTGCCCAAAGAACACAACACGCAAGCTCAAGTTTACGCATTTTCATTGTATGAGGGGAAAAAATCCCTAGTTAGAAAATGTGTAGAAATATAAATGAAAGAAATAAATTCAAGCTAGTTAAGTGGAAAATGTTAGAAAACAGGGATATGACAAGTACAATTAGCTACAAGCAATCTCTCCCAGTCTTGGAGTATTCTCTCTTACCATTTTTACCTGATAAGAATTCTCATCCAAGGCAAGCATTCCACAGGAATCAAAAGCTTACAGGGGGAAGCAGGAACAAAAACCAGCAAAATAATTAGGTAGCAGCAATGAAATTATAGACTGATTGTTAGCCAGTTACTTGAATAGATGAAATTATACAAGATGTTATTGCAATTATCACTAAGTTATCACAGGTGCAGTTTCTCGTTCTAATCCTAAACATAAATCCATTAGATGTTTGGAATTAAGTTACTCCTACAGCCTGTTTATTGCAGTTATCTTAGTAGAAGGACATGAACATATGGTAGAAATTTGTCCCTGCCTAAAATTACTCTGCTTGTACTCTGTACATTATAAACATGCAGACAGGGAATGGCACTGCCAGATGTAGCAAAGGGAGTAAGAGGATAAGAATGAGGGTCAAGGAGGGAAGGGCTTCCTACCATCCCTTTCACACATGCTAGCACAGTATCATTTGCTGGAACAGTAAAAATTCAGAGCACTTCATGGTCCAGAAGGACCAGCCACAGCTGTGGTGCATGTACCCAACATTAGGAATACCTGGAAGAAAACCAGGAACAAGCACGGAGAAGTGAGAAGTCTGACTCAGAAAGATAACCCGATACTGTAAAGCAGATGTGGAGTGAGAAAGAAATGCAAATCCAGCAACATAGAGAGGTATAATATATAGTCAGCACCACACTGCACTGAGAGAGCAATATAATGGCACTGAAAGAGGAAACACTTCTCTAGTGAAAGGAAATAATCATCTCACTAGTAAAGAAAGCAGCAAACTCCATGGGCACACACTCTACAGATGTCACCCCCTTTCCCAAGCTCCCGAAAAGTCAAAAGAAACAAAACTGAGAACACAGCAAACGAGAAGGATAAGATCTCCGAACTAGAGGCGCTGCTTGCAGATAAAGGTTTTCCACTAACAAGTGACACAAAGTCAGAACAACGGAACACAGAACAACACCAACTATAAGGGGACAGTGTATCTTATTTCTATAATTATTTGCATCCTTCCCCTTCCAACATCAAGAACACAAGGGAGACTTTGCTCTACACAGAGTCCTATTTTTGCAACTACTTTGCCTGCCAGTTCAGAAAAGACTGTTAGCTTTCCAAGACTGAAAATTCCTCTAGTTCTAGCTCTCAAAATAAAAACCATGCCAACAGAAACCCTGGGAATCACCTCTTCATCTAGCATCAAAAGAAAACATCCTTAAGTCTCCAGAGCATTTTGGTGGCCTGCGTTAAGAGTACCTATAATTCAAAACCACTGCAAGACAATGAGCCATATGGGAAATATTTTCTGAACTATTAGAAATTTGTTCAAATGCATAATATATAAGAACAGAAACCAGAAATTAATTCCTTACCGCTGGAAACCAGAATTTTGACTTTCAACTGAAAGGATAAGATCATACATTTCCAAATGACAAGATAAGGGCACATAATTTTGTGCTGTTTCCCATTTCTGAGAAGCAGAACAAATAAAATCTATATTTATTTATTTATTAAAGCCAGCATTTTGATCTTTGTAAACTCAGAGAAGTGAGTATCTCCTTGAAGCGTTTCCAGCTACACAAAAACAGATCAATGTCCTTGAACTGAGAAACACAGCAGAAAGACAAGGACTGTACTGGAACAAAAGCCACGTATCCAGGCACCATCATTTTCAGTACACACAAAAATTCCCAAAACACTTACAGTACCCTCAAGAAAGCAACTGAAGAAGTATCAAGGAACTCCACATTGCTGACACCTGCTTTCAATGTCCTGTATTTTTTGTCAGTTTGTAAACAAAAGACTTGCTTCCTTTACTTTTCCTACATGAAACCAGTTAAAGTTATCCTGGGCAGTGACAGTCAAGATTATTGTATCACAAAATTTAACTATAATTCTTTAAGCTCCATTAGCTCCTCAACTACACTTACATGCTTCCAGTCTTCATTTTTCAGTAAGTACCTACCCCTGTGGTATCTGATTTACTCAGAAGGCCAACAAGGAGGTGTGAGGCTTACCTCATTGCAACTCTGCTGATGCAGACCAGTGCCCCATGCTTGCATGCAGAGGTTTGTGAGAGTGGAGAAAGAAGCAAATTTGGGAAAACAGTGGTGACAGGAGTGAGGAAGAAACAGTCTCCTTCCTATTGCTTTTGTTCATTCTGTTGTTGGGGCCCTCTGAGATGGGAGGCACCAGAGGAATTACATTTCCTTTGTTCTCTCTTTTTCCTTGATGTTGTCCTTCATTTCCTTTTCTTGCTGTAAAGGTTAGAGGAAGGGGAAAGCATTGTCACAGGGAATAAGGAGCCAGAGGTCTAAGGCAGTTGTGGATCCATTCACAACAGGCAGGAGACGAAGAATTATGAAGAAGTTAATCATCTAGGACTGATATTTTCCATGTACTTTTCTTCCAGTTATGAACGTTGATCATAACTAGAGAGGAAACAGCTGCTACTCGGACAGACAGAAGAATCAATTTTGTTTTCACTTGGGGCTTTTTATTTGAAACTAATGGAAAGATCAGAACAACAGCATCTATAAAAGAGACCCAGAATAACACAATCCTCTGTTGATTTCAAGTCACATGTTACTTACATACAGAAACTATTTTATTTCAGTAGCTTATAGTCATAGTGATATTGATCAAAGGCACCTGCAACTGTCTTGGCTGCACATGCACTGTAGTAATTATGCATGCAAATGAGCAAAGTAGATATTTATGTGGTTGATCACCAGTATAATCACTATAACTGAATACACAATCATGGTAACTGTACACACAAATTACATATGCATGCAGTTTTAAAAACCAAGCCTTGCATTCTTTGTCTCTATTTTGACAGCATCCTATGGAAACACTTCTCCACTGGAAAAAATTAAAAAGTTATTAACTTTTAAAAAGATGTACATTTATTCAACTGTCTACTGAACAATAAAAAAATATAACAATCCAGTAATTTTGCTTTCCAAGCTGACATATCAGTAAAATGTCACTACTGTAATAAGATTTACCAATTTGAAAAGAATAAAACATTTAAACGTAGCTTCTTATTTCTCTTTCTTATATGCATTTGTTTACCTGCAACTTCATTAAGATATTAAAGGTGATTATTTGAAAAAATAATGCATATGACCACAATTTTTAACAAGAGCTGAGTTAAATTTCCATTAGCTCATCACAACTCTAGAGATCAGTGGAAATAGTTTCAAAGTTTGGATTTTTACCAATCTCAACACTTACACATGGATTTGATTATACTTTAGACCAGAAGAGTTGGTGCATTCAAACCCACACAAGGTATTTTTCTAAGGTACTCAAACAACATGTGCTTTTATGTCTCAAGCCCAGATTTTGATCCATCCATATTAACATAAGAAACAACTTTGTATTTATTATTAAGTATTTCAAAGAATATGACAGAAGTAATAAAATATTTAGATACTGCTGTATTCTGGCAGATCACGGCGTAGTCGTATTGCCTTCAGCTTCTCTACTTTGATTTTTGTTCGCAACAGTTCTTCTTCCAGTTGCTGCTTTCTTTTCAAACCATCCCTTTTTTCTTGGACATAAAGACCAATTTTTCTTTGGTTTTCTAATATTATTTGATGCTCCTCTTTCAGCATTTGTAACATCTGTGGGTCATAACCACACATTGGTCTAAAGCGTTCTCCAACCTCAAGCCTAAAAAACTCATCTCTTCTTGGTACAGGGGAAGGAGACATCATCACTCTCATATCAACTGAAGACACTGATGTTGAAGGAGACCTTTCCATAATATGCACCAGCTGGTGATCTTCCTCTTGATCTAATTTCTCATTTTGCTGTGAGTCTATAATCAGAGAAGGAGGAGGTTTGACATCCTCTTCTGACTGCAAGTCCATCATGACTGTCGCAGGATGGTGATCCAACATTGCCTGTGGTGAACTGGTACCAGCAATTGTTTCTTTATCGATACTAGCACTAGAACACATAAAATCACATTTAAATAATCCATTAAAAACTATTTTAAAGGCACAGCTGTAAGTAACTAAAGCTTCATTTGAATACTACTCTGCTATCTATGCCCAAGACTCTGTTTCATTACCTGAACATCACTTGTGCCCCTTTCTTTCCACCACACAGCCCTGTCTTACTTAGATTTTATTGCTCTAAAGGCAGTACAGCCAACAGAGAGCTAATCTGGTAGGTCCCTCTGACACTGAAAAAGCAAGAAGGGCTATTAGTGACAAATGAAAATATTAAAAAAAAGGCACCACCAAGTCATGCAAGTAACAGGAAAAAGTTTATATAATATAAAAGGTGGTTTTAAAAGGACATTAATTTAGGTGGAATGGACTATGGCAGAAACATTTCCATCTCCCAAACTTATTTGTCTCCCCTGCCTTAATGTGCTCCCTGTTTCTGATTCTTGCACCCAAGTATTTGGGGGTTTTTTTCAATGTAAAATAATCACTAAACAAAATTACACAAAGAGCCTTGGGAAAAGAAACCAGAGCCTAAAAGACAACCCTCACCAGTAGATTTGGGAACCAAGCTAATCATTACTCCTTCTCTTTGAATTGTTGATCTTAGTATTTCTTCTGAAGCTTCAAGACACAGAAATGTTTCCATTAAGAACAGCCTATAGTTCTGTGCATTTCTTTTCTGAGGAACAACACCCACTTGACTCATCTGTCTTTGTGCAAATCCCTGAGTCAGCAGCATCTCAAATCAAGATTTGACATTACACTGGCTTTGATGATAATCAGGGCTCAAGCCGTTCCTGACACTTGTCTACCATCAGTTGTGTTTGAAACCCTACACTTCTGCACATCACTCCTTTATTCAGGTAATGCTTTTTTAAGCCAGATCAGCTTCTTGATCTATTACTGTACAGATCCACAAAGAATACTTGGAGCATGACTGGGAAGGCAGTATAGAGTTACATGGGAACACGAATATATTAACTTGGGATTGACAGCCAAGTCAGTGCACCCTCATGGCCAGAACTGTCTAAAACAGAGGCTATAACTGGTGGCTGCAGACCCAAGACATTTCTGAACCTTTCAAAAACTGCTGCCAGCAGTTAAAGGCAGCAAGTGGATCCATGATTAACATAACATTCACAGATGCTCCCCAATCCTGGAGGACTTGAGTCAGCATCTTAAATTTGGGGGTGAGCAGTGGAGTTTTTCCACACCTTAAAATGCCATCAGAGCCCTGCAAGCCACACACTGAGAAACTATCTGATTATTAAAACACAATTCTGGTTAGTAAGAGATGTGGGTTCAAATTCCCAGAAGCAAAGAAGAAAAGTAATTTATACATCCTGTTCTCACATAAATGCACTAACTCCTTAATGAGAAGGTGGCATGATCATAATTTCTGGATCTCCCATGGTCTTCAAAACTCTTGGTTTAAAAGAAGTAAGCAATCATAGTTGCGATTTCTGAAGGACCCTGACTTAGCCTGCCATCCATTAACATGAAAATGCATTTTCTATAATAAAAGCATGAAAGCTTCTCAGTACTCAGTTGCAAAAAGGCTCATCAGGGTCAGAGCAATATATTTTCCAAAAATAAAGCCTGTCAACCACACAAACTATTTAAACTAAAGATTCTTTTAAAACCACCGTCCATCTGAAGCAGGTATTGAAAACTGACCTTTCATTAATCCCCTGAAGAAAAAACCAAGATAATCTTAATTCTATTGACTGTTACCTGAGCTGCCTATAGAGTATCAATTATATCACCTTACTCCCTTCTACCTCATGCCACAAAGCTTCATTTTTTCCTACATGCTTCTTTCTTATATTATTTTAGTCCTCTCAGCATCGGAAGCATTATCCTGCACACAAATTTTCACTTGTTTTCCCCAGTGCTGAGTGTAATTCTGAGTTTTCCCCCCTTTGCACAACCACAGCTTCTAATAAAGCTTCTCTCCTTCTTAGTTGCTGGCTCCTGGCCAGCTTCTAGCCTGAGAAACGTGGAAACAACCAGCAGGAGAAGCAGGTCATTCTGACAAAAGGAAATGGAGAGAGAGCAGAAAGAGAAAGTAAGAGAGGTTAAATAGAAGAAAGAAAGGTACGATTTTGTGTAGCATAGACTAGAGCCTCCAAATAGTGAAAAAAAATCCAGCTCTTAATAGTGTAATCCACACAGAACTAAAACAATTACCAGATCTTCAGGTAACTCCGATGAGGCTTGGTTTTTTTTTTTTTTCCTTAGTCAGCCTCTTAAGAGGAAAACAATTAGACAGCAAAGAGAGAAAGAAGGAATTGAGAAACAAAAGAGCTGCCTGTATGGTGGTTACTAATGTTGTTTCTGACAACTTGACTGAAAGAAAGACAAACAACAGTTACCACAACTGGGGTATGGTGTTTATAACCCTGCAGGCACCCATGATTCACCAGGTTTTGTTTAATCACAGCAAGGTAAAAATTGCTTAAAGGTGCGATTAAGAATTTGGGCTCGTTATAAGTCATATTTCTCTCCTCCAAAACCTAAGGCATATCCTGGTGAGTTAAAACCCAACACCAGGTTTAAAAAATTAGGGTAAAATGCAACCCAGAGAACTATCAAATAATTACATATTTGGGCAGGGAAAAAAAATAATCTTTAAAATTATGTTCTTTTGCTTCAGTCCACAGTGTAGTGGCTGTTCCTAGGAACAACCATTTTGGGTAAGCAGTAATCAAGTCAGTGTTCCCAGACCCATAAAAAACTGCAAAAAATGTTTAAATTACAGGAGACAAACTATGGAGATCATTAGCTCTTAATCATTCACTAAAAGCGTCAGTGCTTTTTATAAGCCGATCTACAAACTAAAGTTCTCACACTATTTTCTTCCCCCCCTCCTTACAAAAGTTGGTAGTCAAGACACTGCAACCTTTATTAGCGCAATTAAAAGCCTCATTTTGTTCCAGAGAATTCTTTGGAATGGTTCCTCCAGGGGCATTCACCAGGAGCAGCAGCCCAGTCCAGTTGCTTTAGACTTCTTTACGCAAAGGACCCACAACAGAATATTTTTAGAGCATCTGGCATGTTGGGATTTAGACAATTGTTACCATTCAGTTCAACCAGTGGCACCATGAATCCAATTCAGCGAGTGTGCGCATGCCAGCTTTTCTTAGAGTGTTACGCTGCTGCACTCACTATCAGTGTATCTGATTAAAATACGGAAAGTTCGCTTCCCATTAATCTGCTTGGGAAAATAAGAAAAATCAGAGCTTTCTCAAGGTTGCTGGGGAGTTATTTGACTTCCCTCCCCCACTCCCTAGCTTAGTTTTTGTATCTGGAGGAACCAAAATTCGACCCAGGCATTTTTTGATCCCTCAAGGACCAATACAGAACCAGCAGAGTGTTGCAAGTCAGATATGAGGGGCATTAGCCAGCTGTGGGAGAAAGCCTGCACAGTGCCTGCCTGTATTATGTCTGGCTCAAATCTAGACAGTGTGTCTCACTTTACTGAGCAGTAAAAAAACCCGAAATCTTGCAAAAAAAACAGAGAAAACTTCTAGTGCTGTACCTCTCAGTTTCTCTCTGTATTTAAACTACCTCATATATGATACAGAGCTGCTTGGAGTTTAGACTGCAATTAGCTTTGCTTCAGCTTCAGGGAACCACCGTCAATGCAAGAAAAGTACAATTTAAAAAAACATTTGCACTCACAAAGGCACTGCAGTGTGGAGAATCAATTTTTTTTCTTCTTTAAAGGGTTGGGATTAGCTAAAACATAACATGCGAACACCAAAGTAAACGAGAGAAAAAAGGTGAATAATGTTTCTTAGCCCTGTGAACTAACTTTACCAAAAATCCTATATAAACTGGTAACAGCTCCATATGTTGCAAAATGACTGCAGTATTACCTTAAATGGAGGAGAATAGCCATCACTTTGCCAGTGTTTGAATAATCTGCCTATTAAAAGGTAGGGGAGGGGTAGAGGTTGGAGCTACTATTTCTCTTTGATTCTCTCTTAACCCTCACTTTCCAGAGTATGACAAAGACTCTGAAACAAGCTTTGAAAGAGCTGAAAAAATTAATGCAATGCTAAGTCAACATAAAGCTTCTCATAAAACAAAAGCAGTATTATTTTTGTCATTGTTACCCATTTGGGAATTTTCTCTGATAAACACTTCCTTTAGGTGCCTGAGCACAAGCAAAAGCCTTACAAAGTAGATAGGAGGCGCCATAATTTTCATTCAGTAACAAAATAAAAAGAATTGTCTCACCTTTGAACACCGCTCCTGTCTCTTAAACACACATTGGAAATCTGTGGAATCATCTCCACAACTTTCTTGGTTGGCTCGGAAATGCTGCTTTTACAATCTGAGTGAGTCTCCTTTTGCTGCAATAGCTCCTGTTTGGCATATTCTTTGAGCCTCTTGTACAGCGTGCGCAGGCCCTGTGCAGTACGAGGAGGGCGATCTACTCCGATGGCATTGTAGTTATCAGCTATAATATCCCAGCATTTGTTTTTTTCCACTATTACAGAATGCTTATTGGTATGTTCCTCGAGAATTTTAACATACGGCTTCACGAGTTTTAGCAAATCGAGCTTTTCAGATAAGGTAAAATTAGAAGATCTGGCCTTCCCAACCATTGTTAGCTTTGAATTAAGGAAGCCGTTCCTGGAGCCACCATGCAGTCCCTAGCTCTGCTCAGCTCTTTTTCACAAACAGAAAAAGATCAGGCTTAACTAGGCTAGTCTCATTTAGGCCCACGCCTACAAGGGAGGGTTTATTAAAATTCCTTCAGCTTAAGCTGACGCAGGTTCAGGAAATCTGCTTAAGCCAAGCCTGACCTACATAAGGCTTCAGACTGAAGAAGGCGAGAAGAAACAAGCAAAATACACTTTTGTATGAAGAGACCAGACATATGCAGGATTTAAAAACATAAAGGTTTAAAGATTAGCACATTACCCAGCTAAAAATTACCTAATTTAGCTGGAGTAACAAGCTCTGACACATCTCCCAGCTCCCTCACACAATCTCAAACTGAAACCGTGCTGGAGATGATTTTACGTGTAACGACGTCCCCCCCAAAAAAGCAACAATTGCTTTGAGCGCGGCAGGGCGCGTTACGGGGAGCGGGAGGCGAGAGGCGGCGGCGCGTGTGGAGAGAGCCCCGGCAGAGCCCCCGGCGCCATTTGCATAGAGCTGGCCCTGCTGTCAGTCACTGCGGGGCGGCATCTCCCCCAGCCGGCTGGTTACGCTCGGCCTTCGCCGCAAAGCTCGGCTTCTCCCGCACTTGGCAGCCGGCAACAGCCACCGGCACGGGGGCTTCTTAAAGAGCCCGCTGCGCTCCCCGGCTGAGATCCGGCACTGGCAGGAGCGGCACGAACGCCTCGGTGCGAGCGGGCCCCGAGCGCCGCCGCGCCGGCCCTGAGGCGGCTCCCGGGCGAACCCCGGCATCGCCTCTCGGCCGGGGCTGCGAGGCGGCACCGCAAGGGCTGGGGCTGCCCGCAGTCGTGACAGATTTACCGAGTGCATTACGGCGTGTGGATACTGGGTTTTCGTAATATCCACCATCAAACAACTGACTTTTATTATATTTATCCAGGCGTTTTTTCAGGATTAAAAAAAGATGATTTTTATTAACAAGATGTGCCTCCATTTCTAATGCTTGCTCAACAACGTATCACCTTAAAGCAAGCCTTCTTCACATAAAAACACATGCAAGGCTTTAAATTTCTGTGGTCTGAACTAAAGCAACAAATCGGAGAAAGAGAAAACCCAGCAGGTAGAAGGAAAAGTGTTCTCAAGTACAAAAAGCAAAAACTAGTTTGAAAAATGACGTTCTCTACTGAAAAGAGTCCGGAGGGTGGAAACAAACACCACTTGAGATAGTGGCAACAGCTTCCTAAGCTTAACATGTCCAGCCTTGAAAACAGGGGAGCCTGGAAGCAGGGGGAAGGAAAAGAGAAATAATTATAGCTTGAAATATCCTAAGGCTATAAAGATCTAGGTATAAACTTGTTTGCTCTAAGGGGAAAAAACCCAAAGCAGACACAAGCCGCATTCAAAACAAGAAATTCACCCTAAACAAAGGGAGACTTTTAACTGCTAAAAAGCAATTAGCATTTAGAATAACAAGCACTTTGGAACCATTTCTAAGACTTGGCTAGTCAGTACCACCTAACAAAATTGTGACCAGTCCACTTCACTGGCATTGCTTTCAAACCAAGATTAAATAAAGCCTTTTATAGTCTGAAGCCTATTACACTTAAATTTGAGAAACAAAATTCTCTTGTGGTTAGAAGCACTGTATGAAAATCATTACTTATAAACACCTAATCCTTTCCTCTTTCCCCTCACTTTGCACTTTACTAATATTAAGAATATAAAGCTGGTGGTTAGAGTTTTGGGTTTTTTTAATTTATGTTCTTAGTTGTTCTTCAGTAACTGAAAAAAAATTGAATGTGCTTCACATAGTTTAGACTGGCAGCATCAGCATTGGGGAGTCACAGGCGAGCCTATGCTGTACCTGCCACCGTTGAAGCAGTTGTGCAGTGCCCACCCACACTCTAGACTTTTTAGTGACAAAAATAAGTCAGTGATTAAAGGCTCCTCCCCACAGACACAAAGAGCATAAATGAACAGTGTGGGGCAGAAGAACCCCAGTAACCCAAATGAATGAAACCAAGCCCTCAGTCCAGCTGCTCCCGGGCCCCAGGGGCAAGAGAGACACAGAGTCCACAGGAGAGGCTCTCTCTAGACCACCTAACTCAAGGAGGGGGTTACTGGGGAGTTGCATGGGACTCATTGTGAGATGCCAGAAAGAGTATTTTGGGACTGCAGAAGGCAGTACAGGATATTTAGAGGAAGAACTGAAGGCAAGACAAGGAATAGTGAAGCATGAAAGTGGTTTGGGAAAGAACAAGCATAGGAGGACACTGGGAGTGGGGGGAAAGGGCTCACAGGGGCCAGGTCCATGTAAACAGGGGGCCGCCCACTACGGTTGTTCAACCATGCCCTGGGCCTGAGCAGGGCAGATTGTCCTATCTGCTTGTTAAACTACATTTGTAACTGTTTTCCTGGGTGAGGGAAAGTCTCCATTTGGTGTGACCATGTAGGGAAACGTAGATACCAGCAGCTGGAGTTGTCCCACCACAGGTCACAGGGGCCCAGGCTGCTTGAGGCATCAGAAGGCAGAGGCCAGAGTCCAGGCACATGGCCTGGATACCTGTGTCAGTGTGTGACCTCGGGCAAACTCCAAGCCAGACTAGCCATGCAGAAGGCTTGGGAGCCAAGTGACAGTGAGTTTGGGCCAGATACTGCAGAGACCAGAAGGTCTGAGATTTGGCTACTGGAGGGATACTGGGACACCTAGGGACAGACCACTGGTCAGACATGCTGCCAGAGAGACCCAGTGCATGTTTGTGCATCAGCTGGGAGATCCAGGGACCAGGAACTGAGCAGAGTAAGAATTTAAGGTCACTTGCTGGAGGATCCATGTTGTATACATAAGCATTTGCCACAAACAAGCTTTCTTTACAGTCAGCCAGTGAATGGAAAGGATGAGGCTATTGAAGCTGCTTGTGTTTGCATGAATGCTGAACTTTTTGATGTCTGGCTGTATATACATATACAGTGTGCACACGTGCCTCTTGAAGATATATCCTTGTGGTCCTGGCCATGAGG
This sequence comes from Illadopsis cleaveri, assembly GCA_013399915.1. Classification (NCBI taxonomy): domain Eukaryota; kingdom Metazoa; phylum Chordata; class Aves; order Passeriformes; family Timaliidae; genus Illadopsis; species Illadopsis cleaveri. The sequence goes on along the minus strand of VXBB01004571.1, from coordinate 572,167 downwards.
AGCTGCAGCAGTCTCCCCTATAATGGGCTACCACATGCAGCAACTCTCAATATTAGACTTATCAAAACTTGTATTACACTATTACCTTAGTGCTTAATGTTGCTAGAGAGACTAAGTTTCCACACTAATATAATTAGAGCAAAATACTGCTGTAAAATTTTCTTTTGAGCAAATGCCTGATGAAGTGCCTGAATTACATATTGTTCTGCATGAGGGTAAAATAACCCTTGTAAAAAATGAAGCTGGCTGCCAACCAAGATTTTTTTCCTTACTTTTTTTTCCCTTTTTAAATAGCTCTGCTTATCAGCCTAAGGTCATATCAGTACTTGGATGAGAAATCAGAGAATGTGAAAAGCCTGAATATTAATGATACATATAGACATCTTCAAGCTAAAACAATAGGTGTAGCTGCAAGACAATTACAAAAACCAAAGATGTTGCCACAATCCACCCTTCATCCTACACCTTCCTCCAACACTTGCACTTACGCAACACAGTGCACAGCCAGTTCAGCAAGATGATCTAACTACAGAATAATCTATTTATTTTGCAAGCATAAGAATTTAATATGAATTTAATAATTAGCTTAAGTCAAAATAGATGTGGGACATTGTCAAAACAGTCATTTCTGCCTCCCCCCAGCCATGTCATGTTCCTGCCCCTTCACTGTGCTGATATGAGCACTCACAAATCTGGACAACTCATATTAATCAATTTTTTTCTGAGCTGGGTTAGTTTTAATCACCAGCAGTTCCCTAATCCCGTATGCCATAGGGCAAATAACTCACAGAAAGAAATATAATGAAAAAGCTTCTTCAGACTCTGTCTTGATCATTGTAGGGTGAATTGCAAACCATATCCCTTAAAGACTTGTATTACCACAACTTAGGCGACAGCAAACCACAGCTAGCAGAGAGAAATTCTGCTCACCACTGAAGAAAATAAACATACATGCACCCCTTATATTACTTCACTGCTTTCTATACCTCCTGTTTTTGCTGTGAAAAAGTCTAGAATTAATACCAGAAAATGATACAAACAGTGCATCCTGGAGAACTATTGAGATGAATGAATCACACCTATAATACAGTCAGGAATTAAAGTAGCCAAATCACAAATTACTGAAGAGGCTCGATGGCCACAAATTTTACAAGTGTTAGGTTTGTATCACAGCCACTAACTGCATCAATTGGCCCATGTAAATTTAGACACATTATAAGACAGAACACCCTGAAAAGGAGAATGTCTTAAATCAGAGGACCAATTTGGAGGGAGAGGGAGGATCTTTTGTCACACAGAACTGAGAAAGAATCTCTCCATGACACACTTAAAAAAAGAATCACTATAGGGTACATGAGACAAAGGGAAAAAGACATCTGAAAAAAACTGAGGATGCCCTAAGAAAAAATGTGTCTTGAAAGATGCCATTTGGAACAGAGAGCAAACATGAATGTTGAAAGGAATGACAACAGTTTAAGTGATTCAGGCTGGGACCTTCTAGTGCAAAAAATATCAAATCAACAGACTGCTAAGCCCTGTGAAGGTGCTCTGCCCATGAAGTGGTAGCCCCAGGATAAGTCAGAAGGACTTGTGTTCTTATTTGGTAACAGGCAAGCAAACCAGCTCTGCAGAGACCTGGGGTTAGCATTTGCAATCACCTAGGAGCCTGAAAATCCTCTAGAACAAGAGGATGATTGCAAAATTTGAATCAAAGCTAAAACGGAACCCTGGTACCTCTTACAAAAAAAATGTAGAAAGATTCAGCAGCTAGGATGGGCTATGTTACACATCACTGAATATACTGGGCTATTATGGCAGTGGAAACATTTGGCAAGTATCAAGGCAGTTGTTCACCCTTGCAAATGAATTTGGCAGCTGCATAAGATGAGAGTGTCTATAGGTAGTAAGGGCTGCAAAACTTCCATTAGGTCATCATATAGTCCTCTCTACTGACATGACAGCAAGACAGTGCCAAGTCATTCGATCTGCCTGTCTTTAAGAGCCTGCTGAGCAAAGGGTGGGTAAGAAAACTTGCAACTTGAAAGGCTTTTCACAGGGACAGTTGTTTCATGGGTGGTGTCTAAAGCTAAGGGGTGCAGGCATTATTCACTAAGGAGAGGGCTGAAGATGACAAAGTTTTGTGAACCAAAAGTTGTAATACAACTTCACCTGGAAGTTACAGTGCTCAAATACATTCACACTAGACCCTTTAGAAATAATACTTTTAGATCATTTGTGTTTCAAATGGCTTTTTTATGCCACTTGATTTTTTTTCTCATCTTCATCAGCACTTTCACCATCAGTTGTATACTTTATTGTTCTTATCTTTGCTGTACTTGGACCTCTCAGACCGCTCTTCTCCTTTCTCCTGCACAATTATTTCTAAACCTCTGTCCTGCATGGAAGGTGAGACAAATAAGGCAAAGCTTTACCTCTTTTCTTTGTCCAGCATCTATTTCTGTGATCAGCATCTAGCATGTATTAACTTCCAACCTGTAGCAGTTATTGAAACTGCTGCAAGAATAAGGGTTCCAGCCTGCTCCAGAGCTCTTATCAGCTAAAGTTCCAAGCATAAAAGATAAACATAGTTCTGTCCCCTCTGCTGATATAAGGCATTCTCTCAACATTTAGCCCACTGAAATTGGGAATATATGCATTAGCCAATTAAAATGCCCTCCATGCCAAATTTTAAAGAATTTGTCTTCATCTCAGTGTGACATTTCAACACTCACACATTCAGATCAGTAACCATCCTTCAAACTAAGTTTGACTTAAAGCTACAGGACTCTAAAATACTATGTGACTGTACAGCTCCATGAAATAGATCTTCACTTTACAAATTGTGTCCTTAAAAATAGAAAAGGTAAGAGCCCCATTATTTGCAAATTAAGAAGTGCATCCATTCCCAATACATGCTTATACCTTCTCTGATCCTCTCTTCCAACAAGCTTTTTGATGACTAATCAGAAGCAACTGAGAAATACAGAAATGCATTGGAGGTTTGAGCACAAACGGGACAGGACTACTGCTAGACATTCCTCGAGCCTTTATTGCAGCATCAGTCTCATAACAGGGTTTTAGACAATTGAAAGATGGCAACAGCACACGTCTGCCAGCAGCAGCCAAAGATTTCGTTACAGGGCCTTTTAAAAACTTTTTAAAAACTAGCCAACAGCATATTGCTAAAGCTTACAGACAATTGTTCTAGCCAATCACTGAAAGCACACATACACCTGCTTCAAACAATGCTTGCTTGTATGCTTTCTATTAACAATAAACAATATTCCATGATTAAGCTTAAAACTTTCAACTATCTTGCTAAGCATATTTTTCTGCAGTCTTAAGATCTATTCTAGCCAAACCTAAGACTCAAATTATTGCTTCATGTCCTTGCTTGCTGTACTATTATAACTTTTCCTACTTTCAAGCTTTGCAGTTACAGCTCATTCTAAATTCTTCTGCCCTTTCTGTTTCTGGGGCCTGCTTTCAGAGCTTTCTGAAAGCCTTCTCACCTTTAGTATTTCCCACAAGAAAGGTTTGAAAGTCTGATTTTCCCAGGATATTTTCCCTAAATTCTCACATCTTCACTAGCAAGATAGCCCCTAGGAAAAGAAATAGCGTAAGAGAAGCCAAGTTTCTGCAAGTCTCCCGTTTTGTTAATAGAGATGTTAAAATTTTGGACATTGTGCTTTTACATACTGTCCTGAAAATACTACCCTAAGCACTATTCCCTGCATTTGACAGACAAACAGCTTTCTCCATTCTTGTAATCTTGCTCAGTGGATATTTTGAAGACAGTGAGATAACCATCTTATCAGTATCTTGTTGGCTCAAGGAAAGTCATATTGTGACAAAGCTTCTGTTTCAGGGAAAACTTAAGGCCCAAAGCTAAAAGCTGGGACTGAATTCTAGTTAGGGTGACATGGTAACAAAGGGGATCCAAACAATAAGCATAGCCACAGAAAGATTTGACAACTAGCTTTGAAGGCATCCAGGCCTGGTCTGTCATAATCCTCATGATAGCTCAAGAAAACCTCCCAGTTCCCTTCAGTAAGGCATTTCTTGTCCCTGCACCTGATAGGTGCATTCCCTCATCTTCCCATAAGTCCACCTTCATATCTTTTGGAGACGGGAGAGCTGGGAATATACACACTCACCAACTCCCCACACTCCAAACTAGGACTTTACAAAGAGTGAGGGAAAGGAAAATAAAAACATGTTAGAAAATGTCAATAGGCATGTATTTCACTTTTGCTCATCTTACATTTACATAGCCTGATAACAGACTTTGAAAATCAAAAAAGAAGTAAGAAGAAACTATGTGTACAGCTCCCCTCAGAATGGATGAGAGAATAGAATTATTACTGATAAACCTGAATGCTTTACAATAATCTCTATGCAGGGTATTTTCCAAGTTCCTCATTTTTAAAGTTACAGTATTAGATAATGGTTTTTTTTCTGTATATTGCAGATTATATGCTGTGTGCTTGCATGCAACTCTAGGGAGCTAAATTGTTATATATATATTGGCATAGTAAGTTCATTTCCCAACACATCCCGTGCCAGCCCTTGGAAAGGGTTGTTTGCTTTTTATTTGCAGTTTCCAAGAGTAGACTTCTCTTTCTGCATGAGTATTTATGTCTTTCTGCTTGTTTGCTTATAAATTCTAATTTTCAGTAACTTAATACCTTTTTTAAAAAATGCATGAAAGACTATCATCTTTACATGGTGCACAGCTTTCTTCAATAAAGGATATATCACTGCTCAAAAGCAAAGAACGTGACAACTGATATTTTTCATTGTAAAGAAGCAGCCACAGTTCCATTTAATAGACAAGTTACTACTGTGAAATTTTCATTTTAATCCCTCCAGCTTCTTTGGGAAGTGTTGAATATCTTACATCTAATATAATTCTTTTTCTTTATTTTCTGATCATTCAGTACCCTTCTGATTTCTGGTTTCTTTCCCCTCTCCTTCATTACCTTCATTAGCTCAAATGCAAAGCCCATTTAACTGGGGCAAACGAAAAGTACAGTCCTCTGCCAATTCACTGCTCTTTTCTCCAATGTATGAATATCCTAGTTATATCATCTATAATTACATAAAGCCTAGTTATTCATATGACAGCAAGATATGATCATACCAAATTATAAATTAGGTTGTACTAACTGTGGAAATATCCCACTAGAATTATGCAAGTCTGGATTTGTTTTACAGCAGCTTTGCAGATGGCTGCCCCATCCAGGAAAGAGTTGCTAAACACTATATGAGATGCTGCCTTTGGTGGTGAAGCTGCTGTAAAGTTCCTTGTTTCCATCTCACTCTCTACTAGCACTGTGTATCTCAGCACTCAGCTAGTGGGCATCCCAAATTCAAGACAAAGAAACACAGTTAGGAATGTGACAAGAGCCATGGGGAGCACCGAGTGTGCACATTCAGCTGGGGAAACACTAGGGAAGGCCTCAAGACAGCAGCAGAGTAGAAAACATCATTTCACACCCCAAGGAAGAGCACGAAGTAAAAGGTGCTGTCCTGAGGAGATGTCAAAGAATCCCAAAGCTACAGACCAGAAAACACAAGACCCACTGTGACTGATGTATAAATGAACACTTCTGGAACCAGCATCCAATCAGATAGGGACAATTTATCTTATGATGTATTTACATCAATCCAGTTTTATTAACCAGTCCCCATCCCTTGAGGTGGACTGATAAAACAGGCACAGATAACACCTCAACAGTAAAGAAACTATCCTGAATTGAGAATAAACTTGTCTATAAATTTGTCTATTCACTATTATAAACTATTCCTCTAGAACATTGCAGGGAGAAGAACATTTTAAATCATAAAGATCTATAAAAGTAATTTGCTATTATTTTAAATAAGAAATTACAACAAATTTTATAGATTTGTAAAATCTTACTTGCAAACAATGCAGTAATAAATTACTTACTCAGGCATCCAGTCACATGGCTATTCTAAGATGTGCTTGGTAATTATTAAGAGCTACAGATGATTATGGAGTATCTTTTACCCAAAGATTTAACTGTGTTACCAGCTGTTTATAAAAACTTTTAAAGGACACACAGAACTGCAGCTACACATGCAGCTCCCCCACTGAAACAGACTGACTGAAATATCTTTTCTAGTTCCACTGTGAAGTGCAACAACAGAAATTAAATTAATTGTACTTTTGCAGATATCAAAGTAATTCTAGGAATAATCTGCTTTATTATGAGATGCTAGGCATGAATGTTTTTAGTTCTGTTCCTAGAAACCATAAGTAAGCAGGTAGACTGAAACTGTACAATATGAAAGTCCTGAAAATAAATTTTTTAATCCTCTGATTAAAAGTGACAGGTAATTGATTGCTACTGGCATAAATGAACACTGGATTTTCTCATAATATTCATATTAATGGGTTAAAAGGATTTTATTCATATCAAGTGATAAGAGGTATCAGACAGACCTGTAACAATGTTCTAGAAATCTGAAGGAACCACATTATGAAAAATGATTAATGGTTAAGTATGCAAAGCATCCAAATCTTACGAATGCAGTCAGTAAACATTAGCATTCCAGAGAAGATAGAGAAAATATATTCAAAACTATATGCAAATAGTATGTACAGTTGATATCATCAGCGTGCAAGAGACATCTATTTAGAGACTTAGGGTGAGCACATTAACCCCATTATGAAATACAGCTACAATTTGTCCTCATTGTTAGCTCAAAGATAGTATCTGACCATGACTTCTGGCAAAGTTCCTCTTGGAAGATGGATTAGCAGATGTTAGTGATGCATGAAAGACAAGGTACTCTTGAACCAAAAACCAGCCAAACAGGAGGTAAGCTGTAACAGAATAAAACTCTTTATCCATTTTTTCTGTTTACCTACATCCGGTTCAAATAATGAAATCTCAGTCCAACTGGAATATTGCGTCTAAGTGTTCAGGTGAAAGAGCTGTTCTTTTCCACACACAAAATAGTAAGCCCAAAGGGCAAAACACGGCAACGTTCTCCTAGATTAAAATTACCAACAGAAAGCAAGCTGTAAACTCAGATAATAAACTTTAATTAAATTATGCATGCTTTATATAAATAAAATAAATATATATGAAATCCTTAAATTGAAGGCAATGTGGGTAAAAACCTCCTTCTTGCCAATCCTGCTCACTAACAACTCTGAGGAAATACTCAGTACAGTTTAGTGATCTGCCTGTCCATTGTTTCTTCAAATGCAAATTATTTGTATTTTCTTGTTATTACTAATAGAACTCAGAATGTCATGAGGACAAATAGAAACTGAGCACTTGAGAGATGCAATAATATCCTTCCAAACACATCTATGGTTTTGTTCTCAGTTATTGGTATATAGTTTAGGAATGTTTAAGTAATTTTCATTTTTAAAGAGCATGAACATTTAGCTGAATTCTTTGGAGGCATGGGAGAAAAAGTTATTAGTGACAATGTCAAATAAATCACTTCCCTCCCAAAGATCCATTGTGTGAACAAGTATTATATTTGAATACAAAACAAAGGTACCAAAGTGGTTGCCATGTTCATTCCTCTTAAAAACAAGCAAATACCAATTCTTAAAGCAGTAGTAAAGTTCATTTTCCTTCAAAGAAACATGTAACATTATTTTCCAGTATTCAGAACTTATAATCACAAGTCATAAGCTGCCCAAGGAACACGTTCAATATCTTACAGTTCAAACACTCTAAAAATTACAACACATACGTAGGTTTCATTCAACTGTTGCTACAAATTTATTAAATATCTCTGGAAATATCTCATCTCACAGAATTTCAGAGTCCCTTGCACTTCACTTTTATTAATAGCATTTTATGGAAAAGGTTTTTTTAAAAGAAGGTTACAAAAACAAGTGGTTTTTTAAGCCAGATATGCTATAATTTTTAGATTGATTCCATCTAATAAAATCCTTACTTGTCTGCTCCAAGAAATGGACACCATGTGTTCAGATAACTGAGTTTTTGGGGTTTTTGTTGGTTTCTTTTGGAAAGAATGCACAGCATTTTCAGGGCTGGGTTTCAGAAAGATTAGATCTATGAACAGTGCAGTTGTCCAATGGTTCACAGGTGTTTCAAAAGAATTTCAGTGGAACTTAGGGTATTTATTTACACATTCCACTGCTGCACTGGAAACCCAAACAGCAGCTTTGAGTGTGATATATAACTATCAAACTCTTTATCATCTGCATTAAATGATGTGGAGACAGTAAACCAAAATAATGCATACACACAGACCTTTTCAATCTTAAAATTATTTTAATGTCCCTTTAACAGAGAAGTATGAGGCTCCAGAGATTGATAGTTAAATATAATTCCATTAAAAAATTAATAATAATAAAACCCCCCAACTGACTCTGGCTTTCACAACTGTTTTCCATTGCTTCTGAATTTCATATCAAAGCCAGCTTTGACAAAACAATTTAACTTCACACTACAAAGAAGGTTATGATTTACAAAATCAATGCAATCACTAAATTAGCTGTAATGAATAGCAGACAAAAGTGACATAAAAGGCAGAAACTGGAAAATCTAAGTTATTAAGAAATTACTTAAGATTTAAGGAAGACTCAATACAGGATTGTTTTCTCACTACAGTGCTTGCATCACCAGTGGACCTGAAAACCATAACTAACATTGACATTAGACTTCCTTCTTTTATACCACATTTCATGACAGCTTTTCAAAGGCTTGCAGGGTTAGCCTTTAGCAGACATAGAAAGGGCTTTGACACAAAATGCCTTGTTCAGAAAGGCAACAGCACATCAACAGAAGCAGCTCACTTAGTTTCACTCCACAACTCTTTGGTTATTTTTCTAAAGTCATCACAGAGGACCCACACCAGCTGCACCCAGAATTCATGATACAGAAAAGACATTTAATATCTTTTGCACTTCATAACATTTTTTGCTGGCATGACTGCTTATTTCCCAGATTATTTTAGAATTAAATCCACTATTTATCTTTCAAGTGCACTGCTAAGCAGAACTAGCAGATACAAATTTTTGCAGATGTACCTATAGGGAAGCATGACCCCTCAAACATGTCCCATAGACACTGAAAATTTTCTTCAAGTGTAGGCTTATACTGGAAGTTTCAACATGCAGCAGATAAACATGAAAGCCGTAAGACTTAAAAGGCATACAAGGAAGCTGAATTTCCCCACATTAGCTCTGCCAAACAGAGAGCATACACTCTGGGTCACATGCCATGCCAGTGGCAGCATCCTATCAGGGCTATCACATTCCCATTTTCTGGGACTGAAACCCAGAAAAAAGAGTCAATGGGAAAAGCTCTCCAAGGCACCTTACAGAATGGAGGGGGTTGCTGCCAGGGCCTGGCATTTGTGCAATCTCCAGACAGAAAGGGCTTTGATGGAGAAAAAAAGAATCAAAAACTAGAGACATGCAAAAGGGACAGACAAAGATAGTTCAGGCAGGAACAAGCACATAACAATAAAAGGAAAAAAGCAGTCACTTTTAAACAGATGAAGGTCAGTAATCTTCCTCAGCAATGCACTGCATCCTATTGCCAGACCAAGTCCCATCTTCCTACTAAACTACATTTCTAAATATTTTCCCAGGTGAGAGCTGGAGTTGGACCACACACAGGTTATAGAGCTCAGGTACTGGCTATGTCAGCAAGCAGAGAGGCCAGAGACCAAATACACTGACTGGATGTCTGTGTGAGATTGCTAACAAACACCAACATGGACTAGCTGGCAAGTAGGATAAGACGCTTGGAAGCCAAATACTGGAGCAGTCATGAGTCTGGGCCAGATATTGGAGAGACCAGAGGGTCTGAGACTTGTCTACTGAAGGGACCAAGAAGTCTGTGCAAGTTACTCAAGAGACCAAGACGTCTTGGGGGTTGGCTCCTGGTAAGTTCAGCTACCAGCCAGAAATGTTTGTATGTGTACACCTTTTGGGCACAAGGCAACTGGGAGATCACTGAATCCAGGAGCCCACCACTAAGTAGACCAAGTGGCTCAGACGAGTTCCTGGCGGGACCTACGGTGTTCTTGTACCTGTGGGAGTGCAGCTCTGTGTACCAGCAGCTGGCCTGGGAGCTGTGGGCCTGTGTGGCCCATGTGCCCAAGCTGGGCTGTCCAACAAATCAAGGAGCCAGCTGCTGATCAGACTGAGTGCATAAGGTCAGTTACTGAAGAGATCAAAATTCTCTGTGTGCATGTGTATTTACATATAGATACATGTGTATTCATATGTTTTTCCACAAATAGGCTTTCACCTCAAGCAGTCAGAGAAGGGAAGGGATGTGTCCTTGGGCACTGCTTGTGCTTGCCTGAGTGCTGTGTTCCATATCCGTGTTGGCCTATGTGACCAGTCATGTGTATGTGTATATAGGACATATGTGTGCCTGTTGGGAATAATTCCCTTTTGGGAATTAGCCTCACTGTTGGCTGGACCTTGGGACACGGAGTTATGTCAGTTTTGCTTCAGTGAGGCTTCAAGATTTAAGAGGTCTTATAACAAACAAAATTAAATACAACTGTTAAAGCCTTCCAATAATTCAAAGTGATAAGTGGCCCTGAAATGCTCTTTTAAAACTTTACTCACTACACAAAGTATTATTAATTAAATGAACCTTAAACCATGATTATCAGGGTAATTAATCATGAAGAAACAACAGTGAAATAACTGTAAGACAGGTGTTTAAAATGCCTGAGCTGGCTCCAAAAGGAGTGATTTTCATTCATCAATATCAGTAACCCAGTTCAAGTGCCAGGCTTTCAAGATGTGCTTGGCCCCTGAGGTCATACACTTGCATTCACACAACACAAAACTGTGCTGCATCTGTGGTTAGGGCACACCAAGACTGGGAAATGAAGACATTCAACCTCACAACGTTGTTCAGGTCCACCCAAATGTACTTGCTATAGTTCAGACACTTCAATGTCTTTGCAGTGCTTACTACTCCAGTTTTTTGGAGGCATCCATTAGCAGGGCACAGCTGATGAAGTGCACACCCACAGATGAGCAAAGCCAGCTCTGCTCTGTGGCTAAAGTTGGCTTAAACCTTAAGTGCCCACTGGAGACACTAAAGAAAAGAAACCCTGATGAATTCTGAAAAAAAACCTGAATCCATTCAGAATGGTTAGCTTTCTCTGCATGAGGTCAGCAAGGTCTCCAAATTACAACACTTTATTTAAGTATCACAATTCTTGTATTGCACCAACTGTAGATTAGAGTGAGTTGACTGTAAGGCTCTTCTGAATAGCAACACTATCAACTGGCTTTCAAAACACCTTTGTTCTTTCCTTTTTATTAAAAAATTGTTTAACACTTGTTTCTTTCACTCTATCTAGTTAACACCAATAATGCCACCACTGCACAACGTTTATAATAGTACTTCACAAAAGCGTAGTATATGCAGTCTGTCATTTGTAAGCTTTAAAATTCTCTTATGATATGTGGTAGTAAAAAAGAAAGAGCATCTTACCAGCTTTGGGCACATTTAGGATTTTCATTTCGGCCTTGCTACACTTGTCAGTGCTGAAACATGATTTTGTCTTTACTTTTCTAGTTGACTCCACGGACTGTGTAAAATTTTCATTTTGATTCTGGACATTTATTTTAGACAGCAATGAAGCACCTCCCTCTTTCTCATCTATCTGCAAAAGAGAAATAAGTTCACAATAGTATTTCCTTCATGCAGGTGAAGAAAAATAGAGAAAAGAGCAACAAGAAGGGATTTCAAGCCATTTTGTCATTATCAAATTGTTACATAAATATATACATATCTGCAAAACTATATGCATCACAACAAAAAATGTGTGCACACAATACCAAACACTTGTATAAATAGTTTATTAATTTAGTTTAATACAAGTCTTCTGTAGGTAAACAAATAAAAATTGTGCTGCTTTCCTGTGTCAAAGGCTTCATAGAAAGTACCTTTGCAGCAGAACTGCAACCAAGCATACTGAGACTTTACGACAAGTATCCTGGCTTTTTAAATGCTTTTACAAAAAAAAAAATCCAGTAAAGCCCATGCCAAGATGTAATCCCCACCTCCTTTACACTTGAGAATTGCATTTGGGCTCAATACTGATTAATTTTATTTATTTGAAAAACATTTTTCTGCAATCACTCCACAGTGAGAGAAGCCTAACCTGAGAAGCAAGATCAAAGGCACTGACAGTAAAGCTATCAAAATTTGTTCTGAATAGATTATTTAAGCAGAGATTGCTTGTGGTAAGCTCAAATGTTATCTTTTAATCACAATACTGTACAAAATACTTTTTAGTGCACTGTTCAGTTTACCTCCTTTAACTTAATTTCTTGGTCCATCTCCTTAGTTTCACTCTTGGGACAAACAGCAATACATTTTCCTGGTGGGATAAACCTTGGCTTCTTGCCTGCATTTCCTAGGACTTGACTCGGAGCTGCAGATCGCCTCATATTTATCTGTACTGCTCTGCAGGGTGGACAGGAAGGAAGGAAGCAGATAAAGACAACTGTAGTCAGGATAGGCTTTAAATATAAAAATATATCCATAGATGACAACAAAAATATTATTTCAAAACATGAGAGCATACAAGATCTTCAAATAACAGTAGTAATTCACAAGCATAATAATATTTAAGAGAAAGTAGTATTGTTGCAATGCTTTGTTCAAGTATGGTGAAAGATCAACTTCAGCAAATTCTGCAGCTGAACACCTCGATTTTCATTTTAAAAGCCATTAATGTATTTCCCAATAGCAACAGATGCTCTGGAGATGCACAGTATACAGCTACTTAACAAACTTACACCAGTTTATAAAAAGAAAGACAATTTTAAGTGAAACTTACTATTCTATACACTTGAAACATAATTTTGACAAGTTCATTATTAGTGCACAATGAACAATGACTCTTGAAAGTATGTCTCATACCTGGGACCAGCATTTTGCATTGAACAGTCAATTACATTGGTAGTTCAGGTTCACCATAATAAGATTAACATTCAGCAGAAAGTTATCTCAGAATTACAGTGGATATTATTGGGTCCATGTTATGTCCACTTGAACAGTGGAAGGAATGCATTATAGAATTTCCCTCAAAATATAAGACCATTATTCTCCTGAGCAACCTTAGGACAAAACCAAACATAATGCCAACATTAATATGACAAAGTTTACTTTGCAACAAATAGAAAAACAAGTTATAATCTTAAATAATAAATCTTAATCTTCAAAATAGTAGATAGAAATGAAACAAAAGAAGAAAACTCCAAGAGAATAACATAGCAGCTCAAATGAAGAAGGCAAGCACAACTTACACTACAGTTACAGGTTTAATTCTCCATTTATACACATTTATTTTAAATTATCCCCCCAACTACTATGTTAAAAATAAACCATAATACAGATTGCAGAATCAAACTCCTGTACCATCTCAAAAGCATGTTTGCATCCTGCTGCAACAGCCAGCGTGTTTCTGCACCTTTTTTGGTGCTACTCTGCACTCCAGTGGCTTCCTGGGGCACAGCCATGGTTCTTTCCAAGGTTTGCACTGAAGCAGTGGCAGAGCACTGCCAAAACACTTTGCAAACATGCAGAGACTGATAGCAGGAGTACTGCTCTCTCCCCCATATCTGCACAATTAGCATGTATACGATGCTGTTACTAGACATAAATCCCAGGGGCAAAATGGCCTCAACTGTTGTCACTTCCACTGTGGCTGTTATTAAAAATACAAGGAAAGAAGCCTCTGACTGTGTCTACAGCAGTTCACTTAAGTTAGGCTTACCTGACAACAGCAATAGCATATGAATTTTAGTTAACCCTATGCAATAAGGGAGTAGCTTGGTTATCATAACAGGAGTATCTGTAGCGTGAAAAGCCACTGTGAACACTCCAAAGGTGTCCAGAACCTTTTGAGGGAACAGACTGCAAGTGCCAGTGCTCAGCACAGCCAGCTTAAGGTGCCCTGTGAATCTGAACAAGTTCCCTACCCAACCCTACACTGCACAGTGATGCTTGGGAAAACAACATAGACACCCCAGGGCTCTACAGGAGAACATGCATGGCTGCAGTGCTACACTAACCCTGCCCACTGCACTCCAGGTTCTGTGGAAAAGAGAAGCTGCACAATTCATAAATTGCACATATCCATGATTAAAGTGCTCTGGTTCCCAAATCCATTTGGCCATTGCACTGTCATTCGGTCTTAAACCGTAAAAACAGACTCATTAGGAGATTTGAAAATTACTAAGACATTTGAAGACACTACCCTTGATAACTCAGTAACTTCACTGTTACCAGTGTTACCTACTTGCAGCTACAAAGATCCTTATGGGTTTGTGGGTTTTAAAATTAAATTCTGCATCCAGAAATACATCTTCGTCTCTTAAAATACAAGTTTTCATAAAATATAACAAAAATATGTTAAAAAAATAACAACCAAAATGTTTATATTTTGTCCCTTTACACTATTACACAGTAGAAATGGAACATCAGGAATGTACAAGAAACCACTGATGCCAGATCTTTCAGGTATGATCAGAGTAAGGGTTACAAGGCAAGGAACAGCCCCCGACAACTAAATGAAAGATATGCAAATATGCCCTTTCCTGAGAGACAGCACCAATACACCAGGGAACCTCGCACTTGCCTGTTAGGTCTGGTTGCAGGGAAACAGCTGCAAGCAATGCAAAAATCACTGCTCCTGGCTTTTATTAGCAACCAGCCTGACCAAACCCAGTGCACCACGAAACCACAGCCCAAACCGTCTCATGGGTGCATCTGGTTTGTCAGGCGTCGAATTCGGTTGTACTTTGTCCTTAAGGGTACATTAATAGCTGCATTAAAAATGAAATACACATACAAAGAATGTTTCAAGATTTTACACATCCAGCTCAGCACGGTGTGCACGGAGCTCTGCTAAAGGCAGCTACAATGCCCATCTCAGCCCAAACTTAACAGGCTGCTCCCGGAGGGTTTGAAGAGGCACTGCCGGCACAGACGGAGAGACAGAACAGGAGCTGTGGGCAACTGCAGAGACGTGACGCGGCATCAGCTTTTACTCAGTTAAACTGCAGGTAGCGAGTGCATCGCCTTGAACATCAACATTACTGAAAAATCGCTTCAGATCAGAAGCAGCAGTAAGGAATTTTTACAAGAGCATGTAGTGATAGGACAAGGGGGAATGGTTTCAAACTGAGAGAGCGGGTTTAGATTAGATGTAAGGCAGAAATTCTTCATTCTGAAGATGGTGAGGCACTGCAACAGGTTGCCCAGAGAACTTGTGGATGCGCCACCCCTCAAGGCCAGGCTGAATGAAGGTCTGAGCAACCTGATCTAGTGAAAGCTGTCTCTGCCCACAGCAGAGGGGTTCGAGCTAGATAATTTTTAGGGTCTTTCCCAGGGTCGCTTCCACCGGGCCCCCCCGCCCGCGGCTCCCGTACCTGCGGTCCCGCCGCCGGTCCCGCCTCTGCGCTCAATTGTCCCGCCGCGCTCTCCCGGCAGCCCCACCGGCCGCACCGCGCATGCGCTCTGCGCAGCCTCCGCTTTCCGCCGGGCGCGCGTGCGCCGGGGCCATGCCGCTGGGAGGGGCCCTGGCAAGGCCCTTCCCGCCTTCGGGAGGTGCTGCCACACGCGTGCGCAGTGCCGGCCCGCGGCGCCTGTGCCACACACAGCATGGCGGAGCGCCTGCCCGCCTCGCCGCCGTCAAGCGAGAGCGGCCGTAAAGGGACCTTCAACTGCGCGACAGCGGGCGGCGGCGGGCGGGGTGAGTCAGTGAGCGGGGCCGCGGCCCGGAGCGGTTCGGGGGACAGGGGCAGTGGGGGCCAGAGCGGGGCCGGGCCCGGGGCGGGAGATGATGCGCGAGGTCTGTGCTCAGCGTTTGTCAGGGCCCTGTGCCGGGCTGGCGGCGGCATCGCTTGCGTGTGGGGAAGGGAGCGGGAAGGATGTGTGCAGCTGTAAGGATGTTTGTCGCTGCCTGAGGCCGCACAGGTGCTGTTTCTTGGTGTCGGGTCGCTTCTCCCGATGTTTCCGGGCCAGCTTTGTGCTCTGTGACCAGGATCGTTGTCTCTCCCTGAAGCATCTTTCCAGGCCGTATCCGGAGGCCTTTCCCCTGTTACCTGTGCAGAATTCCCCCTCCCACAGCTCCGAGGGGAGAGAGCTCCTCTGACCCTGGTCTTGGCTCGGGGTGGCAGAGCCCGGCCCTGCATGGCCTCCAAGGTGGTCACAGAATTAATTAGGTTGGAAAAAACCTCTGAGATCATCAAGCCCATTCCAAAGGCTGACCACCTTTTCTGTGAAGAAATTCTTCCTGCTGTCAAACCTGAAATCCAATCCTCGGCACAGCTTGAGGCGATGTCCTCTCATCCTATGGCTGGTGGCCTGGGAGAAGAGACCAATCCTCACCAGGCTACAGTCTCCTTTCAGGTGGACCGATAAGGTCCCCTCTGAGCATCTGTTTCTCCAGGCTAAACAACCCCAGCTCCCTCAGCTGCTCCTCATAGGACTTGTGCTCCAGACCCTTCACAACCTCTCTTGCCCTTCTCTGGACTCTGGTCTGTGCAAGGCAGGTCATGGATAGGTTTTGCAGGACAGATAGGCTGTTCTGAATAGGTTTTGCAGGACAGCAAGTGTTGTACAAAAATGTTCTTTGTCAAAATAGCTATAGTGGTTATGTAGCTCCTGGTAAAGGCCTTAAATTGTCTCACATTTTTTATATAAGCTTTTTTTAAAAAAAATCGGTTGTTTGCATCAATATAAGGTAGTGTTGCTGTTGATTTATTCTTACTCTCCTCTGTTCCTTTTCTTGTGCATGAATGTTCATCAGACTCCCCAGAGCACCAGTCTGGGGAGCTCAGCTGAGGGAGTAGCTCTGTGGCATCCTCAACCATGGACTGCTGCTGCCTGTCTTGTTGCTTTCTGCCCTGGCTGCAATTTCTTGTCTCTGGTCTGCAGATTCTTATCCCTTATGCCCTGCTTACACAGTTCCTAGAAGAAATTCCAACCTAACAAATCAAATCAGGGCATAGTTGTCTGTATGGTGATTCGCATGAGCCAATTCAGGAAAGGGGCAAATTAAATGTTCTCCCTGATTCAAAAGAGGAGGTGGTGGGAGGTGAGGAGCACATTAATTTGTGGATAGATAGGCTTGGGCTACTGTAAAAAGACTGCCAAAGTTGTTGTTTTTTCCCCCCCAATTCAGTCTTAAAATAGGTCAGCTACCAAGAGTGATGCATCAAGTGCCTGAGAAACCACTTGTACAGTCATTGTTGAAGGGGTGAATCTGCCCCTTTGGGCACTGATGCTTGCTTGAAGTGGCTTACAGTGTCAGACTGTCAAAAAACACACTAAAATATTGCTTCTGTGTAGCAGGATTTAAGGCACAGTGTGTGTTTGTGAAAATAAAGGCTGAAGAAATGTCATGTCTCAGTGTCACCTCATCCCTGGGCCCTGTGCAGGACTCTGTTATTCCAGCATTTCTGAAGATGCTGTCTTAGCCATGCACATCTGTAGTTCTGTCATGGTTCACTCCAGCCTTTCAAACAATTATGCTTTGTTTTGTCACATGGAAAAGAAGCATTTTTTTAAAAATCAGAAGCTACTGCACATGAAAAAATGAAGGTCACTACTTTGATTTCAGTGTCCTTACATTCGTAGTGGAATAGCTTTGATTAGTGCCAGACATTTAGCAATCTATGTGGTGATGTTGGAAACTACATCCCACCTATATTCTCCCTGTTATCATATCCACACCAGATCTCTGTTTGAGGGCAGCAAAGTCCACAACTCAGGGCTGGTTTTGGATGTGCATCTGCCTGGCAAACAACATGGAGTGACAACTGTTGAAAAATTGCTTGATACCTGTGAAGTGTGGAGGAGATTTTTGCTTGTCCAGGACTGCAGGGAAAAATAAAACATATGAAACAATAGAAAGCAAATAGCATGTCATAGTTTGTGTGCTTTCTCTCCCAAAGAAATCCCTGTGCAATGATACCCTGACAATTTATGCACCCTCCCCTACATGCTCTTCACACAACCCTTTTAGTCCAGTGGTGATTTTTGGTCTGGGGTCTTCTAACAGCTTGTTGGATTCTCTCTCCATGTCCATGCAGCAAGCTATTAACTGTTCTTGAGTTGCAGCTTCTGCTGATGACCATGAGCTCCTTGTCTATCTGCTTTGTGCTACTTGTGCACCTGCTCCCGGGTAGAGCATAAGAAACTAAAATAAAGTCCTAGACTTAGGATAAACATTACTTAGCAACAACTAAAACATTGGTGTGTTGGCAACATTGTTCTCATTCTAAAGGCAAAACACAACTCTGTAGCAGCTGCTGGGAAAATTGCTAAGGAAATTTACTCAGCTCCAGCCAAAAGCATGTCTAGGCAAAAGTCCATAGCTTTCAGCCTAAGGCTTCCAGCGAAGCAAGTAGATACAAGCAAACAGCATTCTAAATCGCACAGTATTGTAATTCTAAGTAACTTATTCTATTTAGAAGTTACTTGCTTAATCTAAGCAACTGACAGCTCTCAACAAAATGATGTAATTTCGAGGTGCTATCAGAAAAGAAGTGGGACAATTGGTGAATTGTAGTAGAATTGGGAAGATAAGTTTTGAGGCCAAATGGAGAAGAGAGAAGTTTCTGGGCATAAGCAGAAGCTGAAAATTATCTCATTTTGTGGTGAAGATGCTGGGCAAGGTGATCTGTGCTGCTAAAGTGCATGGCAAGGGAGATGCTCTCCCTCTGCTTTTCTCTTGACTAAGGTGGATCTCTTGAAGTTGACCAGAAAATAAAACATCTCTGGTTCTTCAGGTCAGGAAACTTTTACTGGAAAAAGTCTGGGACTTCAGTAACAGCTGTTGTCATAGGTCCCAGATCCATGGCCACAAGGGTTCCAGCGCCGTGTTGTGCTGCTCCAATATGAGTCTTGAAAATGTGTTGAAGAATGCCCCTTGAGTGTATTTTTTGCCTCAAAGTTCCCATCCACTCTTCATTTCAGCTCCGGTTTGGCTGGGGCTTTATACAGCCATATATATTTATATACGAGGGCATATGTATATAATATGCATTTTCTGTTGCTGTTGCACCTCATTTCTCTGTTAAGCACAAATAAAGTTTTTGTTCCCCATTTGATAAAAATACTCTTTCCTGCATTCTGTTAGTCTTCAAACTTGGTAAAATGTGCTGAAGAGTGTCTTGAAGACTTGGTCCTCAGGGACTAGCAGTGTTTGTGCAAAATGTAGCTCACAACATCCACAATTCCAGTAGAACAGAAACTCAAGGACAGTAAAAGTACTTAGTTTTGGTCTCTTATCTGTCCTTGAAAGTTTTGTAAAAGCAGAATCCTCTGGGATCTGCCAAACCCAATCAAAGTGTTAGGCTTACAGTTCGTATTATCAAATCTATATGTTCTGTGTAAGTCCTCCAGCATAACTTAAGGGGTTTAAGTAATGATATCTTTTGTGATGTTTTAAGTGAGCAACCCTAGTTATGCTACATGTCACAGCAATGTTTGCCAATACAACAAACTTGACTCTAATAGTTTTGTTTTAGAAATGAACTGCCTGTCATGACTGGATAAGAACCAGTAGATAAGGAACCTCCATCTTTTTGAGGAATATAATTTTACCAGGTTTCAGTTGCTACTTTTCAATAATACTGAATTCTGTTATCTTCAGTCTTACAAACAAAACTGGCTTTCAAATTGATCATCAGCAGGGTGTTCAGTTTTGTGATAAATACCTGCATCAATAGTAATTGAAACAGAGACTGATGATTATTTTTATTCTAATCTAGTCAGTTCTGTGTTGAATTGTAGGTTTTCAGTGGCTTGCTTTGGAAAACTTGGTTTTAATGGGCTGTTAGGATAGCATCTATTCAGTAGCTGGCTTGTTAGACATAGGACTCAGTAACTTAGGAAACACAACTGAGCCTTATTCTTTCTGATTTTTCTCATAGGCATAATAAAGCAGTGAAGAGAAACTGAAGGAAGTATTACATGCCTTACTGATCAGAAAATTGTTTCTGAAATATTTGGGCAAACTACATATATATGTAGTAAAATCTACAAAGGTAAGATTTTCTATTTTATTTAGAAAACCTCACAACTAATGAAAACCTCTTTCATGAGTCTCAGTGGGCTTACAAAAGTAACTTTGTATGTCAAGGAGCAATGTGGAGCCTAAAACTTATTCTTTTAAGGGAATTCTGTGGAGTCTTACTAATTCCACAAGGTTTTTCATTATAGGATTTAGACGGAGGCAGATTGCCCATTAGTTCTTCTTCACAAAGCTTTCAAATCTATTCAAAAGCTTCTCAGTTTTATAAAATAGATCATGTAGGAAAAGAAAAGCTCTTCATGATTTCAGGGTTAGCAGTTTTGGCTTCTTTTACTTCCTGAATATTAAGTATGTCTTTAGGCATGTTGAGATTTCATGCTGTTCCCTCTGAAATGGAGGTCTACAGTGAGTAGAGAATCTTTTTTTCAGTATGGAAGCAACATCTTAAGTGATGTGCAGTTCATAAATCCAGGATCTGCTAGCTGAAAGTGCCACGGCTATTGTCAGTAAGAACACAGTTTTGTAAGTTTGCTAGGCATTACATGAAAGGTATTAAAATGGAAAGCAAACATTTGCATTTGAACTTCTGTGATGTTTCAGCTTCAGGTAGAATTCATGTGAATAGAAACTGTATGTTTCACAGTGGCTGCTACAATTAAGTTCAGTAACAGCATTCCGGAGAAGTGTGGCTCAACTATGTCAAAGTCTTTGCTTTCGGAGTTCAGAATACCTGGATGGAAAATTGTGGTTTTGACATCCAGCAGTACAATTCTCAAATTCCCACTTAAATCTGAAAGCCTCCAAAGTGTGTGTTTGTTTGCATTCACACATTCACTTCTTTATTCACATTAAGGTCTCCATGCTTTTAGAATTTTTCAGGCCTCTTTGTGGATCTACCCATACAGATGCAGCACAAAGATTGTTTTATTTCTGTGTGTTTGGGGCTTTTGCATAGGTTGAAGGTGTGGAGAGCATGGGTTATGATATTGAGCGCTTTGTGGGCTACGTTAATGAAGGGCTGTTGTGCTCCATCTGCCGAGATGTGTTAGAGGATCCACTGCAGGCTCCCTGTGAACATGCTTTCTGCACTGCCTGTATCCATGGGTGGCTTGTTCATCACAGCAACTGCCCTGAGGACAGACAAGTGATTGATGTGTCTTTGCTACGACCTCTCTACAGGTATCCAATAATCTTGCTGTGTGTTGAAATTACGTGAATTTAGGATTTCCCAGTTTTGCTTGCACAGCTTCATCTCCTGTCGATACTGTCACTCAGGCTGTCTTTATCCAGTATGCCCATGGCAGACACCAACTACTTGCATGAAAGCATTAACATTTTCTATTTATTATAATTTTTAGGGTGTTAAGATTTCAAAACTGAAAGAACACCTAGTTTGTTCTCCACCTTTTTATATCTTGAATGCTGATTCTAGACACCTGTCTGGATATTATTCTGAATGTCCCTTATGGCATCAAAACTTTTCCAAACTGTTTTAGAGAAAGCAAGCAAAGCAACTCTTGATGACAGCTACTACATACTCTATATCTGTTTTCTTTTCAGTCTTAGCTAGATGCTATAGTAGGCTTTGTAAATAACACTTCCTGGAGATATGAACCAAATTTCTGACCTTAAAATTCTTTTTAAATAAGATCTTTGGACATAGGAATATTGTGAACCACCTTGTCATGTAAAGCAGGCTGTTTTCACAAGTGCCTTCTATAACTCGTCAGGCAGTTGGACCATATGATTGTTGTTGGTCCTTTCCAAACAAACTATTATAGTTTAAACTGTTAATTCCTGCTAGTGTCAGCACAAAACAGTTTCAGTAGTAGATGCTTCTTGCTGTTTCACACCTGCATGATCTAATCTTGGTTAGACTAACAGTTATGTATTTAAAGTCTCCAGCTACAGTAAATTTAACTTTGTTAGTACTCACAATGTAATGTTTTATTAATGAGATTTTACTATCTAGAAGTTAACTATGGTGTAGACAGACCACTAGAATTTAATTTTTAGATTATTTTGTCTGTACTCACTGTAGCCCTTTAGTCTGGCATGTTTAGAAACATGGAACTTAAATGGCACATGAGTAGCCCTGGTGTTTGTTATTGATTATACCTGCTGAGCCAGTGAAAGGTCACAGTTAAAAATTATTCAAAAATAAAGATTTCATTTGCACATTTAAATTTGGAGACTGAATTTTCCATTAACATTACTTCTTTCAAGCTGTTTTTTACTGATATGGTCACTTGAATGCTTAAAACAAGAAATAAAGCTAGTTACTCACAATTTTTCCCAGTGGAGACTAGAATCTTGCTTTCTTTCCCCAGAAGTTGAAAATACAAATTTTTCAATAATGTTCCCAGATTTAAGAACAAATTCTTCTCTTTGCATATAGATATATGAAAAATGATTTAAATCGTCTTCAGCTACATTGCAGAAACAGAGAGTATGGCTGTGAAATGGTTTGTTCTCTGGAGTCTATAGACAGGCATGAAAGGGAGTGTGAGTACAGTCAGATACCTTGCTCCAATGCTGGTGAGTAACATTCAAAGAAGTTGAATGTTTTATATTTAGAAAACACGTTTGTCATCGTCCCATCCACAGAGCTGCAATAAAGGCCATTACTTCCGAACAGAATTCAAAGCTTTGGCATGATCTGTTCTTTACAGCAGTGTTTTTGAACAAAATATAGTAGCAGTTTATGGCAGTCATGATGATTAGCAACTGTTTCTTATCCAAAAACTAACCAAAATGAATGTGATGAACTTCAAATGTATGAAAATGTAGTAGTGCTTTAGTTTTGCGTTCTGTCAGGTTATGAGTTTGTTTTCCAATTCTGCCTGTGTGTTCTGATGTTTGAATTAATGCAGTAGCCCCTGCAGATGACTTAGGGGTCATAATTAATTTATAAAACACCTGGTTGCCTGGTGCATGTGCAGCTGCCAGCTCTGTGACATGGTTGTAACGAGAAGGTATCTTGGAAATAAGAGTTATTCTAAACTAAATTCTGGTTAGAATTGTTCATGTTGAGGTTTTTATTTAAAACAAAGCTATACCTCCTGAGAAAGAAACATGCCTCTAAAAAGGAACATACTGTTAAAATTTCCCAGTTGATTTCATTAGAAATGTTGTATGTTCCTAGATAAAATTAATTTCTAATTAATAATGCTAAGGGCATAGTTGAGTCTGCCATTGTGATTAATTATGAGATGATTAAGGTACTAGAATTGCTCAGCTGGAAGTTATAATTTCCCTCAAACGTAAGTGACTTCTGCAGATGCTTGATTCACCTGTTCTACTTCCTACAGAAACAGTAGTGTTTTACAGATTCATGTATTTTACAGTGTTGTACAGATTTATGTTTTTACACTACACTGTGACTGTCTGTGTTTGGGGTGTGAAGACTCTTACGTCTTTTGAACTCTTTCCCAAGAATACATGGAGTGTATTTTGAGTACCGCAATTACAAATCATTATATTTATTAGTAAAGTTGTTCTAGAGAACTCATTTGTCATTTTCTGGCATGGTTTGTTGGGAACTTTCAAGACTCCATTGTTTTTTTTTCCTTAAAGTTGATATTTTTTTCCTTAAAATTGATATTCTCTTCAAATTAAATGCAAGTGTGTATTTCAACAAAGTGAGCCTCAAAGATTAAACTACAAACTTCCTAAGTCTGACTTCATAAGTTAAGACTACAAACTTCAAGTCTTCAGTGTTAACTGTAGCAATAATTTATATAGTGCTTATTTTTGATTCTTTACCTTTTACTTTTAATCACTACAGAACTGCAAAGGATGTATCGTAGAATTTCTGTGGAAATATTTCTATCTTTGTGTGAGTTATTAAATGTTCATTAAAAGGTGTTCTAATTATTTATATGGTCTAGTACATTATGGACAAGACCAACAAATTGTCTGGAAAACAAGTCTATGTTCCATCTCACCCACATCTCTCTTTAGTACATCTTTGGATTTTCCCTTGGTTTGATAGCATAGTGTTTTCTTACACATGTGTATACTTTATCAATTCCAGTCATTGCAATCTATGATGGTAGCACAGGCAAGTTGCTAGTGTCTTAGCTTGGCATCAGGATTGTCATTACTGAAGTTGATTTAATGCCAAACCAGCAGTAGAAGACTTTACAGAAAATACCTCCTTCCCACCTTTCAGTATTTTCAGCTAATGGATAAGTTTCTTAATAAGACCTTTTAACAGCGTTGTGTTGGTAGCTACGTATGTGTAACTGTCATACTTCATATCCTAAACAAACCACTTTTCTCAGCTTCCTTTCTTGACTGTTTTTGTTTGGAATGGCTCAAAATGCGTTTGTTGTCTTTGGCTGTGTTGCCTTGCTCTCCCTTGCTCAGGTTGCACCGTGCAGGTTGAGCGGCGGAACTTGGACGGGCACCTGGCGGTGTGCGAGTACCGGAGCCGGGAGTGCCCCAACGGCTGTGGCTACACCATCCTCAGCGCCGAGGACACGCAGCACAACTGTGTGGCAGAGCTGAGGACCGAGCTGGAGCTGCTTCGGTACAAACCTTCTGTTTCTCTCCTGTCTCTGTTGGGCTGGGCTTAAAGTCACTGCATGAAGCGCTTTGAAATACTAGCACTGGATTCTGATATGTGTTAAATGATCCATTAATTACTTGGTGCTAATGAGCCAGAATTTTATTATGTGTCAGCATAGACTTTAAATTTTTCCTGTTTTGATTCCTTTGTTGTTGGGGTTTTTTTCCCAAGTTACTATAAATCTTAAAAATACCATTGCTTGCAGTTGAACAGAACTGCAAGCCTACTATTTAAAATGACAAAAAACCTAAGAAAGCTGAAGTTGGCAATTTAGTTTTTCCATTGGCCTGTTATAGACACAAAGTCACATTATTTATAATTGTATTTAGTTTATGTTTTTACAGATCAAGAAGATAAAAATCTGTAATTATTTTGGCAGGTACAGGTAGATTCAACCACGAAAGGTCTAATTTTGATTTTTTTTAAGTCCTGGTAGATTAACAGTCAGTGAATATGACTCTTCTTACCAGCATCCTTGTTTTCCTCTTACACATTTCTGTAGCTTTCCTTTTTCATTATATTCCAGTTGGACTTCTTTTTTCCCTCCCTCATGCTCCTTCCCATATGTATGTTTCAGCTAATAAGTGTTGTACTTTTGAACACTGCTGTGAAGTCAGGCTCAAATATGGTTTTAATGTGTTGAGACACAAGGGATTCTGCTACCTGGTTTCTGAACTCAAAAGGTTAATATAGTGCCATCTGGTTTTGGCTGTGGAGCTGTGTGAGTGACTAGGCTGTAACAGTTTACTGCATACTGTCACGTAGTGTCCACTATAAAAGTGGACAAGATTACACAGAGCCATGGAATCACTGAAATTGGAAAAGAGCTTTAAGATTATTGAGTCCAGCAGTTAATCCAGCACTGCCAGGCCCAGCACTAAACTGTGTCTGTAAGTGCCTACTGTGTCCACACACTCAGGCTGTCTCAATTCCTTACATGTTTAGCAGTACTATAGGATTCAGACTTTTTATCTTGGCTGCCTCTATTTCATAACACTTAGCAAGCACATACTGTAGGCAAACACCAAAAAATCACTTAAAGTCGCAAATACACCTTGAGCTCATGGAATTACTTGAGGAATATGATATGATTGTCCCTCTATAGGCTCCTCCTGGGCCCTTTAGTGCCCCTGGGCACAATGCACTTCTTTGTGCCAGTTTTTGGGGGTTTTTTTAATTAATAAATCATGCCTCTACAGGGGCATTCTGTAGAGTTTGATGGGAATCAGTTCAGTCTGTTTACCTACAAGAAGGCTTTCTGGATTTTGAAGATCATTCTTTTCTCTGCTTACAAGACTTAATAAGGAGAAATAAACTTTTTAGGTCAGAAATGATCTGCAGAGTGGAGGAGGCAAAACATGAGATGGAGTCAAGGTTAGATTCACAGAGAAGGCATATGGTCCAAAAAGAGAGTATTCTGCAAAATGAAATTGAAGAACTGAAGGTAAATACACTCCTTTTTTTTTTCTCCTCTCTTAACAGTCTAGCTTTTTGCTTTTCCCAGTAGCAGTTTCTTATTTTGTAAATAAAGTCTCATACAGAGGAAAATGGCATTAACTATGGGAAGCAAAACCATCAAAGCTTTACCAGGTTAGCTCTGTGGAGAAGCAGGCTGGATGCTGTATTCCTGTGGTTTATCTGCATCAGGTTCACTGGAGTTCACCTGGGTACTCCATCTGTGTTCTGTGTGTGCGTGACATTGTCAGCAGATCAATCTGAAACTGATTTCAGTGTCTAAGTGTAAAATATACATCACAAACTGGATGTAATTAAACATCCAGCTCCATTTATAATTGCTATCCAAAGTGGCTTAGTCCAGAGCTGATACAGAGCCCTCTGCCAACAATGATATTTGCACTGGTTGCACTGGTTGAAAGGTTCACAGTAAACTTCATCAAGTAACAAGCAAGGCTGTCTTTTCCTTTTATTCATCCTGGGTTTATTCTATCACAGATCAATGATTTCTAAAGCAATACCTTTTAAAAGCTTTATAAAGTTTTTTAGAACTTCACAGCTCACATTTTTATTTTTACTGGATTTGATGTTAAATCCTTGCAGAATGTATCTTGAACAAAATCACAACCATATTTTGTTTGGATTCTTGAAACAGAAAATAAAAGCAGCAAGTGGGTAAATTGGCTGTTTCTTATCATGCTTTGTAAGAAACAAAGTATGAAAAAGAAAATATTTTTGAAAAACATATTGTGTTCTTTAGAACAAGACCATCCCAGAAGGTGAATGCTGGATTGTGTCTCAAATTGTTCACATTTGTTGCGCTATCAAAAAACTATTTTGGTGTTTTTTATTCGTAAGACTCCATCGCCCTACGTGCATGGCCAGCTCGACTTCCTTGCACCATCATTAGAGGAGAGTTTGTTTCTTGCAGTAAATTTGAATTTGCATTTCAGAGTCAGATGTCACGAATGATGTCAGATGTGCGGTCTCTGATGGCTGCGGAGAGACAGCACCGTCAAGAGCTGGAGCAGGCAGAGCTGGAAAAACGGGAGTTGATGGAGCTGCTGAAGGGGCTGCAGAAGGACTGCAGATTAACTACTACAGAGGGAAGCAGGAAGTCAAATTTCCGTCCTTTGACACGACTAGAGAGTGTAAAAAGAAAACCTAGGGAAGTTACAGTTATCTAAATAGTACTAAGCTCAAAAAGCATTTCCTTCAAATACTGGCTTCTGGCAAACTACTTTCTTTGAATGATTGGTAAACTTTATATAATTTCTGATTTACTTGTTTTCTTTTAAAGTCTGAATTACAACTGTATTTCCTTTGGGGCCATAAAAACAAACAGGATTTTTTTTCTTAGGCAATACTGGTCATTAAAAATAGTAATTGGAAGACATATTTTTAGTTAATGTTTTTATAAAAAGGGGAAGGAGACTTGACTTACCCTCTCTTTACTGCATCACTTACAGGAATCTTTCAAGACTGAAAGCTACAGCTTTTTAAAGTAAAAAAATCAGACTATTATAAACCAGGAAGAAAAAAAAACATTTAAGTATCTCTGTTTCAAACAAAAAAGCAAATGTGACCATTTGGCATGTACTTAATTTGCAGAAAAGTAAACAGTAGAATTAGTAAGTCAGTAATAGAAGTTAATAAGATTTTGTTGTTTGTAGTCTGTAGATGGTTTCATTTCAAAGGTGGAAAGCAAGCACTTTAAATTATAATTCTTCTGTTATGTAACAGCTTCAGGTGAGGTTGACTGTTGCGTAAGAGCTTCTCATTTCCCAGGCTGATGCACACTTAAAAGACTAATACTGAAGCCTAAGGTAGTAGGATAATCTACTATGTGTGAATAACTTTGAGTTTGTGGGAATGGTTCCACTTCTTATTTAAAAATTTGAAGCTTTTATATGTGAAAGCATCAGGTATTTCTACAGGATATTTTAAACATAAGACCAGTCCATTTGATACTCAATGTCTTTAATATATATATAAATACATAGAGTATTCTTAATTTTCTTGTGGCAGGTTTAAGTCTACTTGATGTGCACAAGAGATGAATATTTGCACAGTCACTTGGGCTTCAGACATCTGTGTTAGTGCTCAAGCAGGCTGCAGGGAGTGCCAGAGCCTGGCACTGGCATCAGAGGGTAACAGAACACCTGTGTGAGTGCGAGTAGGTCAGTGATATGCTCTGCTCAGCAGTACAGCGCAAAGGGGAAGTGGGAGGGTTAAGGGACATTACAGCATCTGAGGAAGAGATTGACTAGTGGAGCCATTCTCTGCCTCCCCTGAGGCAAGTACCAGTCAAATGCACTTCAGAAAGTGGGGGGTCACTAGAGATGAACCTAGGGTGGCAGGTCTGTGATGTGGGCAGAACTGGTGACCTGGCTAAAGTGCATCTACACCAACACACACTGTGGGCAGCAGCAGGAGGAGCTGGAAGCCGTTGTACAGCACAAAGGTTTTGATGTTGTCACCATCACAGAACATGGTAGGATGACTCCCATCATGGCAATGCTGCTGTGACTGGATATAAGCTCTTTAGAAGAGACAGGTGAAGCAGGAGAGGTGGTTGGATAGCACTGTAAAATAGGGAGTGTTTTGATTGTTGTTGGAATTGATGATGAAGATGACAAGGCTGAGTGCCTCTGGGTAAGGATCACAGGGAAGGTCAGCAGGGCAGATGTCATAGTGGGAGTCTGTTAGAGACCACCCAGCCAGGAATAGGCTGATGAGGTGTTCTACAAGCAGCTGGCAGAGGCGTCCCAGTCACCAGCCTTTGTACTCATGGGGGACTTCAACTTGGCAGATGTCTGCTGGAAATATAGCAGAAAGAAAGCAGCCTAGGGGGTTCCTGGAATGTGTGGAAGACAGCTTTCTAACTAACACAACTGGTAAATGAGCCTAACAGAGGAGAGGCCTGGTTGTTTGTGGGCAATGAAGGACTGGTAGGTGATGTGGTAGTCAGTGGCCATCTTGGGCAGAGTGACCATGAACTGTTAGGCTTTTCTATTCTGGGTGGAGTAAGGAGGGGTACTGGCAGGACTTCTGCCTGGGACTTTGGTGAGCAGACTTTGGCCTGTTCAGGACACTGATTGTCCAAGTCCCTTGGAAGTCAGTCCTGGAGGGCAAAGGAGTCCAGGAAGGCTGGATGTGCTTTAAGAGATGGCAGCCCACAGCTTGGACAGGAGCACTCTGCTGGGTTAAGAACTGGTTGCATGGCTCAGAGAGTGGTGGTGAATGGTGCTGCATCCAGCTGGTGGCCAGTCACCAGTGGTGTCCCTCAGGGGTCTGTGCTGGGGCCAGTTCAGGTCAATATTTTTCTTGACAACATGGATGAGGATATTGAGTCTTCCATTAGTGAATTGCAGATTACACTAAGCTGGGAGTGTGAGTCGATCTATTGGAAGGGAGGAGGGCTCTGCAAAGTGACCTGGAACAGTTGGATGGATGGGCAGAGTCCAATAAGATGAAGTTTAATAAGTCCAAGTGCCGAGTCCTGCACTTTGGCTGCTATAACCTCCTGCAACATCATAGGTTTGGGACAGAGTGGCTGGGCAGTGCCCAGGAGGAAAGGGACCTGGGGGTACCAGTGACAGCAGCTGAACAGGAGCCAGCAGTGTGCCCTGGTGGCCAAGAAGGCCAACAGCATCCTTACCTGGATCAGGAATGGTGTGGCCATCAGGAGCAGGGAGGTCATTCTTCCCCTGTACCTGACACTGGTGAGGCCACACCTTGAGTACTGTGTCCAGTTCTGGGCCCCTCAGTTTAGGGAGGGCGTTGAGACACCTGAGCACGTCCAGAGGAGGCAGTGAGGCTGGTGAGGGGCTTGGAACACAAACTCTGTGAGGAACGACTCAGGGAACTGAGGTTGTTTAGCCTGGGGAAAAGGACACTCAGAGGTGACCTTATCACTCTCTACAACCTCCTGAAAGGTGGCTGTGGTCAGGTGGGTGATGGTCTCTTTTTCCAGGCAGCAACTGACAGAACAAGAGGACACAGTCTCAAGCTGCACCCAAGGAAATATAGGCTGGATGTTTTTTACAGAAAGGGTGATACAGTACTGGAATGGTTTGCCTGAAGAGGTGGTGGAGTCACCATCCCTGGATGTGTTTGAAAAAACACTGGATGTGGCACTCAGTGCCATGGTTTAGTTGAGGTGTTAGGGCTGGGTTGGACTCAATGATCTTGAAGGTCTCTTCCAACCTAGTGATTCTGTGTGAAAAAGCAATTGTTAAATATTCAGGAACAGACTGTGTAGAAAGACAAGTTGTCAGAGAAAAAGACCGACATGGTTAAACAGAGAACTTAAGCTGGAACTTAAATGGGGGTTAAAAAGAAAGTATATCACCTCTGGAAGGAAATTCAGGTAACTTGGGAGGACTATAAGGATGTCACAAGGTCATGTAGGAAGAAGATTAAAAGGGAGAAAACCCAACTAGAACTTACTTTGGCCACTACAGTTAAAGACAACAAAAAAAGTTTCTATAAATACGCTGACAGCAAAAGGAGGGTCAAGGAGGATCTCTGCCATTAGTTGAATCCAGAGAGTGGTGTAGTGACAGGGCTGAGGAAAAGACAGAGGTACTTAATGCCTTCTTTGCCTCAGTCTTCAATATCAGAATCAGTTGTCCTCAGGATACCCAGCTCCCTGAGATGGAAGTTGTTGATGGGCAGATGAGTGAAGCCCCCATAGTCCAGGACAAGATGGTTAACTGCTATTCCAGTTAGACACTCACAGGTCTATGAGCCCTGATGGGATCCACCTCAGAATAATGAGGGAACTGGCAATAGTATTTGCCAAAACACTTTCAATCATCTATCAGCAGTCCTGCTTAACTGGAGAAGTTCCAGCTGACTGGAGATCAGCAGATATAACACCCACCTACAAGAATGGTTGGAAGGATGATCTGGGGCACTACAGGCCAGTCAGCCTGACCTCAGCTCTGGGCAAGGTTCTGGAAGAGATCATCCTGAGTGCCATTACATGGCACATGCAGGACAACCAAGGGATAAGGCCCAGACAACACAGATTTAGGAAAGGCAGGTCCTGCTTGACTGATCTGATCTCCTATGACTAAATGGCCTGCTGAGATGATGAGGGAAAGGCTGTGGATGTTGTCTGTCTAGACTTCAGTAAAGCATTTCACACCATCTTCCAAAGCGTCCTCCTAAAAAAACTGGCTACTTGGGACTTGGATGGGTGAACTCTCCAATGGATAAAAAGTTGGCTGGTTGACAGGCCCAGAGAGTGGTGGGGAATGGAGCTAAGTCCAGTTGGCAGCTGGTAACTAGGGGGGTTCCCCAGGGCTCAGTATTTGTCTGTTTAATGTCGCAAGTGGACACAAAAAGAACTACACTCGCTCGTCAGGATGTGAGATGAGAAAGAAGGGAAATTTATTTGGGGATTGTGACTTATATAGTCTTTTGAATTTGGTCAAGGCTTGGGGGATGAGAGTAACACCTCTCTGACCCCAGTGGTCAACTCAGAAGTCTACCAATTTGTCCTTCTCTCTGGAAAGGAATGCATGTTTACAAAATATCAGTCTTTGTTTTTGTTACAAGCGTGAGAAAATTCTAGTAGAAATGTGAAACAATCAGAAGGTTGAAAAATTAGAGCAACAGTTTAACACCATTATTAATGATCTGGACGTGGGGATTGAGTGCATTCTGAGTAAATTTGCAGACAGCTCCAACTTGGATGGGAGTATTGATCTGCTCAAGGGTAGGAAGGCTCTGCAGACAGACCTGGACAGACTCGATCTATGTGCCAAGGACAACTGCCCGAGGTTCAGTAAGTCAAAGTGCTGGGTCCTGCACTTGGGTTGCAGCAACCCCATGCAGTGCTGAAGGCAGAGTGGCTCAAGAGCTCTTCAGCAGAAAGGGACTTGGTTGTGCTGGTTGACAACCAGCTTAATATGAGTCAACATGTGCCCAGGTGGCCAAGAAGGCCAGTGGCATCCTGGCCTGTATCAGAAATAGTGTCGCAGTGATTGTCCCTCTGGATTTGGCACTGGTGAGGCCACACCTCGAGTGCTGTGTCCAGTTTTGGCCCTTCACTTTAAAAAGGAAATTGAAATGCTGAAGCGTGTCCAGCAAAGGGCAGCAAAGTTCATGAAAGGTCTAGAAAGCTTTTCTTGTGAGGAGCTGCTGAAAGAGCTGTGTTTGTTTAGTCTGGAGAAGAGGAGGCTCAGGGGAGACCTCTTCACTCTCAACAACTCCCTGAAAGGAGAGTGTAGCCAGGTGGGGACTGGTCTCTACTTCTATGTCTACAGTGAGAGGACAAGGGGATATAGCCTTAAGCTCAGACAGAGGAGTTTCAGATTAGATGTTAGAAAAAGTTTTCACTGTCAGGGTCGTCAGGTGTTGGAATAGGGTCACTATCCCTCGAGGTGTTGAAGAGTTGTCGGGATCTGGGGCTGAGCAATGGTTTAGGGGTTGCAGGGCTAGTTCTGAGTTGACAGCTGAACTTAGTCTCTTCCCCCCTTGATGATTCTATGATTCAAAGTTTGCAACAGGATTTTTTAACAGACCCACAAATCAAGGAGGCATTTATCTGTACGCACTGCATGAGAAATCTGTTCAAAGACTTTCTCCAAACTTTTTATAGAGCCTGTTCATGTTGTTTTCAGTGGTATAACTAAGCCTTATTCTCAGCTCATCAGTGGACTAACTATAGAGATATCTGGCCTTCTGTTTACTGAACGTGTTAAATCAGTTTTGAAGGCTCAGGAAAAAGTATGCAGGTTCAACAACCCAAATATGTTTTATAGTTTGAAAAGCAACTGCATTACTGTGCATGCCTTGCTGTCACTCAGAGCAATGCTTTTACAGCTAATAGCATAACCAAAGAGAGAGGCAGCAGTCTTCTTTAGCACACAGTCTACACGATGAAGATTTGTGGTCAGAGCTGTTGGAATTTCGGGCATTAGTAAATCCTTCTAACTTGCTGTTTCTTTCCTTCTGCTCAGTACCACAGAGGCAGATGTGCACATATTCAGGTCTTACATATTGAAAAACTGGTCTTGTGTATTTAAAAACTGACATAAATAGTTCTTCTACAAGCAGGGTTTTTTCAGGGAAAAAAACCCCACATTCAAAGTAATTGAGAGTATTTGGGACACCAGCGGTCTCACCAATTCATGCCATGGCACATCTCTTTAGCAGCCATATTTAATAATCTGAAACAGTAAACCAGTAGCTATAATTTGGGAAGACCTTCATTCACACTAAATGTTCAGTGGTCAGTTCACTTACATCAGCGTGTGTATTAAAGCAATAGGTAGAAAGTAAGAATGCTGTTACTCTCGTGTTCTAAACAAGCAGGCTGTGAGTGTCTGTGCTCTGTGTGACATTATTGCACCATTCACGCTAATTTTCAAGCTTTTTGGCAACACAGATTTCATGCTATTAGATGCAGTTAGTGCTTTTCTGTGTACTGTAACTGTGTGGTTGTGATGTGACTTTATCTACTTTGCCTAATGTAAAGAAAATTACTTCAAAATCCTTTAGAACTTGATGAGCTGGATCATCTTTCCTGAGTCAGAGGGCAGTAACCCAATCTTTTCTGTCCTGACCACAGAAGCAAGCAAGTTACTAGCTCTGTGCATTCCCCATAATGGGATCTCTGCATTTGTTTGCTTTAGAAACTTCACCCACACATTTATGACTAAATTCCTCCTAGTATGGGAAATAGGGATTATTTAATGTTTACTTAGCCTTTGGTCTGCTGTCTTTTCCCTAAGTGATGGACATGAAACTGCATGAGAAAATGTGTCCTAGGTGGTAAGGAAGGACTTTCTGCTGTGCAATCAAGCTCTGACAGTCCGAACTTCCAGCATGGAAATGTGGCAACTCTTTGGGCCCACTGGCTGCTGGGAAGGGCTGTCAGTTCGGGTTTCCTGTAGTAGCAAAGAAACACTTTCAGAGGTTTTAAACAGGCACACAGTAGCTAATGGCATCAGGTCCCTCTGGTGACTTTAAGCTTTATGCCATTCCTCTGGGTTGGTAATGGTTCTGCACTTCAGATTTTCCTCTGCTAGTGAACCCCTTAAAGGGTGGCATTGCTGAAGTATCATCATTTGATCTGTCTTACAATTGACTAGACTGACATTAAATAGCCCGTTATGGTAGTATTTCATCTACTTGCTTTTCCAGTCTCATGTATTATGCAGCTCTTAATAGCAGTTGGCAGCAGCAAGGGATTTCTTTTTCTTTCTTTCAAATAGTCTCTTAATCCTGTTCACAAAAACTAAGACTCCAAATACTGTACTAGATTTGACATAAGTTAAAGACATTCACTTGGAAATGCTACTTCCCTAGTCATGATCATACTTTAGCATTATATGAGACACTGCTAAAAGTGCATTACAGGAGGATTCCAGCACAGAATTACTGGTATTACTATTCTCATACTAAATCACACTTTAATCAGTTCCATTTCCTCACAAGTGGAACTGCTGTTCCAAGTGGACCAGTAACTGTGCAAATTGTTGTATTTTGAGTTGCTGCTTCTGGCTCTTTGCAGCTGGAAGAGGGAGAGCAAAGAGAGAGAACAAGTGTGGTGTGACTGTTCCCTCAGCCCAAAAGCAGAGATGTGGCTGCACCAGTTTGTGCCACCAGCCAGCTTACCAGTGTGAGCTGCCAGCGTGTGGCAGGAGTTAACATGGCATTAGAATTAAAAGGAATTAAGTCTTTATCCACAGTTAGGTGGGTGCACACTGTCACAGTACCAAGCCTGGGAGATTCAGAAACAAAACTCAGAGAGAGCAGATGGTTAAGTAAGGTATGTGGGAACTTGCATACACAAGAGTTTCTTGTCAGCACGGAAGGGAAGGGAATTGCAGTCAAGCAAAATACCTGCTATAGTGATGTATTTTGACTGGCCAAAAGTGGTTTTATCTGAAATGTTCTAAGGTGTTTGTATGAAGTAATGTATTAATAGACCCCAGTTGCAAACAGTTCCTACAATTCATAGAAATTGGTTGCCTTGCAAATGCAATTTTCCATGTGCTGTCTGCTTGGATGTTTCTGGCATGGTGCTTCTCTACAGCCACTTTCCTCAGAAGTGCTGGGTAGTATTGACAAGGAGCAGTACTAGCCTTGCCTTTCTCCCGTACTGTTGTCAGATGGAGTACGGTAGGTCAGGGAGATTTTACCACGTAGAAGATGCCTTTATAAAGACCTACAATTCTATGCAACTTTCTATTAACTGAGTAAACACTGAACTGTCTTCCAGCATTATGGGTCGCTGCCAGTCTATTTACATTTTCTACCTTTATATGCACAAGGATAAACCAGCGCTTAACAGATCCTAATCTAGTGTGTATAAGAAATGGTAACACTTTGTATCACTTTGAAGTACACTTTGTATAAAAGTTGAACTAATAAAGGGTCTACACCAAAACTAACACATGTTGGTTCACTTCATTCTGTACAGAAGTTTGAGTACCCTCTTTATCAGACAGAGTAGCAACATTTAGGTACACTGGCCTGCAGAGCACAGGAGTCACAAATGCACTACAGTTACAGGCTCGGTGCCCTGCAGTAGGTAAGGCTGCATTTTCCCTCCTAGAGGGAGCAATAAACAAAGCAGGTGTTCAGTCAAACTACCCCCCTTCTCCAGGATTTCCCTCCCACTTCAGAGAGTGGAGTTTCTGAATGGGATGAGCAGCTGCTTGGAAGGCAAAGCACTGGCAAAAATTGAGAATTCCTGGAATACAGCACTCCAGTCCTGCACAGACAACAGGACAATGAAGGGGCAAGAAGGGAAAAATTCATTCTCTGTCCATCAACTGCAGAGATCTCACCCCTAATGCAAATTTTTTTATGGCAACTACAAAAACCCAGGTGGGAACATGTAAGAAGAGCAAAACAAAAGAGCTGCTGTCTTTGCTAAAAAATGAGCAATCTGGACATGGGGCACTCAAGCAGAAATTTGCAGTATGCAATTCTCTGCCTTCACTGTCTAGACACATTCTCTTACCTGATGGGGTAAGCAGGAAAACTCAGCAGAAAAACAAAAAGGCTGAAAGCCAACACAGCACAACTGGAGACCAGCCCAGGATCTGGGCTGATAGCCTGTTTATCTCCTAGACCTCTCTATGTGCATCTGACCCTCAGCCACATTACAGACTGCACAGCAGCTAAAGATTAGGGAAGCAAAAACAAATGCACACAACTAGCCTCACCCTTATGCACACACAAACTGTGCCTTTGTCCCTGCTGCACTGGAGATCTCTTCTGCCTCACTCACCCTCCTCCCACTGTTCTGTTCATCAAGTAAGCATAGGAGTTTCTAAAGTTAGCCACTTTCTGGTCTTCCAGTCAGGAAACAAAACTTGAAAATGTCTTTTTTTAGCCAGACTATCAAAAGCAAAATTGAACACTTTCAAGTGTTATTTACTCATGGTAACATTCCCATTTTAAAGGGCAAACCAAGTAACACCTGAGTTTTAAACAGCATTATCTCATGCTGAACTTATCCTTGAAAGGAACTGCTTTGAATTGAAGGGTCACAGAACTAAATTCATTAATTAAAAAAACAAAGCTAAACAACATAATATACACACATTTCTTTTTTCAAGTTTAACTAAATTTACAGAGCTTTCGTACGCCAATGTAACCAACCCTTTAATTCCTCCTAGTTTGAAAATTACTAATGTGACATGCTGTGTATTTTAATCTCTGAAGAACCAGAACTGAATATTTACATAATTATTCCATGCTTTACACTTTTCATTTCAAATTCCCTGACAGAAACCAAATTTTTTATATCCCTGTTAGTTTCAAAAACAGTAAAATTTCTAAAAAAATAAAACCACCTTAAACACATGGTATAAAGGAGTGAGTCAGCTTTAAAAATATTTATGCAGTGCTCCTTAAAAAAATAGCATTAAAACAATAATGCCTGTGAAAGCTCCACCCATTTTAGTCATTGTAATTATTACTAAAATTACATTTCCCTGTTATTTTACCATTCATAAAATTGTTTGGCTTCCAATCCAAATCTGTCCATGTTATTTTAAAAAAGGTTAAACCCTTGATGAACTGATATTGTTCCCTGTAGGTGAACCCAGTCACTTCATGGACGTTTCCTCCCACTTTCACAGGTTATTCAATCACCTCCCAAGCAGTGGGACAGTCACAGAAAAACTACAGCTAATAGGGGCCTTCTGTGTATCAAATGAAAAACCTACTTAATTTAGTCAGGCAATATAAAAGGTAAAATAATTTCAATTTAACATATTATGGTACTTTAGAAACACTTAAAATAGGGTGTTCAAGTTCATGAGTCTAGGTAGACAAGCTGTCCAAAGTAAGTCAAAAATCACATAAAACAAGAACTGGGCCATATTTAAATAGACTAAGACCCCTCTACAGCACTTCTGTAATGTCAACAGACCAAGCATAAGTGAAAATCAAAGTCTGACAGTGGAGCTCATTTGCAAAGATTGCATGTGGCCTTTAGGCTGCCACACCCCACCCTGTCCAAAAATGCAATGGCTACTGAAAATCTGTTAATTCTATGAAACCCATGGAGGCCAAAGGAATGCAAACACATAAAACCTCACTTCACTGAATTCAATATGAAAATAAATTCAGAATTTAATTGAGTGGTGACATTTCTTTATGAATTCCTACTCCTCAAAGTTTTTCTTTTTGCACTGTATCTGAGTCTAATCACAAGAAAAAAACACTTCATACACAAGGTTTAATACCACTACCTCACTACATGGTTGCTCAGGTTATATACCTGTGTCTCTGCCCTCTCCTCAACTATGTCAGGCAGAGGAGAGGCAGGGAACAAATTAACTCCAGGTCTTCTAAGGGTATGAGGATCTTGCTTTTAAACTGAAACTATATACTGCTTTCCAATGAAATAACTCTTGTGCTCCTAATGGATGAGCTGGAGTTGTAAAGTAAGTGATGGAATGTTGACATATTCTCCCTGAAGCTAGACAACGATTTTATTCAAATGTTACCTGGTGTGGGACTTAGAAATTTCTAATCTCATTACCCAAGATGTACATCAAAACCTACATAAATTACATTTACATTTGCATTCTTTAACAGATTAATTATTTTCAGTCATTCTTCTATCATCAGCTACTTCATCTGCTGGCAGATACACTTCATTCATTAATAACCCAGACTGGTTAGCAAAAAAAAAAAACCAAAGGAAAAAAAGGGCTAATGGCTCTAAACCTGAGAGAAGAAACCAAAATTGCCTTACATACAGATTTTTTAATTTTCTTGCAGTAATAAGTCACACACAAAACACTTGCACCTTTCTTTTGGCACAATGAATATTTAAGAAGTCCTTCAAGTCTTAACTCAAAGACGTGCTTTACTGAATATTGTCTACTGAAATCCACAAAAAAAAAGAAACATTCTTTCAAAAGGAACAAAAATTTTACAATTGTACACAAAAAGTCTTGAATTTTATTGAAATTTCAAGTCTTGTATCAAACAAAAGCTTTTTCTTCAGACAAAAATATTCTCTTGGTGTCCTCCAGATACCAGAAACTCTGAATTGGTCCGTTAGTGACGCTGCTTTCTTTGTCATCTTCACAGAAGTCCACAAGGTTGGGCTGTTCCACCATTAGGTCTTATTTTATCGTGTGAAGGAACGTACATGACGACCTCTTCCACTGCCTCCACTAACAAATTTCCCTCTTGAGCCACCACTGCTACTACTATTAGCACTTGTCCAAGACGGTCCAATTCCTCCGCGGCCTCGGGAAGCACGATCGCGAGGACTCGGTCGGTAGCCTTAAAGCAAAGAAAAGTATACTCAGTTGGAAAAAAAAAAAAAAAAAGCCCTAGGCGGAGTAGCTGCTGCGAAAGCGTAAGAAACAAAACCAGGATGAGATACAAACAGCGTCTGTTTCCTCCTTTTAACTTTCACTTTTCTTTTAGGCAAGCATTGCTGCTTTAATTGCGCTACGATTACCATGGAGGTACGAAGACAATCGAATGACAAAAGTCTGAGTGCAAAATTAAGATTCTGCGATCAAGTGTTCAATTCAGCAAGTTTTATGGGTTACAGGGTGGTTCGTATGAAAGCACGTATTTGACAGTCTCAGTGACAACTGTTCATATATGCTTAAAACATTTGCTGAATTTCAAGGTGTCTGCAGCATCCTTGCATGGTTTCATTTGTAAAGCAAAAATGAAATTCAAGGAATTCTCTATAGTTCGATGCCCATATGAATACCATGTACCTGCTGAACTTAATGGTCTCAGTGGTGGCAGTGGACCCCTGTTAAAATTGCTTTGACCACCTCTACTGTCATTGTAGGTTCCCCTGGGCGTACTCTGTGCACTCCAACTTGAGCCTCGAGCACCTTCACGACGACTGTAATTTCCTAGATAGGGAAAGAAAAACCAACACACTGTTGAGCAAACATCACTGGGTTTGGGTTTTTTTTCCCATTCAAGCTTCACAATATTCAGGGTGGTAACATAATATTTACACACTTCAAATAGATTAAGATACTCTGTATCAACATACCTGCAGTATTCCAAGTTGAAGTCTACAAATTACTCTACTCTGCACAGAATCAAGGGAACAAACCTATTTATCAGGCAAGTTCAGGGACTCAAGTTT
Source organism: Illadopsis cleaveri (assembly GCA_013399915.1). Lineage (NCBI taxonomy): Eukaryota > Metazoa > Chordata > Aves > Passeriformes > Timaliidae > Illadopsis > Illadopsis cleaveri. Next base: position 532,469 of record VXBB01004571.1, on the reverse strand, counting down.
AAAAGGATTCACATTATCCAGCGTATTAACACAGACTCTTATACTTTCAGATTTTGTGGTGAAATAAACCCTAGTATTTATAACTTCATAAACAGAAGTATTTTCTGTTTCTACTTTGCAAGGACTTGGCCTAATTATGGGATGGAAGGAAAAGGAATGCAATCTTGTCTATGTACAAAAGAAACTTAACACTCTGTAGGCTACAATCTCCAGGTTCACTGAAAATTGCATCTTATTCTTGTCAGGATCTTCCATCCTTTAATTCCAAAACCTCATTTAAACCTAGAGATGTACTGTGGTGCCTGATTTCAGGAACGACTATGTCACAAAAGGCAGGGAAGGACTCCAAGCGTTGCTAAAACAGCTGACTCCACTTGTAAAAGAGAGGCAGAAAGGCAACATGGGAATTCACAGCCTTGCTTCAATAGTACAGCTTTGGAGGTTCTCACCTTCAAGAGAATCTTTCCTGGTGCTAAACAACTCATTGCAACAACACTGCTTCAGGAAGATCTCACACTGGGGATGATAAACTGCTACAAAATTGAGTTAGTATTACTGAAGCAATTTCAGCATGCATTTGCTCCAGTTCTAACACAAGAACCAACATACCTTTTGAAGCAGGTGGTGTAAAGAACCTGTTCTGACTGTGAAAAGCTCCTCGTCCTCCACGATTCCCTGAGAACCCACCACGTGAAGAAATCTTCTGTGACACTTTTGGTGGCCTTTTGGCTGGTGGTATCCCATCTGGAGCAACCACTTCTTTGCTCTCTGCAGCAACAAAATCATCCACATGCATGGAGGGTGGCCTGCTTGTATTCTGCTTCCTCTGACGGAAAATATCGTGTGGTCGAATTCCTTGTCCAAATCCTCCCCTTCCTCTTCCTCTGGGTGGTGGCACAACATGGGCTCTTTTTGCAGGCTCTATGTACTCAGATTTCCCACTGTCATGGCAAACCATGATTTAGTTAGCTAATGTAACACTGTACTACTGATGGTCAGGCATTCTCCATATTGGAGATGCAATTTGAAAGGTATTTGACATACAACAAACGAAACAATGCTGAAGACACTGTTAACTCATTAAACTCCTTTTACCTTGAAGTTATGAAGGTCTCATGCTTGTGCTTGCCGAGCTTGAACCCTTTTGTGGTTTTTGTGCGTCCAGGAGATGATGGTTCTGACAAAAATGACCTCTCCAACTCAGCTTGTAAGTCAAAGTCACTGCAGCCCTTCTCTGACAGTTCAATTAAGTCAACTTTTACCTTCAAAGAAAGTGTTTAATCAAAACAGTCATTACTAGCACCTCCAAAGAAAAAAAAAGAGCAACAGTAACAAAACAAAATATGCAGCAGAGCTGCAGCAAAATTATCTTGACAGATCTGAACACAAAAGGAGTGAAGGGCATAGGTCTCAAATATGAGCATCTGTCTTATCACTTAATGACCTGCAGTGGGGCAATTCTCTTGCTTAAGCTACAATCCTATAAATTTATTAATGTCACTTTTATACAGTTTTGGTTTTGCTTAAGAAATTAAAACGTAACTATCTTAAGTTAAAAGAGTAAAACTAAAAAAGAATTAAGGCAATGAAGTCAACAGAAACTGATTATTTCTCACACAACAAATTAAGACACTGCCAATTCCTTAGTTCCAAAAAACTAGGAATGCTACTGTATTTTTCACTATTAGCTTTAAAGTTTAGATTATAAAAGTTTCAAAAACTATGAAAAGCTTTTGTGCACATAGTTTCATTTATTACTGCCATGTTTCCCACTTTTGTCACATGAGAGCAAATATTTAAATAAAAAAAAGTGAAGCGATCAGGCTCTTGTGGATATCACTGCAATGATAGAAGACAAGCAAGGAAAAGAAACTAAACCACATTCTTTCCTACATTTAATACAAACTGATGAAAAGCCTCAACAGCAGTGCAAAAGCAGTTTGGGACTGACAAACAGGAACTGTTCCCCTTGGGTACTACAAAAGATCCCAATTTTGTAGTGGCTTCCAAGTCAATCTGAAGGCTTTTGATAAAACCTCTAACAAATGCCAACCTCTTTATCTGGGTCAATCAGAGAGGTGAGCTCAGGAAACAAACCATTTGGCCATATAAATTTCTGATGCTACTATTTCAGATTAACCCTCATTTTTAAATCCACTTCAGATACGTTAATGAAGCCTTTTACCATGTCCAGGTCAGTGTCTATTTCTTCAGCCTGAAAGGGTGAGAACCACATGGACTTCAGCTGGTCATCCATCACATCTGCCAACACATACGTAGTCCTACAACAAAACAATGCCAAAGGCCTGTTTGGTTATGAACCACAACCAACTGTAAATGTACACAGCACCACAGAACCTGGAGTGAACACTGCTGCTTTACCCTTGATACTCACATGATGTTAAATACAATGGGACTAGTGGGTAGTAGTGACAATAGTGTCCTTTAGATCCTGTTTCTAATATCCTTAATTTACATATGCATAAACTACTCCATTTTCTCAAATAAATCACAGGTAGACTGATGACACACTCAACCATTTTACCTGTTGTTAAACAAATTCTGAAGAGAGTCTGGTGCAGAAAGAGTAGGCTCAACATCTTGGTCACTCAGTGGACAAGAATCACCTGCTGATTCCAACATCTGCCTTACTCCAACAATGTTGTCCAGTAAGGATTCGAGGCCATCATCTTCCTTAGAACGATCCTATGTCAACAGAACAAGTCAGAATATTTTCCCCTCCTCAGAGAAGGAATAACGTTTTGCTTATTTATTAAAAAAAGGGGGAGGTACTATACAACAGTCTATCCAGTCACAAATAGTGAAACTAACACACCTGACTACACAAACAATAGCAGAGAACTCCTAGGTGTGGTATTAAACAAACCATGTCACCACATGCACATTCTAGGTTTCATTCCCCAGATGATGCAATATCCTTTGTAACAATCCCAAGGAAGACACTGCTCCAGGTTTTATTTAAGGAGCTCTCTGTTAAAGCATTCCAATGTCCTGTGTCTGCTGTTCCTCATTCAGAACAAGTGTGGCTTTTAATCTCTTACCTAACAGATGCAGGCAGCCAGAAAAGGGACAGGAGGGAATATAGCACTTGAAAGGCGTTTGTGATCAATAGGCTGTGGAGCAGCTGTTTCATGGACTCTCTTAAATTAGCCATCTACTGCATGGCTACCATCAGTTACATAGAACCAGATTTGAATATCAGAGTTAAGTTTGCAATTATAACCACAGAAAAGTTGGAAGCATTGAATTCTGCATGTCCTCTAGTCCAGTCCCCACCATCACTGCTTGAAGCAGGACTATCGTCATAGCCAGATCAGGTCAGCCATAACTTTATCCAGTCATGCCTAAAAAAAAGTTCCAGTGACAGAGAGCCCACAGCTCCACTGACCTGTTCAGTGCTTCACTTCTTCACTTCTCTCTCAGTGATTAATTTATTTTTTTTTTTCTAATATCAACCTGAACCTCTGAAGCCACAGTTTGGGAACACTGCCTCTTGATTTATCATCTGGAATTACCAAAAGAAGTTTGATTCCATCATTTTTGTTGCTATCTCCCCAAACAGCTATGGCAAACTCTGAAATAGCTCCTGAGCCCTCTTCATCAGGCTAAACAAGCCCAGTTTCCTCCTCCTCTCTCTATAGCACATGTGCTGTAGGTCCCTGACCACCTCAGTAAAACCCTCACCAGAAGTGGTGAGAGGGCAAAGCTGGTCAGAGGTGAACACAACACTCCACATGAGAGCTCAGCAGCACCCCATGGAGGGAGACAAGGCTCCTGGATGTGCTCAGAACACACACACTCATCTGTTCCTAGTGACTGTGCACTGCTAGCCTACATTTAACCTATCAACCAACATAACCACCTGGCCCTTTTCAGCTCAGCCTGCAACAAGGCATGGGATCATCCTGCTTTCACTGCAGACCTTTGCATTTTTCCTAATGAACCACACAAACTTTCTGCTAAATCAATCCTAAAGCATTTATTGAGGTGTCTCTGGACTGAGGTTTTGCTGTATGTCAGATTAGTCACTCCTCCATCCTACTGGCATCCACAAATTCACTGAAAATGTATCCATTGTTCATGAAAACATCCAACAATATCCAGCCCCCAGTATTAATTCCGCTTGTTACCAGTCACCAGTAACATCGAGCCACTGCTAACCTGGGGTTCCTGTTTATTACACTAATAATCTGCTTCACCACTACCTACACCCTTTGCTTGTAGGCATGTGCTGCCTTCCATGACACCATTAACTGCCTAGGGTCTTTGGATATGCTAATAGGAAACTGCAATATCAACTTGATTATTTGAATTCTTTTACCATAACATGCTTCTCCAGATCAAGAAGCAGGCTTTCTGGTGTTTCTTCTTTGTTCTGCAGTAGATGTTTTAACTCTGCAGTGGTAAGACCCAGCGTTCTGCCTGAATGAGATCCATCTGTTTCCATAAGGCTTCCATCATCTCCACAACATCCCTGAAATATTTGACAGTTGGGGAATAAGTACTCACAAATGTTCAGTACTTCTGGACTGCAAACTGCTTTGAATTCAAGCACACATTAGACCAAATCTAGCAAAATGAGTTATCTCTTGATTTAAAAACATATGATGTAAATTATTTTAACAAAGTACACTTCAATAGGCAAGTCTATATACTGCATCAAGACAAATGCAATCCTTTCCTGTACAAGATGAGGTCTGTATCACAGAATTAACAAGTATTTTATAGTCCTTTCTATACTACACATCAATACAGCAGCTCTCTAACAGGATGCTGTGAATCTAAAACTAAATAGCATACTATTCACTTGGGAAGTCAGTATGAACTGATATGCCATTCTTCCTACTGAAAAACCCTCTAACTTACTAAACATACATCCTGCCCAGCTTTCACAGATTTCATTAAAAACTAAAGATGGCACACTACCAATGGAAAAGCCTTACCCAGCAATCTGCAGAATCAACTGCTTTCTGAAATAATTGTTCCTGAACATGTCTCACACTGCAGATTTCAGAGAAATGCAGCTGAGTTTAAGCATTCAATACATATTCACTTACCAGTGTATCAGAGTTTAGAATCTGTCGCATAAAATCCAAAAATGAAGAGGCCAGTTCACCTGTGTCTTTGCTGAAACTAGTTATTACTCGCTTTAATACAGTGTACAGAGCACTGCTGTGTTTTCTTAGAGAGCTGTTTTAAAAACAGAAAGAGGGAAAATACTTTATTAGCACATACATTGTGACCATTTCACCATAACTGGTTATAAGAAAATGATACATATGCAAAATAAACTTGGCAAATTTTACAATTATGAAGTTCAACTTTGATTACAAAGCTGATGCTTCATTATTTTCCCTGTACTACTCCTGTTTTCACCAGTACTCTCTGCAGATTTCAGACTGCATGTATACAGCTATATATATTACCTCCAAAACATTAAAAAAATTACAATTTCATCTTTAGCAGAAAAGGGACGAAAGTACAGAAATATGTGCTTGCACAAGGACCTTATGTACGAAGCAGGATCATGCTTGCAGCTACAATTTCACTCCATTCCATGATGTCTAACTGCAGAAAACAAACTTTAAAGACAACATGAACAGACATAGCAAGGCTATGCACTGAAGCTGACAGCTGGACACATGGGATCATAGAAAGAAGCATCTGTAAATTGCTAATTTTTCATTGGTGGTTGTATGGCTTCTTGCATCCAACAGCACGACTTGAAGTGTTTTGAACAACCTTGTACTGACATGACTCCTTTTTCTCTCTGCAAACCTCACCTTTTTGCCTCTGCACTTCAACTTCACCAAACAGAAACAGGTCCAAATACAGAACAAAGAAGCAAATGTCAAAATAATATTGTCCAATACATGTATATATATATATATGTTCTGTTCAAAGTGAGTGGAGTTAACAAAAATAGTTTGGAAAAAAGCAACTCATTTCTAAAGCCTTAATTGTCCACAGGTCAGAACATTTGGGAAAGTGCAAACTGAATCCCCTAAAAATAGAGGAATTACAAACAGTTCTCCAATGTTCCAGATGAGAGCTCTTTGAGCGCCTCAAAAGGGAAAGAACAAGAGCACTATAACTCATTCTAATCCTCCAGCCTTGGAGTGGGGAAACAGAGTGTACAAACATGTTTTCAGTGCTTTGTCTCCTTTTTGAAACTAAATGCTTCTGCATGCACACTGCAGAAATTATTCAGAGGGTGAAGGAAGACCAAAATACTGAGTAAAACACTGAAGCCCCGCAGAGAAACAAACGCTTGGGTGCCTTATCCTCAACATTTTCTACTAAGCATGCAGGAAATTATTTCACACTAGGGTTTTAAACAATTTTAAGCTGTCAGTGAGATCATAAAATACCATACCTCTTCAAGTGGTAGAAGCCATAGTCATGCTCTGTAAGGAACATCATTGTCCGGATGCATGTCAGCAGACAACTGTAACTGCTCTCAGAATTTGTTAATGTTTCCATCAGACAGTCACAAATTAAGGGCATCAGCTCTTTGCTTGGTAAGGAGTTGGAAAGTTGCTCTAATTCAGACACAGAGCCTTCTGATGAACTTGGTAAAATAAGTGCAATATCCTAAAAAAATGATTATTATGTGTATAGTAAAAATGCATTCTGTATGCCTGCAATATAAACCATACATGAAGTCAGAAGCACTGGGTTTTTTCACTATCCCTTTATCATCTTATTCCAGTTCAATTATTACTGACCAGCAAAATACTAGAGTATCCTTTTTGTCCAGTTCTGTTAAGGGTTACAAACCATTATTTATTTCTAAAACATAAAAGCTTCAAATTCTGGAATATCATAGCAGAGCTAAAATTAAAGCTAAATAGTCATGGGGTAACATACACAGTTTCCTGCCCAGATATTCTAGATAGTCTATGTGTCCCTCAATCTCAAAACACTGGTCAAAGAGGCTGAAGCTCCTTGGCTGGTTCAGCCTGGAGAAGGGAAGAGAAGGCTGAGGGGTGACCTCACAGCTATCTAAAAGTGCCTTAAGGGGAGCAGCAGAGGGGCAGGTGCTCTCCTCCCTCTGGTGACCAGTGACAGGACACTAAGAAATGGAATGAAGCTGCATCAAGGGACGTTCAGGTCGGACATTAGGAAAAGGCTCTTCACTGAGAGGTTGGTCAGTCACTGGAACAGGGTCCTCAGTGAAGTGATTAGGCAACAAGCCTGTCAGAGTCCAGAGTGCATCTGGATGACACTCTTAGTCATGGTTTAGTTTTAGATATTCCTGTGAAGAGCAGGAAGTTGGACTTGGTGATCCTTATGGGTCCCTTCCAATTTGAGATATCCTTTGATTCTGTGGTTCTGTGAAAATTAAGAGGCTGCAGACACCACTTAAGAAGTTCAGGACCTTCTGCCACTTACATATTTTACACAAAATGAAACAAGATTGATTTTCCCAATGAGTTTGTATGGACAGAGAGATCTTGTTTATATGCAAATGGCTGATTATCTCTACTGACCAACAACATCCAAATGTCTTTTGTGTAAATGGGTAAGCACTGCATGCACTAGTGAGACAAATAATGACATGCAAATCATAATGAGAACCTATAGGGCCAGTCTATGAATCAATTTTCAACTAACATTTCTTACCTTGCTCTAGTAACTTCTACTTTTTTTTTAATAGAGTTTTACAGTACTGGTATAGCATACATATCTTTATATTTGGAATACATTTTCAGGAGGTTTCAGTTAGACCACTAAGAGATACATATTTATTTAACTAGGTAAGAAGTGAACAGTGACAAGTCAAGTTTTGTCAGTGGCCCACATGGAAAAATAGCATCCCCCTCTCAGCTGATGGGACAGGAAATCTTTGTGCCATTCAGTTTCTGGTCTCTAATAAGCTCCAGAACAGTGCACACAGTGCAGAAGACAGGTCATAAAATGGAAAGTATTTACATTCAAGAACAGAAAAGCAGCACGTCTGCCAAAGTAGCCAACCATGCACACTTTTTAACGTTGATTTTTTTTAATTTTGGAAAAAAAAAAGGCTACTTAAGAAAAACCTCATTTAATTTGTCTCCTACAATAATCAACACACATTATCCATTAAATATACGAAATACCTGATCACAGAGGGACTGCAAAAGGGAAGTTACATATTCAGCACACTGTTGATGAGTGACATTGTCACCAGCTGATCGCATCAAAGCCAAGAGCTCCTGGAAAACCTCTGCATACTTTTCATCTCCTTTAGTAGTTCCATTGATAAGATGCAAAATAGCCAATTTACAAGCTTTATGTGAAGCCAGGGCATCCAATAAAGCGAGCAGTCGAGTGGTCTGTCCAGAGTACTGTTTCTCTTTATCTTCTGTGTTGCTGAAAGGGTATCAGTGCATTGTGAAAAAGCTGTTTTAAAGTGATCTAAGAAAGTATAAAAACAACCATCACGGCAGTCATATAATTCTGCATTTTAGACAAAATCCACCTAGTCTGCATACTTAACCTTACAGTTCCATTTACTCTATGAAAACTGCTCAACTTTCACTAAAGAATTTCTGGTCACTTCATTAATTAATCTACTACGCATTTAACATACTGTAGGGCATCTAATTGTAGAAGATAAATATGCTATTATGTAAACAGTATCTAGGTGGATAATTATGCTTTAAAGAAAGAGCACTCATAGTTTCAAAACCCTCTGAACCTGTATCATTCAACTTCCTCCAGTTTAGAAACATCTATACACATATGTAATCCCAGTATAGCAAACTTTACTGGCCTGTTCTTCTTATTTATGTCATACAGGTCCTTAAAAGCACTCCATAAGTGAGATGAGGCTTTGCAAGGCCAGCCTGAAGAAAATCTTCCTAAAATACTTACCATAAACATGCAACATAAAACTGTCTACATCAAAACTCAGAGGTATGAGCTGGTTCTCTGGCAACCTTAAGTACTATCAGGACACAGCATATAGCACTGGAATGAGAATTCATTCAGTCCATAATGAATAATATCTCCAAAAGTATTTTTGTCCTGCTAAATCTACTGCACAGAAGCAAGGTGAATTTAACAGTTCATTAATGAAATCTCTGCAAGAGACAACAAAAATACCTTTGGAGGTCTTCTACAATTAGATCCAGTACTGTCCTCATGATGAGAAGAGCAGTAGGTGAAGCCAAGTCACACAGCTGGACACAAATCCGCCTCAACATGTGCTGGATGGGCTGGCAAGAGGAACCGGAGAACGATCGAACGATCTCTTGTATCAGCTTGGCCTGCACGTGGAGGTGCATACTCCACAGCTTCCTGGTGTTGAGTGCCACTGCAATATCATGCGCTTCAATTACCTGCAGGAACAGAAGGGCAGGAGGGTTCTTCCTGGCAATTTTTATAAGACTTGAATTCTATCACAATGTATAAACAAAGATGAAGTATGGGGACTGTCCTCATTAAAAATATGGAATACCATTGTCATCAAATGACAGGGCATGAGCCAGCAAATTAGGTATTCGTTCAGGACCATGGATTGACACACATCTTTTATGCTTACTTACTAAAGATCACAAATTCAAGATCCATGACAAAAGAAAGAAGAGCCTTAATATACCAAGTTCAGCATTCAGAGTTAAGTTAAAAGCTTCAGAGACAGTCATTTAAGTAACAGAACAGGAGTCTAGACAATCTCACAAGGGACAAAAGAACATATGACTGCAAACTTAAGAAAAATGCTCCAAATAATACCGATTTTGGTTCTGCTGAAAAAGACTTATCTACAAACAATCTGTAGGAGCAAAAATGCTTTACAACAACTTTAATTCATTGTTTCACATATCTGTTCTTTCCACCACTACAGAAATGGTCAAATGGTTATATATAAATAAAAATTCTTTAAAAACTAAGTACATCAAAGTTATACCTGAGTAGTCTGCATGGGCAGTGGAAGAGGCAACAATTCTGAAAGCAATATAAGTCCAGAGAAAAAGCCTTCAGGAATTCTCAAAATTGAAGAGAGAACTTCCTTCAGCATTAAAGACCAGGTATTGTTCGCCAAAGTCTCCTCAGAAATGGTAAGTTTTTCATTAACACCTTGTGTAAAAGTCAGTAAGATATCAACAATGTCATTCTGGATTTTCTGTTCATCGCTATCTAAGCGGCCTGAGAGAGGAATAGAGCAGAGGAGCATGTGTAAAGAAACGAGTGCTGCAGGAACACGCATGTCCTTGAATTCAAAGGATCCACCCCTCAGGAGTTCTGTGAGCATTGTTTTAAGGAGTGTAAGTGTGCAGCGGGCCATAGAAATAGTAGTGACTCTGTGCAGTGTGGTGCCCATGTTGACATGGAGTCGCCAAGGCTGGATAAGGATGCTGTTCAGCTTCTGTAACACTCGGATGAAGGTGTCCATTCCCTCGGAAGAGAAGAGCTGAATAACTGCCAGATTCCATTTAAGGTCTTTCTGTTGACCTGTACAGAAAAGAAATAACATTTCTGTATTTCTAATTTCTCCTGGGCAATCACAGTTGCACTTTAGGCAGGTTTAAGTAGAAGACTCAGAAAACTAAGATTTGTACTTCACCCTGTACAAATACATCAGCCATACCTTCTACCAGAGGCGGTGGACATGCAATATGACAAAGAACACGAAGTGCAGTGGGAAGACCAACTCCATCTGGGGTCATCAAACTGTCAATATTCTTTTAGGGGAAGAGAAAAAGAAAAAAGGAAGGAGCCTGTATTACAAGGAAGGACTTTATGAGTATACTGCTGCTTAGTATTCAAATTCTGTATTTAGCTACTGTAAATATGTCACAAAATGTAATTATTTCACCTTTTGGTAAGCAGCCATAAATAAGACAGAAACAAAAAAAAGAGCATCAACATTTGCATTGCGATTTACAGGAAGCTAAAATATTTAAATAATTAGATCTTTGCATCATATATTTACCTTAGATTTTGTTTCAATAAATATAACAATTCAAGACCCAGCCTAGATCATAAGTTTTAATAGAAACATCTCTTTTGGACAACAGTATGCATTTTTAAATACCATATATTAGTACATATCTAAGACAAAATATCAGACTAAGGTCTAAGTTTATAGATCATAAATAAAAGATACCATCTACCTATATTCTACTGACCTGTTTGATATATTCAATAAGATTTGGAATACAATTTATTTCAAATCTAAGATTTTTCAAAGGTTCAAGCCACTTGCTGAGCTCTGGGAAAAAAAAAAGACTTAGTGAATTAATGATCATAAAACCTTTTTCAATCAAAATGTACTTAATTTACACAATAGATACTTTAGCCAAGTGTAAAATTTGTGGGGCACATAGTGCAGCTGTAGCCAGCTGAAAAGCATCAACAAAAATAAAACTTCAGGACAGACAATATGTATTATGCACACTGACAAAATCTGGCTCAAGTCAATCTGAAGACAATTAATTTTCATCTCATTATCTGCATTATCTGTAATTAAACATTTTTCACAAAAGACACTAAGGGGCACTGTCAGCTAAAGAAAAGAACCAAAACACATTCTCCTTAATGTACAGAATAGGTTATTACAAACTGAGTACAAAACTTCTATTAAGTGCCCAAACAGAGCCAATCTCTGCCCTGCACTGCACTCACGCTACAAGTCCTTACAGATTGTCAGTCTTTTCTCTTAGTCTACAACAACCTGAAAGTCCCAGGTTCCTGGGATAAGAGATTTAAAGATTTAAAAACCATTGTTCCTGAAAATATTTATTAGAACATGAAGATCAAGTGGATATGAATTAATGACTCAGACTGATTTCATTATTTGGTTGAATAAACTAGCCCTGCTTCTCATGAAGCGGTCTGATGATCAGGTGAGGAGTAAAAATAAGAGCATGACAGAGGAGAGATTTAAACTAAAACACTGAAGAATTCTGATTTCTTTCAGTGCATTTAAGTTTTGGAAGAAATTACTGGTATGTCCACATGAGCCAGCTAACCAGTGCAGAGCACAACTTTGGACACCAGAGTTTCAGTGTTCAAGTGTCAGAATAGCCCCCAGAAGGGTTTTTCTGAGTGTCCCAGGCCTGATCTGTTAAGTCAACACAAACTGGAAGCACACCAAGACACAGCTTGGACATTAAAAGATGTAGTAACAGGGTAACATGGACTATGCCTGCCTAGGTGCCTTAAAACAATCCCAGGATTATTTATTAGTAAAGATCCTGTCAGACTACATCACTGTCCTGGTTCCAGCTGGGATAGAGCTTGTTTTCCTCCTAGTAGCCGGTTCAGTGTGGTGGTTTGGATTCAGCATGAGAATAATACTGATAACACACTGATGTTTTGGTTGTTGCTAAGCAGTGCTTACCCTAAATCAAGGCCTTTCCATTGTCTCATGTTCTGTGAATGAGGAGCTGCACAAGAAGCTGAGAGGGAGCACAGCCAGGAGAGCAGACCCAAACTGTCTAAAGGGATATTCTGTACCACAGTATGTTATGTTCAGTATGAAAACTGGGAGAGTTGCCTGGAAGGGGCTGATCATTGCTTGGGGAGGGGCTGAGCATTGATCAGCAGGTGGGCAATTGCATTGTGCATGACTCATTTTCTTGGGTTTTATCTCTTCTCTCCTTTTTATTACAATTATTATTGTTGTTATCATTAGTATTATTAGGATTATTATATGTTTATTTTTTCAATTATTTAACTTCTTATCTTAATCCGTAAGTTTGACATGGTTTTCCCTCATTCTCCTCCTCATCCCACCGGGGGTGGGCAGGGGAATGAGGAACTGTGGTGTGTTACTTGGTGTCCCGTGGGGGTTAAACCACAACAATAGCAATAGTAAATAAAAATAAGACTCAGCTCACTGACTAGTTAGTCCACTTTTACAGAAATTTGCTCCCCTATTATTAACACAGTTTGAATAATTTCAAACTTCCTGTAATTATCCAAAATTCATGGTAGCTATTTTACTTGGAAAATAACTATAAATAATTTCCTATTTAACTCTCATTAACAGAAAAAAAACCCTGCGTATTATCTCAGACTCAACTAATCAGATGCAACTGGCAAAGTTCATTATCCAAGCCAGACAACTGTGAAGCACCAATTATTCATATAAAAAAGATTTCTTCTATACATTCAAACAATTCAGTTGATAATTACACATACTGTACCTTGCAACTTGGTGTTATTTTCATCTGCTTTACAAAGCTTCAGCAAAGGTGCTGAGTGCTGTTCCAGCATTTGGACATCACTGGAAGATTGTACCACCAGCAAAACAAGGATGCAGGCATAATTATAAGCAACTGACTTCTTAGACTTTGAGTCTCTGAAACAATAAGGATTTTCTTTAGATCTCAGCTAATACTACTGGATATCTGTTAGATTTTCATTATTTGACCTCTAAAAATCTACCTACAGAACTTTTACCTTCAACAATGATTGCCCCATAATCAATGAAAGAAACTCAATTTCCTGCTATGCTTTTGCTAAGTGAACACTTTCTGGCATATTATACACATTCATATTTATTTCAACATCAACAAACCATGAGATTCAGTCAAGTGGCATGCAAATATTTTCATGTAATTTCATCTGTTTCACAAATCATTTTAAAATCACTGCTACCCAAAGTAGTACAACTGCCTGTCCCGAGAAAACAATGACTGTATTTAATATCTGCAAGAACTTGAAGAACTGAGAGATTCCCATCCCAGAGTAGTGTGCAGTACTCTCTGTAGCCAGTCAAATCTTTTGCTTGTTTCACAGGCAATATTTTATGCTTGAATGAAAATCGCCTACTTACTGATTTTTCTCACATAACCCGAAGTTTGCCCTACATACATTACAAGAACTTTGTTGATGACCTACACAGATTTGGGGTATTAAGTACTTGATTACAAAGGACAGGCCTGATTTTGTATTACATGCTTCTACTTAAAAGTTGTTTTGGTTTTAAATAAAAACATCAGGATATAAAAGAAATATATTTTACATTTACTGAATTATTTATAAAAGATAGATAGTTTTAAAATGAAAAAACTAAAGGAAACAAACAAATGCATACATTACCCTAAAGCTTCTTTGGAATAGTACTCCATTAAAGTAATAAGACTTTGGAGATTTTTTTCCAGACTGAATACGTGAGCCACAGCAGATCTTCCCACAGGGTTAAAGGTGATCAAGTAAAGGTTGTGAAGTGTTCCCAGCAGATCTGAGTGGTCAGTCTCCTCACTGGCTGTGCACCGCTGGAAGTGGCAGAACAATTCCGAAATGCACTGCAATGTCTGTGTTGAATGCAGGAGCCACAGGGCAAAAGTATCCTCGTTGGCACCATCTGACTGCAGACCTTCCTCTTGATCTGGATCAGAAAACTGACAAAGTGCTCTAACCAACAAGTTTGTTGCTTCGTGCTCGGATATAAAGAAAAGAAGACCTTTCTGTGACTGTGCCAAGAAACGCAATATATCTCGGATAGCCTGAAGCACACCTGGATGTGCACCAGTCACTGGAAGAGACAGCAGCAAAGTAATGCATTCCAAGAAATGGTGACTATGAAGATATCTGAAAAAAAAAGAAACCAAAACCAGGAAAATAATCAGCAACGCTACAAATATTTGTCAACACTGCACAATAACATTATATAAAACCACATATCTTCTAGCTTCAGCACTTATTGCTCTGTGGACTACAAGAAATAATAACTAATTGTGAACTGGTACAAAATTTAAACCTTACAAAATGTAACTGCTATACTATTTACAAGAAATAAGTCCTAAAATCCTGATCTCCATAAAAAATCCTAAGCAAAAAAACCCAAAAACTTAACTGTATCTACACACAAAACAGGACATTGTATTTTATTAAATTTGCTGCATCTGAACCATCATCAATGCCAGATTCAATGTTTTAAACGTGTTAGGAAATCAATCATTATAGCATATCTAGCAGGCAATTTCTGAAGACTCTTAGCACGCAGATGCTTATATTCAGCCATTACCTACACCACTGCTACCAAAGAAATTTGTCAGCATTTAGAGAAATACTTTCTAGACAGAAACTTGCTAACAGAGTAAGAACCTATGGGATGTTTTAACTGGCTGAAGGCAGGCAGGCCTCAGCTCCTCTGCCTGTGCTGTGAAAGTGAGCTACAGAGACACAGCTCATGACCTCTTCATGAATCTGAGTCCAGTTTGCATCTTGCCACCTCAACGTGCAGACTGAGGAATTCCAGACCTATTTTATCCATACACACAGAAAGGTTCCAAGATTCAAATGAAACACTCTAGATTTACAACCATTTTCAAGCTGGACAGCACCTAGCATAACCTGTCAGCACCTATGAATGCAACTGAAGGGTGAGCACATTACCAGTAATAAGGAGATGGTAACTTCTGGCTAGGTGCATTCTAGGTTGATCGAAAGCTAGCAAAGTAACAGGTAAATTAACTAATCAAACTCTCTCAGACCTTAAATGCACAATCTAGACTCTGGGATGAAGAATTAAGTCAAATATCTAGCAAAGCGTTATTCAAAAAAGTCACCCTTGAAACATATCTCTATCAAGCTGGAGGAAATACATTCTAGAAACTGAATTTGCAACTGCCATACCTAAACAGGACAGGGTAAGGATCATCCCTTTCTGGAGGGCCTGTAATGCGTGCCATGGTCGGGAAAGATTTCACAGGTGGCTGAATCATTGTATGAGGAGCAGTTTCCATCAAATGGAAGATCTCTTCAAGAAGACTAACAAGCTTTTCCATCTCTCCTTCGCTTATATTAGAAGATTCCAAAAGATGATCCATATCCATAGGAGCCTCCACATCATTTTCATATTCTTGGTTGGTTCTTTCAAGTCCTGCCAAGTCCTGGTCCTGTTCTGGCTCTGTGTGATTAGGAAGAGGAGGGGTGTTCTCTGCTAACTGATCAACCACCTTTTTAATGTCTGACAGAATCTCGTAGAAGTGACATTTCTGGAGAATTGCAGAACCAGCTGTAACAACTCGCACAGTCTGATCTAACAGTATGAGTTCCAGCAGTTTCTGATAACCACTTTTTTCATGTACATCTGTGCCACCTCTTAGAAACATTTCCATTCCCTCAGTCATACTAATGACACTATCCAAAGCTTTAAAAGCATTAAGTTTAAGGGAGGATGATACATGATCTGCAAACAACAGTTCAAACAACACATTAATAACTCCTGCCTGCAAGAGTGCCGCTATTCCTTGAGTCCCACATTCTGCTAATGAAGATACCAATTTTGTCCCAGCTTTGAGCTGTCGAACATTCAAAGCAATGGGCTGTTTGAGAGCCACCTGAAGGTTTAAAGCTTGCAGGGTCCAGTCTACTAGCTGGGTAATATAGTCTTGCTTTATGTCTTTCACCAGCAGGTAGCTCAATTCTTTTACTATTAAACTTGGAATTTCTTCTAATGCAGTGACCCACTTTGCACCCCTTTCCTCTTGATATAATTCCAACAGTTCAGTTAATTTAACTGAGCCTTCCACTGCCCCTGAATTTTCTTTTTCTGATTCTTGGTCCTTTATTTTAGCAACTTCATTTTCAAATACAGTCTTGTAAGGGCAGCTGAAGTATAAAAGCGGTCCAAGCTCCTTTTCAAAAGGTTCATATGTCACAGGAGGCACAGATGCCAGATCCTCAGGAGTATATTCAATATCAAAGCTTGGATACTTAAATGTTTCACGTTCCAGATCAGCAATTACATCTTCATCACTTGAAATCTGCTCATAGCCATCATCTCCTAAAAAGAGAAAGATTAAGTTACCAAAACAGTTATGAATAAACCAGTTCATAACTGCAGAGAATATCTTCCAAATACAAAGTAGCGATTCATTTTACACAAATATTTCTAGCTAGAGAACAATCACGCACTAACATACATAAAGCCTTCTCTCTTTCAAGACATGAGTAGAAAGTCCCATCTGACAGGTGTTTTTTATGTAATAATGGAGTCATTTTAAATAATGTATAAAGCAGAAAGTTTAACTAGAGTACACATTACTACAAGTACATTGTCCAATTTTTTTACAGTGATTGCATCTATCATAAAACTTATAGCCTGAAATTTTTGCATAGACATAGGTGGGATCTTTAAGTAATACAAGAAGATGACAACTAACTTTATCACATAAACAACTTCATCTAGTTTTTACTTAAGAAATAATCTTTACTACTTTCCTACATTTTTAAACAAAACACAACAAGATTGAATGTTCATTCTCACCTATACAAGTGTATCTATTTTCCTCTATTTATAAAGTTTTACTATAAAGGAATAAATATTCCACAGTAAAATACTGTTCTTGAGAGATGTCACGACTACAAGTAAGACAATGTTCCAATAACCAAGGGGAAAAAAAATCAGTTCCCTCTGCACATATTCATCATGAAGGAGCGGGGAAAAAAAATCAGTTCCCTCTGCACATATTCATCATGAAGGAGCTGCCATCAAAATTGCATAAACCTCATTTTTTTTTCTAAACTCTTTACAACTTACCATCACCTTCTTCCTCCTCTTCACCCTCTTCTTCATCTTCATCATCCTCCTCCTCTTCGTCTTCTTCCTCATCAGCAATACTCTCTACTGTATGGCCATCATCATCATCATCATCATCATCGTCGTCCTCATCTTCCTCCTCCTCAACGTCCACGTCATCATCATCTTCCCCTTCTTCTGGTTGATCCTCCTCTACTTCTCCATCATCGGAATACTGACTTTCCTGATGAATGGATGTTCGATCAGGAGAAATCGGCTCAAAGTAATCCTCCCTATGGTCCACATCATCTTCTTTTTCCCCAACCACTAAAAACAAATACAAAGTTTCAGAAATAAGAGCACTTTTCTGAAGTCCAAAGATATTAAACAGGAGTGGTCCTATGAGTGGATCCCATCTGGCCCCATACACTTGGGCTATTTCCTCCTTGATTATTCAGGGTTCATTCTGCTCCGTGTCTGTCTTCCAGCCCAGGGTACCTGGAAAGTAACTGATCTTCCTTTTAAAGACTGAGGCAAAGAAGTCATTAACTACCTCAGCCTTTTCCACATCCTTTGTCACCATGCATCCTGCATCCGATAAAGGAGATTCTCCTCAGCCCCCCCTTTTTTTTTGCGAATGTATTTATAGAAATATTTTTATTGTCTTTAATGGCAGTATACATGTTTTAAGTTTCTGCATCACATATACCAGAGATACAAAAAAAGCATCTTGAAAATCTTCACGTGATTTGACTGAACACAATCACTTAGTTCAGTAAGACTATGAACATGCAGAGTTCTTGATGCTTTTAACCAATACAGAGACCAGGTAACTTGACAGATGCTGCAAAATAATGAAGGACAATGGATACCAGGGCCAACAGAACACTCACGTAAAACATGAGCAGCATGTTCAATAGTGTATTGGTCAACAGCCAATATTCTCAATCTACTATCTTTTAAAATGATGCAACTTAACAAATCCAATTTTTTTTCCCCAAATCTCTTCCCTAAAACTGAATCTGTCCAGCAGAAGTAACAGCAGACAAGAAACCTCACACTGGGCAGCAACACAGAATTATGCCTCCTCTAAGCAGTGATGTGCAGCAAATAAAACAAAGTCTCTTCTCATTCTACCTGACACTGGCATAGGTTCATCCTCATCATCATCAGGAGGAGGAGGGCCTGGAGGTGTCCTTGGTCCCCTGGGTTGTGGTCTTGGAGGACTGCCATTGAATTGGTCTTCTTTCTCTCCATCAACTGTATTTATTGGGAAAATAAAAACTTCCATTTAATGAAGCCACAGGAATAAAAGCAGAAAATTTTTGAGTTTCAGTGCTACTTTTAACTGGGGAACACCATTGTCCAGCTTTTATTTTATCTATACTCTGCATTACAGAAGGCAACTTTTTAAAGTCGCTTTTGATGAAGTAATTTTTGATGTAAACAAGAACTGCATCAATAAACAAGCTTATTAACACTATTGATTTTTTTATGTAATACTTGTTTAAAACTTACATGAGTAATTGCCACTTTTGGTTTTAACACTACTCATATTGTAACTCCATCAGTAATATCTGAATTGCTTTTAAAATAAAAGTTTACATTTTACTCGGCTGGTTTTTACAGTTTACAATTACAATTGTTTTTTACTACACATAGCATTCAAATTTTGTAGTCTTCCAGCCATGCTTTGAACAATAGTTCTAATTTTAAATCTAAAATCAAAATTGAAGCAGAAACTTGACCATGGATTCTTTTTATGGCTGTTCTAAAACCAGTGCCGAGCACTCTTGTGTCATGTATTTCACACAAGTTAGATAAGTTAACCATGACTGTGAAATTTTCTTGTTATGATTTTAATACTTTTCTAATCATCTTTTTTTCTTTATATTCCAGTCATCTACATTGTAATGAGTTCACACAAGTTAAACTGCATTTTGACCATCCAAACTAACTAGAAACAGATCAAATAAACCACTCTCATAAAAGCACTGGATGAGACCTTACTTAAAACCATTCAATATAAATTTAGAAGAAAATCTGAAACTAAAGACACAATAAAGAAAAATGAAAGTCACTGTAATCTAAAATGTGGAAGAACTGGGGATTTGTATTTCTGATGGGATACTGTAACACTGATTTCTAAAAGAAAAAAATCTCTGTCTTCTCGGCAGACTCACCATGTTTTGGATTCCTTTTCAATCCAGGCTGCTGCTGGGGAGGTGGAGGCGGAGGCGGGGGTGGAGGAGGTGACTCCCTCTCATGAGTTATTACCCTGTCAACTGAGCCGTATATTGCCAAAGTCAGACAGTTGTACCACCCTCTAAGAACCAATCCATCCGTGTTGACCTGTCGGTTTTTCACAAAAAAAAAAAAGAAAAAGCCCTCAAAGACAACTTCAAAACAGAAAACAGTTACTCTAGCATCAATGTATCAATACCTGCATAAAAGCCAAAAGAAAAATCCAACATTAAAATACCTCTTTATCCCACATTTTGAAAACTGAGAAAACGTTAAACACTCAGTCATTGCAACAAATAATCTTTCTCTAAAAGCATTAAATTCCTTGCAGTATATACATTGACTGATAGATCCCCAAACTACTACAGCCTATTAATGAAAAAAAAACAACAAAAAAACAAACCAAAGACAAAAAAAACCAAAAGAAGACTCTAAAGAGTATCTAAACTACAGGCAGGTTTTAGGATAAGGTTTGAAACAATAAACACTTTACATAGTACTAATACACCACATGAAACCATATTTACACCTAAATGACAGATATGCAGGGAAAGAAGAGGTTTAAATCACACTGCATTACCTTTGCATTGGGCCTGAAAATAATTGAAGTGTTTTCATCATATTCAAGGCTGTTAAATGAAAGATACAAAGTCATTTTTCATCAATATAAAGCATGTTTACAGAAATAAAACACAACAATACTAATCACACAAGCCAACGATAAAGCACTGAATAAATACATACAAGAGTGAAAAATCACTTCTTTCTACAGAATTCTTTGCATTAATATATATGGGCTCTGTAAATTTAAAAATAACAGAAACTTTTCTTACTTTAGGCATAAACCTCTGTCCTTCCACACCAATCAGAGAAAAGAATATGAACATAAACTAGCAAAATCCAAACCAAACATGAAAGTCATGGCAAATACAGAATTTTCTATTTCTATATAGTGCATTCTCTGCACTATAAAAATTTTCAGGAAGAAAAGGTAGATAATGAAGTCACATACTAATCTTGAAAGAGCTTACCTTCCTAGCCGATCAAAAACAGGCGCACTTGGTTTGCTGACATTGTTGAAAAACAAGTCCAGTTGAAATGAATGGGGGGATGTCTCTCTAGGAACAGAATAAAAGTAAAATTAAATTAGATGAGTTCCTTATCAGAGTAAGCAGAACTACCAAGGGAAAAAAAATCCATAAAATTTTACTGTTTAAGTAACGCCCCAAAACAATTACAAGTTCAGCAAACCCATAAATGCATTTTACATTTTTATGTAGGAAGATCTATTGAGATACAAAAGTTCAACAAAAAAAGCAAGAGGAAGGTTTTCCTGAATCTGATACCTGGTATCTTTCACTTACCCATAAGCCCTGTTGTCAGGCAAACTCGTGTGAGCTCTCACTCCCGGAGGAATGACTCGGACTTCATTTATGTAAACCACACATGGAAAACGAACCACGTCGATATTGGTACTTTGCTACAAACAAAGAAGAAGCAAAGTCTAAGAACTGTAAAACACAAACAACATAATGTACTTATATTCTCTATTAATGGAACATGTTGCAATCTTAGTAACAAAATTCAATTCTGTAAAAGGCTAAACACTGATAAACACTGTTACACAGAAAAATAGGGGTTTTAATATAATCTTGACACTTTCCATATACTTAACACTATTTCTCATAGAAAATGTTACTGGTTTATTTACTTAATTTACTATCTTTATTTGCAGGAATCTTTTAAACAGTAACAGGTCATTTTTTCCAGACAGAAGGGATGTGTGGTGTAATTCTAAACATTAGCAAATTTCACATTTCAAATATAATATTAAAAATTATAACAATACTGCAAGTCAGTTTTGCTAGATCTGTACAAAAATTTCATATGATGTTTATTTTTCCAATTTTGCAACACCTGAAAATCTTTAGCAAATATCATTTCTGTTTACCACCGAAACAGTAGGTATAAAGAATTCTTACACCCTCCAAAAAGATGTTTGAGCAAACTAGGAAGTTATCAAACCTACAGTGAGTTTCCATGTAGCAGCTACTAAATAATTAACACTGGATGTCTTCTCTCACTAAATTCACTATATTAGATCTTATTACACTTATCCATCATTTTTGGCATAGATATGCTCATAAAACAATATACATATTTAACTTTATGTTCAATTGTAAACATATAAAGAATTTCTTAGCAGAAGCTCAGAATCACATTTCCAATTAGCAAGCTGAATTAGCAGACTGATAGGAAAAACCCCCCAAACCACTGATCTGTTTATTAAGACAACTAAAAAATGAAAATTAAAAAATAAGTTGATCTGCTATCAAAATATATCTCTTTCACCACAATCAGAAAGCAAATGAAACCAGCAGAAAGCAAGCACTAAAATTTTTAGAAAGCTAGTAAGCAATGAAAGAGACAAAGTGGAGTTTTAAAAACAGTTTTTAAGATATGGTTTTGGGCATGTGTTACTGTCTTCGAAAAAATCTATGCAAACATCTTTTAGCACACACACAGTACAACATTTTGTCCTGTGGGCTGATGTGTTAGAAGCTGGATGGTGGAACCAAAGGAATCCTGCTAGGACAGGGAGCAGAGATGCACAAACAGGAACAGGATGAGTGCAGCCTGCATGGAGTGAGGGCTGTGGGAGCTCATCTGTGCCTCTAAAAAAGATCTGAGTCATGCAGGAGACTCAGATTTCTGGAAGAAGGGCTGCTCTGGGGAGCTTCATCCCCAGGAGCACCACCCAAAGAAAGACAAAATCCCCTTTAAATGATGCAGGATTATGCCCTGACAGCCATGCATCAACATCACCAAAACAGCAAGTGAAGTCAAGTCACTTTTCCTATAAAACATTAGAACAGACCCTACATCAGAACAGCTCAACAGCAGTTAAACTCCATAACTAAGCCAAACAAATAATTTTATTCAAAAACACAGCAGTACTTTTCAAAAACTAAGTTCCAGTGCAACACTCATAATCCACAAGGCAGAAGAATTAGTGTAAAATAAAGGAGGCTTTCAAAAAACACGTAAAATACATAAGGTTCAGGTTTGGACAGTGTCATTGGTAAGAATGCAAGTGACAGAAAATGATTTTAAAAGAACACGATTAAAAATGTTCAACAAGAGAAAGCAGGGTCCTGGAGAGGAATAAGAGTGGCTACTGTTTCTGTCCAGGGGAACAGCGCTGGGTAGCATTCCCTGCCTAACACTGTCTTAAACAGTGGAATGAAAAACAATTTGGACCTAGCTGATTCCAGCAGCTAAAAAGACTCCTGAATAACTTTTCAATTGCATTTCATCGCAGGATGTGCTCAAAATATTCCAAATTCTTTCCCTAATGCCTATCCATGAACACTGAAGAGTCACTCTATGAAACTCAAACACCTTCCTTGTGTTACTGTACACAATTACTTTCTTCCTTACAGTCTCTCTCATTCTTTGTCCCTGAACAGCACATCGAGCTCAGCCCCGGACAAACCTGCTGCAAGATCAGCAGTTTCAAAGATGCTCAGGATCCCAACAACCTGTAAGTGCAATATTTGCACGATCTACCACCGCCAAAAAAGCTTGAAATACTCATTTTGTGTAAAGTGAATAAATCTAGAGGAAATATCTCACAAACGCACAAATATCCCTCCTCATCATCAGCTACACAAGAGCATCAGGAATCTCACAGGCGGCAGGGCATGGCCCTCTAGTCGACTTCTTCCATTATCGCCTTCTTGAAGCACGCTCATGTTCTTTGTTCTCCGCTCGCCTCTACTCCCCGCCACCTCTAAATTCCCGCTCCTTTCCCACCACCCTCCGCCCCCTGCCAGCAGCACCTCGGGCTGCCAGGACAGCGGCTCGAGCAAGGCCTCGTGTCAGGCGAGGCGAGGAGGCGGCAGCCCGCCCGTGACGGCACCTGCCCCGGGGCTGCTCCTGCCCGACCGCCGCCGGGGCCCGCCCCAGCGGGGGCTCCGCACGCCCGGGAAGCCCCGGAGAGAGTAAGGGGGCGCCGGCAGCAGCCCAAGAGAACGGAGAGGAGGAGAAGAAAGGGAAGAGGAGAGGCGGACCCGAACCCCGTTTTACCTCCGCGCTCTGGTGCTTGAACGTGTCCAGGAACAGCAGCTCGGTGGCGGCATCCGCCGCCATCTTGGCCGGGCCGCGGGGGACGCGCTTCCGGCGCGCGCGCGAGCGCTTCCGNGAGACAGAGTCTGCGTTGTCTCGGCACTCACGGAGGCACAGGATGAACTACCTTGGAAAACACCTCTGAGATCGTCGAATCTAACCTTTCACCTGCCAGAACTCGGGCCGCAGTCGGGGTTGTGAGCAGCGGGCGGTGCCCCCGCTCTCCACAGACCCTAGTACCCACTGGGCGTCACCGCAGTCCGCGCCGAGCCTTTGCCTCCACTCAGTTTCACAAGCTCGGTGCTGGTTAATTTCAGCCCCGCCTGAGAAATTTCCTTTGCAGCTTTTCCCGTGCTTTAAACAAACTCTTTTCAGGTGAAGAACTTGTCGCTTCTCTCAAGTTCGTGTAGCACAACTTTCAACCTTTCCGCAGCGCCAAATGTACCTGTTTAGCATGCACTGCCTTTCGGCAACAGCAATCAAGTTGTACAAGCGCTGCGGACACGAAGCCAAAGCTAGCCCGTGGCCAGGAGAATGATGTGGAATTAATCTTACGCAAGCGGTGTTGGTTATACAAGTTTTCTGTACCAGCTCTATGCCTGACAGCAAAGCTGCATCATGTGCCTTTGGAGGAAGCTGTAAAAAGATGTGTTACATCTCTAGATGGAAGCTTCAGCCAAATACCTGCACTTTCCTTAACGGTGGTAATTATCCCTTGCTATCTGCCTCTTGTGTCTGAAACAGCTGCTTATGAAATACTCAGTTTATGTGTGTATCAGGACTTCACAAGCCCCTTTTTTGTTTCAGTAGCTGAGCTTGCTGCTCTCCCAGCACTCCGAACTTTCACTTAGACCAGGAGCAGCAGTCCTCTAGGTTTTACTCCGCATGAAAATGTTGCATCTCTTTAAACAAGGTTGTGGTTCAATATATCCATTTGCGGTGGTGAAACTAGTTTAGGAAGTTCCTGTCCCCACACCACGTGTTGGGGAGCCGGGCTACAGCAATTCCCGAACCAGTTCTACTGGCACCCCTGAAGAGGTGATTTTTGGTAGTGCAGGGATACTCATCAACTAGAATTTCTTCTCAGTTCACTGAAAACATGGTTCTGCCTCATGCTATTTGAACAGAGGTAGTTAAAGCACAAATCCCTTTAAAGAAATATTTCACAATTTGAAAACCAAGAGGCATCCTTGGCCATGCTGGCAGATTTACCTGCTGTCATTCTTGCCCCAATGTGGATTTCTCTTTCATCCTGATGAATTACCAGATCTAAACTCCTGAAGTAAAATACAATATCTTTATGCAGAAACAAAGAAAAACCCTTTATATGTATTTTACTAAAGTATCACAATGCCTTTTGACACTTGGCATAGCTTGTCTTGATTATGTTTAGGGGCTCTTTGGAGACTTCTGTGAGGCAGTAGCTTTGCAACTCCTCCAAACATGGGCATCACCGTGTGTGCCATTGTGCCAGAGAAGCACAGTCCCTGTCAGATGACTTCTCTGCTGGGATAGCCTGCAACAGTACTGCAACCAGGTCAGCCAGTGAGAGTCCTTTCTGGGACTGGCAGGGGAATTCCAGCCCTGCATTTTTATCTGCAGTGACTCCCTCGCTGCTGGTAACAGCTGCAGCTCTGCATGTGAACAGAATCAGCTTTGCAGGATTAAATTTAGACAGCTCTGAATGCAGTGTCATTGACTTCAGCACATGGCTGGGCTTACTGGTCACACATTTCCTTGCTACAAGGTAGAACAGCAGTGCTTGAATGTCACACAGAGTTGCACATTATCAAGAAGCAATCTGGGTATTTTGGGGGGTATTTTCTCCACTGATGAAAGTGGAGACAACAGAATCTGGTTAGGAACCACAGTTGTCCTAGAGACATGTTTAAAAAATGGTGGCAAACATTAACACGTTCACAAAAAGAATGATACAGCGGATTCTCCAATTTCATAAGAAGTTGATATTCTGGAAGGAAACTGGGGAAAAGTGATACAGGTGGGATACTTGTCAGAGGCCAAAAGTCTGTGCAGGAAAGGATAACAGTTGCAGGTGGTATTGGGTGAAGACCTTTCTGTAGCAGAATAGACCAGAGTGGGAGATGCAGAACTGGCAGAAAAAATCTGGACACACTGAGAAGTGTAAAGTCACAGGTTGTTTGTTTGTAAGGATGGGGACCAATGAGTGAAAGAAGGAAGCTTCAGAAAAATGGAGGAAATAAATAAGAGGACACGAGTCCCTTGCAGTGTAGGGGGCGGGGCTGTGTGAGCTTCTTGCCAAAAAGAATGGTAGTTGTTTCAGAACTGTCCTGTTACAGTAAGTGGAACAAAAGGATACATGGTGGGAAATCACCAGAACTAATATAAAAATGACAGAAAAACAGTTACACTGAGATTAGCGAAAGGGCTGGGCAGACAGCAGGCAGGAAACAAAAGGATTGCCAGAGAGGAGATGAGTACAGCAACCGTGTGCTGGGAGGAGCCCTGAGAGTCTGCCTTGCTTCAAAGCACCCCAGTACCTTCCTGTAGATAACATCAATGTCATCTGGAAGGTGACATTTCATGAAAAGACTGTGCTTAACTGTCTCAGGACAATGGAATGGCCAGGGACAAGCAACTGGAATGGGAGTACACAAATACCAAGAGCCTGGGCAACACAACACAGGAACCTGACCGACTGGTGCATGTTGTCAGACCAGATGCTGCAAGCAGGCAAGAAAGAGGGTGCAATGGGAACTGCGACTGGAAAAGAGGTGTTTTAGGGAATGTATTAGCCAAGGAAGAGAAAAATAAAAAGTAATAGCTCTACAATAGCAATTAATGACAAGCAGCTTAATAAACATGGATAAATAATACAAGGGTTAGCCAGTAACACAAAAGACATAATGGGAATTAAAAACACTTTCAGGGTACAGTTTCACCTTTGAAAGGGGTTACTATACATAATGCAGTCTGCTGTAGCAATAATTAGGGGAGTCTCATGCTCTTAGATGGACATAGGATGAGACAATAAGATGGAAGAAAGAAGAAAAAAAGTGCATAAGCCAGAACAGAACAAATCACAAGTAAAGGAACAGGTGCCCATCCAAAAATCATTCTCACAAAGACAAGGGCTGTGTCTCAAAAGCCAAGCTGGCACTGAGAAAGAAACTGCCTAGGACAGATGATTAAGTTTCACTGAAAGACGAGCAGCCAGCCAAGCCAAAACTCTCTGTCTGGCGTGCTCCACTGTGAAGTACTTTCAGAAACATTCTGGATTTTTGTACTAAAGTATAAATGTTTTTCTAAGAAGTTGCAGTAAACTAAGACCTGAAAGGGAAACTGCACAAAGAAATCTCATGCCACTGAATCCTTCTGCTCCAGGCTAAGCAGAGGTCACAAAGCAAACTCCCTGTGAGAGGACCAACCTCTCCTCAGATGCTGAGTACAGATCACCTGCAGCCACTGCTGAGGACAAACATCCAAAACCTCCACAAATGTTTTACTCAATGCATCAAAAGTCAGAAGACAAATGCACAAAGAAAACCAGGTGTTCTAAACCTCTGACTAATAGGGCACAATTAGCTTAGTTGTTTCCTGATACCAGATTCACATGGCAAATGGCAGCTACTGCTTTTAAAAACTGGAGGGATTAATTTGACATTTTAACTCCTTAAATTGCAGTCTCTGCCACCAGTGAATTCAATTTTGAAATCTTGGAACCAGAGAGAGTGAAAATTACTCCAGCCATCATGTGTCATGCTGGAATTTGGTGGCAGTTCCCACAAGGAAAACCAGGCTGCAGCAAACCCCACAGTAGGGCAGGAAGAGGATGCCAGGCACTATGGGGACAAGTTAGCGGCAGACAGGATCCCCAGCAGTGGTGAAAGACATCTGCTCCCTTCCTGCCAAACAAATGTGTATGTGTTAATAAAAGGTGGTGCAAGCTGTGAACCTGCACCAGCATTAAGGAATGGTGATGAAGAAACAGGTGCACCTTCACAGAAATGTCCAACACACAGCTGAACAACCAGGTGACATGATGGGTGAGCAGCTGGCTCACAGGTCAGATGCAGAGTTACAGTGAATAGGGTGACATCAGGCTGGCAGCCTTTCACTAATGGGGTTCCACAAGGCTCCGTCCTTGGCCCAGTTCTTTTCAATGTCTTCATTACAGACTTGCACATGGGACTCAAAACATACTAAGTAAATTTACCAAACACACCAAATTGGGAGGAGCTGTCAACTCCTTCAAGGGCAAAGAGGCCCTACAGAGGGACGTTGACAAATTAAGAGATGGGGAATCACCAACTGTATGAAGTTTAACAAAGGTAAATGCCAGATTCTGCACCTGGGATGGGGCAATCCTGGATGTACAGACAGCCTGGAGAATGAGAGGCTGGAGAGCAGCACCACAGAAAGGGACCTGTGGGTCCTGGTCAGTGGAAAGTTTAATGTGAGTCAGCAGTGCCCTGGCAGCCAGGAGGGCCAACCATGTCTGGGGGGCACAGCATGGCCAGCCGGGCAAGGGAGGGGATTTTCCCACTCTGCTCTGCAATGGGACAGCCTCACCTCGACTATTGTGTGATATTTTGGTCACTGCAATATAAGAAAGATATAAACCTCTGTCCAAAGGAGGGCCATGAGAATGGCGAAAGGCCTTGAGGGGAAACTTTACTGGAGCAGCTGAGAAGAAAGGAGGAGACTGAGGCGAGACCTCATGACTTTCCTCAACATCCTCACAAGGAGCAAGTACAGATCTCTTGTGACCAGTGACAGAACTTGAGGAAACAGCATGAAGCTGAGTCAGGAGAGGTTTCTGTTAGATATGAAGAATAGGTTTTTCACACAGAGGGTTGCTGGGCACTGGAACAGGCTCCCCAAGGAAGTGGTCACAGCACCAAGCCTTCATTAGTTCAAGAAGCATTTGGACAATGCCCTCAGGTACATGGTGTGATTTTTGGGGAGTCCTGCACAGGGCTAGGAGTTGGACTCGATGATCCTGATGGGTCCCCTTGTTGCCTTTTTCCCAACCTGGAAATGAAACTCAAAATAATTTTAGTAAAGAGGTA